>JBBPBP010000004.1:27547184-27563104 GCA_037974735.1 Cicer chorassanicum
AATATTCATTTTGAAATTTAATATCAAATTCAACTGTTCCTAAATTTATATTTATATTTTATTAAATTTCAAGTTTGTATATTTTAAATTATATTTTATAATTATAATTCAATAAATTAATGTGATTATCTTATCTCATTGATTAATAATTCAGTTTATATTCAATATAAGAATTTTAACTAGAGAGACAACATATAATAGTATTTAGGATTAACTTATCATATCATATTGGTTAATCAAATACTAAATTGAGATAAGATATGATAGTTATACTTATATTCTATCTTATTCCTAAATACTTCTTTGAGTTAGATTATTTTTTTTAGATGAAATGATTTTGATTATTTTGAGGAAGTACTTTTTTTTTGTGAACAAAAGAAGCCACAAGTTCGAGACAAACTAGAAACCTCTAGGAAAGGTAGTACACGCAACGTCTTCCATAATGGGGAGAGACAGAAATTCAGACATTACATTATAAATTCTAAATGGGACTAACTGGTGGAGTCCATTTTTAGCTAGAGCATCAGTAGCTTGATTTGCTTCGCAATAGACGTGGTTCCAACGACTAACACAAGGAGGCGAGCAAACAGATTTAATCTTGGATACCAAATGATGATAAACACTATAGACATTGACTCTATCTATGAGCATATGGATGGTTGTAAGTTAATCGTTTTCCACCATAATAAGCTGAAAACCTCTTTTTCTTGCAATTGTAATGCCATGGTAAATGGCCCACAACTCGACACAAATAATTTGAGTTCGAGCATCTCCCGATTTTTACCTGAAAAGGTCGCCACAAACACTCCATTGTTATCTTGAATGATCCCTCCACAGGAAGCTAGGCATGTAGATTGAGTAACAGCACCATCACAATTAACTTGTATCCACTCCTCAGCATGAAATGACCAGCTAATGAGTGGAACAAGATCCGAAGGATTAAATTGACTCTGCAATGATAAACATGACCCTACTCGCCATAGTTTTAACTCTCTCGACAGAAGCAATCAAATTCCAAGTTGACTGGTTGAAAATAAAATCATTCCTTCTAAACCAATGAGCATCGATGACAACCACAAAAATCATAGGTCATCCACTAGTATTAGAATGATTACCATGAAGATTAACCAACAACCAATCAATGAGATTAGCATTCAAGAAAACCTGGCCGTTTATTACTCTCCAAACCGATTTAGCATGAACACATACTCTAATAACATGGAAGATTGTCTCATGCTTTACCCCACACATGGGACAATTTGCATTTGGAGATAAATGCCTTCTATGTTGAATTTCATTAGTCAACATCTACTGTCTCGCCACCCGCCAAAGTAGATATTTCAATCTTTCCGGTCCACACCACCTCAAAATTTTCCTAAAGATCACGGAATTGTGGGTATTTTGTGATTGAATAAGGCTAGAATAATCCCTCTTGGTAGAAAAACTCCCATTTCGTTCCAAGCTAAAACATTTGCCAGACCTGACATTGCAGGAGTGGGAATTGCTAAAAAAATCATTATAGATTTCAATCGGGAGGGATTGACGTAGCAAATCAAAATTCCACTCCCCAGAGCTAGAGACAAAGTCTTTCACACACATGCACCCATCGGCCTCACTCAAATGATGAATGTTATGATCTTTAAGGTGATTTATATTAGAGACCCAAAAATCTTCATAGAATCGCACAATAGACCCATTCTCAACACACCAACAATTATAATTATTATCTTGCACCCTGTTCCATACCTTACACACTCCCTTCCACACATTAGAAAAGTCATTCCTAGTCTTTATACTGGGGATCACATATTTTCCACATTTTTATTTTGTACACAACAAATGAACCCAAAGTGCATCCTTCTTGGCACTAAGGTTCCACCCAATCTTCATTAGGACTTCCTCATTCATCAGTTTGGTTGATCTTAAACTCAAACCACCATTCTCTTTCGGACTACAAATAGTATCCCAGGAGACCATATAATATGTCTAGTTTGTTCTCTATCACCCCAAATAAAATCTCTACACTTTTTGTCTATGGTGTCACAAATTGATCTCAACAGGATCACAATTTGCATTACGTAGTTAGGTAGAGGTGACAATACAGACTTGGTAAGAGTTACCCTTCCTGCAAAGGATAGATTTCGTTGTTTCCACAAATTGAGGTGTTTGTCCATCTTGTCTAGCATCAACTGAAAAGTTTGACGGTTGACACAATGGTATAGGATGGGCACTCTCAAATACCTGCCTAGATCATCAGTTCTTCTAAATCCAAAGGTCTCATTAATTCGAGACGTAACATTCCAGTTCACGTTTAGGGAGAAGAAAATTATTGTCTTATCTAGACTTACTTTTTGCCCCATGCTCCTATAGAAAGAATTCAAACAAGTATAAATAATATCTACATGTGCCATGTTAGCTTTAGTAAATAAAATAATGTCAACAACAAAAGCTAAGTGAGATAGAGGAAGGCCTCATACGACTAACTTGATAGGTTTCCATGAGTGCTCATTTACTACTTTGGTGATTAGTTGGGATAACTTCTCAAGGCAAAGCACAAAAGTAAAAGGAGAGATTGGATCACCTCGACGAATCTCTCTAGCCGACATAAACTCATCAAGGGTTTCACTATTCCAAAACACTCGCATACTAGTAGTTGACATACAATGCTAGACGAGCGAAATAAATTGTGTTGGGAGACCAATATCTTCTAAAGTTTCTTTCACAAAGTCAGCATACGCTTTCTAAATATCTATCTTAATCGCCATCCATCTCGTTCTTCCCAATTTATTTATCATAGAATGAATAACTTCTTGGGCAATTATAATATTATCATTACTATGACGGTTTGGCACAAAACTGCATCGTCGGGCTCACAAGCAACTCCATGGTCTCTCTTAGACGTTGGGCCAGAAGCTTTGTAATGATTTTATAAGACACATTACACAAACTAATTGGAAGGAATTGATGCACCCTACTAACTTGATCCTGTTGGAATAGGTCATATAATTTGAGAGGAATTGAGTAGAAAAGAAGAAAGAAGAAACTGGAATGGTCAGAAACGAAGATTGATAATCAGTCTTGAAACAGAGATTGATTATCAATCTTGGATTAATCCTGAATTTGAAAAAATGAATACCTCTTACTCAATGCTCTTGGCTCTACTACATTTATAGGGTAGTTCTCTACTACACAGGTTTATAACTTCCTTAACTAACTTCTAACAGCATTTTAACTGTCTTCTAACTACCCTAACTAACTACTACTATTACACTTTGAATTATCTTCAACATGCCCCCTAATTCGAAGTGTTTCAATTTGATATTTTGGTTAAGATGTCAGCCTTTTGATCATTTGTTTTGCAGTGTTCCAGCTTTATCTTGTCCTTTATTGCTTGATCCCTTAAGAAGTGGTATCTAGTTTCTATATGCTTACTCCTACCATGAACACTTGGGTGTTTTGCTAGGTCTATTGTTGATTTGTTATCAATCTTCATCTTCACAACCTCATTTTCTCTTAGTCCCAACTCTATCATTAGCTCAACCAGCCACACAGCTTGGCATGCTCCCATGGATGCAGCCACATATTCAACTTTGCAAGTAGATAATGCGACTATGTTTTGCTTCTTTGAACACCATGAGATTGGTGACTTATTTATCATGAAGACATAGCCAGAGGTGCTCTTCCTATCATCTTTATCTCCACATCAGTGAAACCTATCAAACCAGCATCAATTCCAGCCTGCTTCTTAGCATATTGCAGTCCAAGCTCGCTTGTTTCCTTGATGTACCTCAAAATTCTTTTAGCTGCCAAATAGTGAGATGTTCTAGGCTTTTCCATGTACCTACTAACCATTCCAACACTGTGAGCTATGTTCGGTCGTGTGTTGCACAGATATCTCAATGAACCTACCAACTCCTTGAATATGGTAGGGTCAACCAGCTCCTCATTGCCTTCTTTTGACAAGATCAATCCTGCTTCTGATGGAGTATCAGCCTCATTACAGTCCTTCATATTGAATCTTCTTAGTACATCATTAGCATACTTCTTTTGGTGCATAAAAGTTCAATTTTCTTTGATTACAAATTCAATACCAAGGAAATATTATAGCATGCCTAGATCAGTCATCTCAAATTCCTTCTCCATCCTGATTTTAAATTCATGAATTTCTACTTCATTGCTGCCAGTCAGCAATAAATCATCTACATATAGGCATATCAGCAGTGCAGATGCTGCTGCTCTTTTCTTGACATAAACTCCATGCTCATTGACACATTTTTCAAATTGCTGCTCAATGAGAAATCTATCAATCCTCTTGTTCCAAGCCCTAGGAGCTTGCTTCAAGCCATATAGTGCTTTCTTCAGCTTATATACACTTTCTTCCTTGCCTCTTACTTCATATCCTAGTGGATGCTTTACATACACTTCTTCCTCCAGTGATCCATTGAGGAATGCTGATTTAACATCCAGCTGATGCATAGACTAGCCTTTGTAGTTGGCCATTAAGACTACCATCCTTATTGTTTCAATTCTAGCTACTGGGGCAAATACCTCATCATAGTCTAGCCCATGTTTCTGCAAAAATCTCTTTGCCACAAGTCTGGCCTTGTACCTGGAAACCTGCCCATCAGGTTTCAATTTCAGTTTATAGACCTATTTCACATCAATTGGTCTCTTGTTCACCGGCAGACTCATTAGCTCCCATGTCTTGTTCTTTTCTATGGCTTTGAGTTTTTCCTCCATTGCTGCTCTCCATCTAGGATCACTTAAGGCTTCTTCATCACTTATTGGTTCTGATTCAACCAACAATGCAAAATGTGTTAATTTTCCATCTGCATTGATGGCTGAGTCAGATGTCACTTCATATGTTTGCAATCTGACTGAAGGATGCCTAGCTCTTTCAGATCTTCTCACAGGTGCAAAAGCTGGCTGACTTGTTGTTCCTGCAAACTGGCTCTCATCAAGTCCCACTTCTTCTGCACTACTGTCTAGACTGATGGAGCTGGCTGGTGTGTCTGGACCACTACTACTTGGACTGGTGGAGCTGGCTGGTATATATGGATTGGTTGCACTGCTTGAGCTGGCTTCATTTGTTTTCCAGTCTCATCCTCTCGATTCATCCATCAATATATCCCTGCTTATCACCACCTTATTCTTGTTTGGATCATACATTTTGTAAGCTTCAGTTGCATCGTAACCCAACAATATCATTTGTTCAGCCCTGTCATCAAGCTTCCTTCTATTCTGAGCTGGCACATGCCTAAAGCACAGTGAACCAAACACTCTCAAATGATTCACAGCTGGCTTTCTTCCAGTCCAAGCTTCTTCAGGTGTTCTAGTACCTAGTCTCTTGGTTGAACACCTATTCAAGATATACACTACAGTTGACACTGCTTCCCCCCAGAATTTATGAGGCATTTTCTTCCCCTTTAACATACTCCTGCCCATGTTCACTATAGTTCTGTTTCTCCTCTCAGCCGTGCCATTATGTTGAGGAGTGTATGGTGTAGCCACTTCATGCAATATCCCTTCCTTTTCACAAAATTCATGGACTTCATGAGAATTATATTCTCCCTCTCCATCTGTCCTGATGATTTTCATACTAAAATCACTTTGTTTTTCAGCCATTGTCCTGAATTTTTGAAGTATCTTAAGCACTTCATTCTTTCTCTTGATTAGATATATCCAAGTTTTCTTTGTGAAATCATCAATAAATGAGACAAAGTAATGATTACCTTCTATTGATACTTCTTCAAATGGGCCACATATATCAGAGTAGATGATCTCCAACATTCTTGAGGATCGAGTTGGTACTTCAATCCTAAATGAGTTTCTGTGTTGTTTGGCTTGACAATATTCCTCACATAGTTCCTTTGGCTTTTTTAATTTCTAGAATTCCTTGCACCATTTTCTTATCATGCAACATTTGAAGACTTCTGAAATTTAAATGTCCAAACCTCATATGTTGGAGCCAATCTTCATTCCTGACTTCAGCAGCTAGGCACTTGTTCTCACTAATCTGGATATCAATCTTGAAGGTTTTGTTTTTGGACAGTGGTGCTTTCAAGATCAATCTTCTTGAACTATCAAATATCCTTATTTCACCATACTCCATCTTCATAGAATACCCTTTTTCAAGCAACTGTCCAAGACTTAGTAGATTGTTCTTCATGTTTGACACATACAACACATCACATATGAATGATTGTTTTCCATCTCTCCTTTGAATTAATACCTTTCCTACTCCTTCTGTTGTGACTGTGCTGTTGTTTGCAAATTTGATTTCCCTTTTTACCTTCTCATCAATACTTACAAACCACTTTTTATGGCCAGTCATATGATTTGAACAGCCTGTGTCAAGGTACCATTGCTTTGGGCAGTCATCATCTGACTTTGTTGTAGCCATTAACAACACCTCCTCTGAGTCTGAATCCTCAGCTGCCATTTGGGCTTCATCATCCTCTCTTTGAACCTTCTTGGATCTGCATTCATTTGCAAAATGCCCCAATTTTTGACAATTGTAACATTGAATTCCTTTCTTGTTGAATTTCTTCTTGCCATTCGAGTTCTTGTTGCTGTTATCACCTTGACTTGTCTTCTTGCTAAATTGGGCCTGCACTTGAGATACTGAAGTTGCTGCACACCTTTCTCTTACTCTCAATTCATGAGCTTCAAGAGATCCTTGCAAATCTTCCACCTTCATCTTATCAAGCTCATTTGATTCTTCAATAGCCACCACAATATGATCATACCTTTGTGTTAATGTTCTAAGAATCTTTTCAATAACCGCCACTTCACTTAATGATTCACCATTTTTTCTCATCTGATTAACAACAATCTGCACACGATTGAAGTAATCTGCCACCGTTTCATCTTCTTCCATCTACAATAGTTCGTATTGCCTTCTTAGCATTTGGAGCTTCACTTTCTTGGCCTTTTCCCCACCTATATAGTACTTGACCAAGATCTCCCATGCCTCCTTTGATGTAGATGCCTTCGAGATCCTCTCAAAGTTGTTTGAATCCACACTTTGTTGGATGTAAAACAATGCCTTGCAGTCTCTCTTCTTGCATTCTTTGAAAGTTGTTTGTTGTCTTTCTGTTGGATTTGCACCAAGTTGTTCATAGCCATCTTGAACAATCTCAAACACTTCTTGAGCCCCCAACAACGATCTCATTGATGCAGACCACCTCTCCCAATTCTTCCCATCAAGAATTGGCAAATTCGCTGGAAATCCTCCTCCATTCATGTTTTCTTTTTGTTTCTTTAACTCACACTTGTGTTTCCCAATTTTGATTCCCCCTCACACTTGCACTCGTGTTTCCCAAGAGTTATAACCCACGCTCTTGATACCAATTGTTGGAACAGGTTATATAATTTGAGAGGAATTGAATTGAAAAGAAGAAAGAAGAAACTGGAATAGTCTGAAACGAAGATTGATAATCAGTCTTGAAACGGAGACTGATTATCAATCTTGGATTAATCCTGAATTTGAAAAAATGAATACCTCTTACACAATGTTCTTGGCTCTACTACATTTATAGGGTAGTTCTCTACTACAGAGGTTTATAACTTCCTTAACTAACTTCTAACAGCATTTTAACTGTCTTCTAACTACCCTAACTAACTTCTACTATTACACTTTGAATTATCTTCAACAGATCCATCTTCCGAATAAGAGTTATAAGAGTAGAGCTATCCTGAATGCTACTAGGATCAACAAACACCTGGCAAATTTTGCGACGTAATGATGGGCCAATCATACTCCAATTCTTCTGGTAGAAAATAGCTTGAAAATAATCTAGACTAGAAGCTTTAAAACTTCCCATGTGACAGACTACATTATAGATATACTCATATAGACAATCATCATCTAGAGTAGGAAAATATCCTACTAATCCAAGGGGATCTCTATTGCCTTTAGCCGAAAATAAGGAGGAGTAAAAGTTTGACATCTCAATATGATTCCTTCTTCATCGAATAATGGTTGAGCCATAGAAAAATTTAGTATTTCTATCACCATATTCCAACCATTTTGTCCTTGACTTTTGAAACCAAAGCATCTAGAATAGGATTGTACTCATTTCGTAACTCTTGTTGGAGATTTTCAAAGACACCTATTTGGTCAAGTAGCCAGCCTTTTTGCAATGCCATTCACTCTTCTAGTAAGAGAGTTCTTTTTAGCAAAGACATTGCCAAATATATTCTTATTCCACTCTTTCAAATTTTCCTGAAGCGACCTGGTGAATCTGTCCACTTAGAGAAAGGAACCCAAGAATGCTGGAGGAAGCTCAACACCCCTTGTCTTTAATCTAGGAATAGTGGCCACATCATTAAAAATTTCTTCTACTTAAATATACTTTCATGTTTCAAAATTATTTATTTGTGCGAGATGAGAGAGACTCCAGTGCACAGTGTAGGGAGAATATGAAAATTAACTTAATAAGTATTATTCTAATATTTTGTTTCATATTCAATATCCCCTTTGTGTGATTTTGAGTCTAAATTAGAATTAATATTCAATGAAAGATTTCAAGGTTTATTTTTTGCATGTACTTCAAAATTTGCATATTAATTCTTATTCTTTATTTTTTATAAATTGATCCCTTAATTTTTTCAAAATTTGCAAATTCATCCTTAAAAATTTGTAAAATAGCTCCTTAATTTTTCTAAAATTTCAGTTGACTCAAATTTAATTTTCATTTTTGCCTTAAAACTTTAAAAATTTATAAAAAAAAAATAGCTTAATTTTAAAAGAACAATTCCTATATTCAAACAACCAAATTTAAAAATGAAAAGATTTCAAGTGAAACATTTGAATTAACTAAAATTTGATTGTTGGATTTGTTGATGTCAATTGCTACAAGCCTTTAATAATGAAGTTGTTGATGAAGATTATGTGTAGCAAATTTTAAAACGTGTTGTTACACTAACTTTTAGGTTCAATTCGCCCCCACCAATCGGATGCAATTGAGATGAACAGCAAATCCTCTTCAGGGTATTTTGAAAAACTTTGATGTGATTTGTATTAACACACCAAAAGTATTTTTCAATAATATGTTACAAAAAAAATATTTCTTATACTTCACTCATGCATTAGACAAGAATATGATGACTTAAAATATAAAATGGTTCACTCATGCATTAGAGAAGAATATGATAACTTTGAATATAAAATGAATGAGACAGTAGATAAATTTCTCTATAATTTTCAATTATCCCATCCGAACACAGTCTTAGTGCACTAGTTAAAAATCTAAACACAGGAAAACTATACTGAAAATTGTGTATTCAATTTTTGAAAGTTTAAGTTTTGTTTTTCCAATGCAAATTTTTTTTGTGAATGATAATTATGGAAATAAAGGGATACGGTTAAAAAGGTGCAGAGGTATCTTTAATAATTTCCTAACCCTATACCTAATCCATTTATAAAAAAGTAACCCCAAATTCCAATGATCCCACCTTTGTCCAGCAATAGAACTTATTTACAAGGGAAGTAAGAACAGAACTATGGTGGCAAAAATAAGCACTTGAATGAAAATCAAAATGTTGGCTTGCATCACCAAAATGATACTTGTATTCATTCATTGTTGTCCCTGAGTAAGTCTATGCATCTCATTTTGGCTACCGAGAGTATCAATGAGAAGGGGTGGAGCATACTGTGCTGTCCCTTGGTGTTCTTCAGAATCCTGGCAGAATGAGAGAACAATGCTATCAATTGACATCTCCACTACTGCAAAAAATAGGGTTGCAACAGTGTATCCAAGACCCCAGCATACCTGCATTATTACACCAAATATAAAGTAAGGTTCTGTCAATAGTTCTAAAATTCACATTTCATGGTGAATTATTATACCTTTATGGACAACCAATAATAACTTGTCACGACAACAAATATTTAATTCAAAAACTGTATAATAGGATGCGTCATATTGAATGGGTCTGATTGAATGACAGTGTAAAATTGCTTTAAACTCTAACTTTATACAATTTCTAGACTGTGCCATCATGAAGAGATTTATATGGAGCAACCTCTGGCTTGGTTGCTCAGAGGGAGCCTAATCTGGTTTGTAAAGCTTGCTGTTCTCTTTATGGTTTGAATCAACCTCCTTGTTAGGTGCTTTGGAAGGTTCAACACTGTCGTTTCGGAATTGGGAATGTATCATTAATTATTATCTTGCGGTTTTCCGTAGGCATCACTCAGATGGTGCATATGATCTATGTGCTCCATCTTGAGGGGGAGTGTTAGAGTCCCATAAGTCATTAGTGTGTGCATATATATACTCTTGTAATGTCTCCTTTGTAAGTAAGTAATGAAATATAATTTCTACAGTTTGTATGGTGCAAATCATGAGCTAATGTAAGATCAAAATGGTTCTGAACAATTATTGAGTTTCAAAACAAAGTCTATATTCTAACAAATTGAAATTGACAGCTGCTAAGTTCAACAATAGAACATCAAAGTATTTGGAAAAACTAAAATAATTTGACTTTTAAAGGCTTTTATCTACTATCAACTAAAATACTGAATCACCATTCATTACATTTTGGATTATAAAAAACATACCACAACAGGGAAGAGTGGAGATGAGGTCTTGTTATGGCCAGAATTGTACTTGTGTGTGTCCAACATGAGGAATGCGAACACCGAACTTGAGAGGCTGACACACAGTTTTCCAAGGAACAAAATGACATCTCCAATTATATTAAGACGCCCAATCTTTAGAATGTTATTCATGATCAAATCTGTTGCAAGAGAAGACGCGCTAAAGAAACCTTTGCCAGTTATAGCAATCTGCAAGCATCAACAAGATACTCAAAGTTAAAAGGAATTATTGCAGCGCAATAACAGAGATATATACTCACATGATGCATGCATAAAAATATGCTTTATGGTTAACAGTGTAGTTTAACAAAATTTACCATTATGTAAGCATTTCGGTTTACAGATTTGATTGTCCACTCAATACACCTGAGAAAACATTGGGAAGATTGGTATGCAGCCTTGCCTATCCAGCTGTCATGCGCGTGACTAGATACTTTTAGTTTGCGACGAATAGATTCAAGCAGAAAGCGGATTGATTCTACAAATGACACAATCAGAGAACCCAGAGCCACAGATCCGAGACTGTAACGCATAAGCCTCTTCATGGAGGAAAAGACTGACAAAAATGGAATTTCAGCCTGCATAGAGAAATATAAATTACATTTAATAACAAGGACAACAAAGAATTTTTCAAGTATAAATGAAAAAGCTTAAGTAGTAGATGGTCTAGTTCAAGTCAGCAAAGAATTTGATTCGAACATGTTTTTCTTGGAGCTCAAATTTGCTGAGTTGTTGACATAAACAGTTTAGCGATCTGATTATTAAACACAATTTGCCGCATGTTTCACACAATGAGCTATACTTTAATAAGGTTAAAATATGTCTTTGGTCCTGCAAAATATTCCATTTTTTCTTTTCATACCTGTAAAATAATTGTTTTTCGTCCTTACAGATATACCACATTTTACTTTTGGTCCTTGTTGTTTTGTTTTAGTCCTTGCAAAATTAATTTATATTGAAATTGGTCTGCGTAATATATAGAATCTTTGATTTTAGTCCCACCAATATGAATAAATTTTGCAAGATACCAATGTGGAATAACTTCTGAGCCAAATAGAAACTAATGGCCCTGCTTAGGTTGGGACTACATGGTGATCTGTATTAAATTTGAGTTATGTTGGCTGCATACAACCATCACCGAATCCTCTGCATTGCATTATTCATTTTAGACAAGGCATTATGACTTACAGATGTTTCGCCATGAGCCCAATAATAAGAGGCAACGGACCCGGCAACCACCGTTGAGGAGCACGCAACGAAAAATTGTGTAGCCCAATAGCACCCAAATAGGTGAAAAAGAATGGAAATTCCAATATGCGGTGTGTAATGAATGCTATATCCACAACAACGATCACAGTTCACGCGTTTTGCAACAAGGTCATACGTGCAGCAGTTAGAGTTGCAGTCGTTCTGAACAATCTGGCCAGAGCTGAATAAATGGAGAGCAGCTGAAGTCCAAAACATGTAAAACACGGCAAGGATACTGTACGGGACGAGTGGAAAAATTATGAGTGCTTGAACTTCTCCTATCACTTTTGCAGCTACCTGTGAGCAAAGTTAGCATTAAATCAACTAAATTGTTTTACCTCATGTAATGGAAGGAAAACTGCATTATCATTGCATTGTTGTTTTATCGGCAAGTTTTGCTCAACAACTTTGTGAGAAGGATACTGGATGTGCAAACTCAACACAATACACGGAGGTAGGATCACAAAAGTGTTAAATTTAGCTTCTTAATCATGATATATATATATATATCATAAACCGGCACATAAAGGTTTAAGGTTTATGAATACAACCGTCAGAAAGGAGGATTTAAGTTGAAAAATCCATTCATTGTATAGTTAAAAAATGAATGACCAACCAATATGTATAATGATAATTGGATCCAAGTTGTGGCCGGTGCTTTCATAGAAAATAAGGAAAACGAGCACTGACTTTGTCTCTTTTCCGAGAACAGGGCTATATGTGTACACTCAATCGCATAGTCCTTAGTAGCAAATAAAACTGTACTCGTGTATGAGCACTTGATAACGTAAAAATAAATAAATAAGAATTCATAGAACAAAATGCTTGCCTTTAGGACAGATGTTGCCATAAGGATGCGTCGCACGATAGCAATTGAAGAAAGAATGGCAACAACCATGATAACAGTCATAAGTACAGTGAAAGCACGTAGATGAGTCAACTCCTGAAAGTGAAATCATTTTGTTAGATGTTCACATGCAAAAAATCATCAAGTTTTTGAAGAATTGAGAAAATTTGAATCCTTTTTTACAATAGGATGTTACTCACCCTCCCAAATACGTTAATGTAAGGGTCATGCTCACCAATGATGGGAGAGATAGCATCATTTCCAATCCATCCAGCTGAAAATTAGGAAGAAAATTAGCTCAATATTATTGTTTGATTGATTGTCCAAAATCCCGATAAAGAAACCAAAATCCAGAACAAAATGATATGTTTTAGGTGTCTAAACATAGTTTTTCCCTTTAAGACCCAGCATTGAAGTGATTCATGCAACTGTTCTCAAAAGACAAAAAACAGTCATGCTGCTGGAAAGGAACAAAGCATTAAACATATAGAATGCAGAAAAGAATAACAAGTTAATTCAGAAGGAGTATTCATAATTTTTTTTTTTACATCGGCATAATGATACTTTCATAAGAGGGATTTGATCCTAGAAATACTGAAATAGCCCACAAGAGATCCTAACCTTTAATGTAGAACAACATTGTGACTGCTATTATTAGAACATTAAACAGAACCACTGTAATCCACGGCATTGCAGCAACAAAATGCCGAATCATCATCAGCCAAATCACAGACAGAAAAAGAGGTAAAATCCCTCCACAAACAATCAACACCGGCCATGCCTTTCCTATGTCAGCCATGTACCTCTGTAAATATACAAATCATAACACATTTTAATTCTAAAGCACATAATACACATGACGCTGAATATGCATAAGCTCCCTGCAAATAATACGTTGTAAATGTAAATGCAACATACAATGTTGATACTGAGTTATTACATCTTCCCTTGACAAAATTACAATCATAAAACCAATAAAAGTTGTAGGAAGTTGAAAAATGTTAACCTTTAAGACAGCTGACCGAGAATTAATAGACTTGTGAATTGACTTATCAATAACAATGTCTTCATCAATGTTAACACCACCCATCTCCTGCCAATGCTTCAAAGATGTGTTTGATGCTCGAGCAATAAACTGGCAACTCCAGTAAACTAAATAAAAATACTCTTTTCAGAATCAAGCATCTTAAAAAAGGTCAAAAATCATAAGATATAGATAGTTTTAGTCACCATTTATGCTAGGAAATATAACAGGATAACACGGGCCCTGAAGTTGTAGAGAGGAGTTTCTCATTTCTGGTGTAAGGAACTCATAATAATTGTAGTTCCTACTAACCCAATCTTCCATCGAAAGACGAATGTCTCCTTCAGGATAATCACACACCCAATCAAGAGAATCGTCAGAAGGTATAGGGCAATCCAACAAGCATATACTGCGCGCATCGGCAAGTTTGAATTGGCTATCCTTCAATCCACTCTGATAAACTTGGTTAGGATTTTGCCAATATCTGAGCTCCAATTCACCAAGGCCAGGATGTGCATGCTTGTCCCCACACACATTCCCTTTGTAGTCTAGCCCGTAAATAAGCCTGAGGTAAACCATATTGCTAGTGAGGACGTGATCAAAAAATTACATAATTATCAACATAGTTTTAAATTGCAGTCTGCAACCACAATTGTGGCAGCAATATAACATTTTAGAGGTCTTCGCACCGTAATAGTTTGCATCGGCAGCATTTTAATCACAATTTAAAACCATGATTATCACCAAAAAAAAAAAGGAGAATAAAAATCATGGGCCTCATCCTGCTACAAATTCAAACCCTACTTCCTGGTTTAAGCTCTCAATCAGCCAATATAGCTAATCAACCAAACAACAAGATTAATCCTTATTTGAAAGAGTATTTTAATAGTTAATTAACCCAGTACATTAGCTAAAATCAAAATTTAATGATTTCACACAAATGTTGAATAAAATCAGAATTTCATGGAATCTGATGCATGCTAAGGTATACAGAACACCCAATTACTAGGAAAAATATTTTCTTTTAAAAAATCTTAATTAAGTAAACTAATCAAAAACTAAAAGAAGGAAAGTAAAAAATCATGGACCCCTAAAAAGAAAAAATGCATCAATTACAAACTTCCCTTAAAATAAGAGCTATTAAAAAACCCATCAAGAGAAACTACCAGATGTGTTAAAATTTGCATTAAAAATCAAAACTTGCCAATTACAGAACCTCCATTAACATAAAAACCCAATGGTTGAAGTTAGATAATAAAGATGGAAACTTTAAGAATCTTTTTTTACCTGAGTGGGTTTCCTTGGTTGAAACCAAAACTTGAATTAACAATCATTGCAATCCAAAAAGCAATAAAGATCAAAAGAGCAGTGATGTCTCTGCATTTTCTGTTGTGCTTTATGATTCCACCCATTTGAGTAACTCCATCACTTGATGTATAACTTCCTATTACTGCACCTAAAGGACCCCTCATTTTCAACTAAGTATATACAAAAATAAGAAGCTTTGCTTCAATTTTTGAAGAAGAAAATGGGAATGCAGAAGAAGATGGGGGTTGGCAGCAGAGAGTGAAGTGAAGCGTGAAAACCAGTGTGAAAAAGTAAAGTGTTTTAGATTTGGGTTAATATTAATAAAAAGGAAATTACTAGATACATGTATTAAATTTAAGACAGATTTTATAAAGTGGATGTTTTTTTTCTTTTCTTTACTTTTTCTTTTTGTGTTGGTTAGACAACAAGGAATCCGTGTTTTGTGGCTTCTCGGACACATTTGACTAGGAGCTTGCTAATGTTCGGCTAGGCTTAAACTTCGAACTAAAAACTGTAAAATTGTGTGTATTTATATTCTCCATTTGAAATGTATTATAAATAAAAATGACTAAATTAAATATATTAAAAAATATTCTTGATACAATTCTCATAAAAAAAATTGAGAATTTTATCGTAGATATATTAATTCAACATGGATCACTACATTTAATTTAAAATTAATAGTTAAATAATATTTTTAGAAAAAATTATTTTTATTATTTATATAATTATAATAATTAAATATTATTTATCGAAAATTTCTCAAAATAAATTTTAATTTTTTTGAATTTTTATTATTCATAATCTATTTTTATGATAAAATATAAAAAATTAGTATAATAATCATAAATAAGAAATGATTTTTTTTATGTAATGATTTTTCTTAAAAT
>JBBPBP010000004.1:27571067-27654085 GCA_037974735.1 Cicer chorassanicum
TACTAATTTTAAAATATTTTAAACAATTGATAAATTTATTTTTAATTAAAAATGATATTTTATGTTATTTTACATTTTATGCTAATTAAACTATTGATTTTATTAAACACTTCAATCAACTTAACAACTATCGACTAATTTTATCAAATAAAACCGCTATACATTTTTATGATAGGAATCAAACTTGAGTTAATAAGACACACATTGTGCTACCACTTACTCTAGATTCCGATAGTAAGAATAGTTCGAAAAGTGCAATTAGTTTTTAGATTACATAAAAATTTAAATGAGACTATCATTTTTTAAAAGTGTGTAATCATTTAGTATTGTCTATAGAGTTCGGATGAAGATTTTAACAAAGTTTAGATGGTTGCACTTATAGTATTAATCAACTAAAATCATAATATTAATTGTAAAATCTCAGTATTTTTTTTTCTTTTTCCTAAATACAAAATTATATTAAGAATTCAAATTAGAGAAACAATGGTGAAACTTTTTGGAGACATAGGATGACTATATTTAAATGTATTTTTTTTAATCTTATTAGATATGGTAAATTATATCATAATTAACTCACACAGTGAGTTCTTGATTCAAATCTGAACAAGACATCCAACTTAACAATATCGACATTTGCAAGTTGAATTAAGAATTAAAGACGATATTTTAATGTATTTTAATAATTATATATATCGTTTTTGTCTTTGTCATTAAGAAAATTGTATTTGATTTTTATTATATAATTACATTTAAAGTAACACTTATAGATGATTGCGACGTACTGACAGTGTAAAATTTTATACATCGATAAAACATAACAATTAAACTCTAAAAGTTTTAATATTTTAAAAAAAAAATTAAATTTTAATTATTAAAAATATTAACCAAAATTTAATCTACTACTTCTCTCTAATAAACATTAAGAATTTAATCATTAATATATTTTTGTAAATTTAAAACTTAAATTTTTTATATACAATACAATATAATATTATATTTTTTTTTTATTCATTCATTAAAATTTTCAAAATTTATCCATCCCACCGTTCCAATTAACTTTCTTGGTATATGGTGTTGTGCTGCCACATCCGTAAATGACATACCAATTCACTTTCTTGCTATATTAAAATTGCAAGCCATCCAAGATATTTGCTAGTAACAATCGATTTGACAGATTAAAAACATGCATGAATATTTTTATCTTGTACTTTGTGTTTCAGTTTCCTATCTATGATCTATATTTAACAAGGGCTAGAAAAATTCTAAGAGTGATAACGTGAATCCAAATTCTTCTTTCTCCTCTCTATCTCTGTCTCTCTTTTCCTACACATGACCTTCACTACAAATCCATGGTGGTTCTCTCCTAGCCAAGACTATTGATACATCACCTACATTCCTCCATAACTTAATGACTAAACATTAATAACAGAAAATAGACATAACAATGATAAAAGTCTAATAATACCACTTAATAATAAAAAGCTGATATAATAACAAAAAAGAACCTTGTCATTATAATGGATCATGGTCGAGTCAAGCTAGGTAGTAATGGTAATTTCTTCAACTCGATAGGTATGTAGAGTTAGCAAGACAGATCATCATGGGTAATGATCATTTCTCTAACTAGAAGGAGAAAATAACTAGTATCGCAGTACCACACCTTTCAGTGAAAAGCAGACAACAATGTTTTGTCTATAAGTTTTGAAACTGCAACGCATCAATGGTGACAAACACGATCTATCAACTGCAAGCTTTATCAGTGGTTGTAGCAGCTCAATAATGAACTTTTTTTCTTGCTGCCAACCACCTTAAGGGACCATAAATGGTCATTTACAACATTGTTTATAAACATTGTTTATAAACATTGTTAATGGTAAATAGGCTTATTTTGGTCATATGTCGAGTTGAATAGTAAGCTAACAGAATACCCTTATTTTTCCAAACTTCATGTTTTCTTAGTGTAAAATTTATAACTCTGATGTTTACCAATTCATCAGAGTTTCACTAGGTCAACTAGTTACTGAATAACACAGTACCCTATTCAAATTGATTACCTGTCTAACTTCGTAACATTGGTGGTTCGTGGTCTCCGTGTGACTAGATCGTAGAAATCTTCTAGGCATAGCAGCACTGGCTTATAAATGCATCTTTTAAATAGATCTAGAACACAAAATGCTATTCTAGCATCACTCAGGTCATGTACTGAATTCAACACCAATGACAGTGAGATATGAAACTGGAGATAAATAAAAATTCCAATATTATTGCAATCTTGAGTTTAGTATTTCCCCTATCTCTTCATCAAGCTCTATATTATCAGCTCTCATACTCTCTAATATCTTATCTACTTCTTTACCACATCTAACATACATCTTGATCAAGGACAGATACATATCCCTATTCATTGAAATCACAGTCTTCAATGAATTAATGAAATCTTCTACTTCATCTAAATCTCTGTTATTGGTAGCCCAACTCAATATGCTGGAAATAAGATTACTTTTTGGTCTCCAACCTTTATTCTGAGCTTCTACAGCCATAGCTTCCTTCATGCATTGAAATGCCTTCTCCATGTTCTCCTTCGCAACATATCCAGCAGCGATGATCGCCCAGCTGTTTGGAGTAGGATTCTTCTCTTTGTCAATCATGCTTTGCAACATTGTTTCTGCTTTTTCAACCAACCCTCTTTTCGAATATCCGATCAAAAGAATGTTTGGAACCCTGAAATCATAAAAATTACCAGATAACTCCCACTCTAAAAGTAACTTTTCGGTTTCGTCAAGGTCCCCAATCTTCACCAAACAACCCAACATGGTTATATATTCTCTGTTAAGTTGCTTCTTACAGTTAACTTTCTGAAGTTTCCACAATCTCATCATGGCTCTTTTGTTTCCAAGACTTGCATAGTGCGAAATCAGATGATTGTACGCAACCGCATTGCGTTTGTCTGCTTTATCCTCACATTTCTTCAGGTAGATCAAAGCTTTCTCTTTCATGTCTGCTTTGATGTAGTAGTTAGCCACCATAGAGTATGCGATCCAATCTGATCCAACATGGCTTTGCTGTTCCATTTCTTCCAACAATTTCTCCATACTCGTAAGATCAGACATCATACCGTAAGCGTTTATGCAAATCCTATAGCTGAAACTGTCTGGAGAAACACCATCCTTTTTCATCTGAGCCAGAACACCGGGGACTCTCTCATATTGCTCGGACTGCAAGTAGAGACACATAATATTTTTGTATTCGAGATCAGAAACAAAACCCATATCCTTCATCTTCTGCATCAGGGAGAGTGACTTATCAACTAATCCTTCTCTCACATAACAATTCAAAAGAGCACCATAAGCCTTTTCAGTTTTATCTCTATCACTTAAATTCTGGAAATAGCTTTCCACACTATCTAGTCCACGAACTTTACCAATAAGATTTAGTTGCACGGCATGGTCAGTTGGTGAAATTGTGCATAGCCCTTTGCTACACATCCATTCAGAAACCTGAAGTTATCAACATTGAAGATATCTTATTGATTACTATATAACCAAGACAAATGGAACCTTTAAAGAAAGAAACATAAAATATGATTTCAAGTTTTCAATTTCAATTAGGATTTTAAAAGACTCATGGTATTCAATAAAGTATTTTACGTAATCTAAATTAGTCTTGAGGTATACAATTAGGGATTTTAAATAGAGAACACAAATCTAAATTAGTTGTTTATTATTTTTATTAATTCTTGTAATTTTGGGACTATAGAAACAAAGAGAGTAAAGGGTAAGTGACCTCAAGTGCTTGATGGAATCGTCTGCGGTTGCGTAGTGTTTTGATGATACACTGAAGGTGTTGGCCACTGAGAGTGTTACCTTCTTGAAGCCAGTTTTCGAGAATGGGAGACACGCTGATGGACGGGTCTCCGAGAGGGCTGATTCTGGAGAAGAGGTTTCTACTGTTCGTGACTGTTGAACAGTACGGTCTACACAGTAGAAATGTTGCTGTGAAGTTACGAGACTTGAGAAATATTGCAGAGAATGGTGTCGATGCCATTGTTATGTGTTAACTGAGTAAGCTTTCAAAATGTTTGTTAACGGTGGCGGGGGAAAATGAGTTGGTAACTAGGAAGGATCAATGGGCTTTCGAAATCAAGCCCACAATTTCATCCCACCAATATTTAGCATTTTTTTAGGCTGATTATAATATTCGCCCTTGTACACCATGAATCAATAGTTAAAAAATATTTTAAATTTTAACAACCACAAACTAAGTCTCTTAAAAGTAGTAGACGATAAAATGGATCTTTATTTCCATCAGTTCAATAAAAATAAAAATATCAGTTAGAATTTTTGATGATTTTTAAATATTTATTTACATTGGATCTTTTATAAAAGTGGTCTACCATAAAACTCACATTTTTTTAATAAAAAAATTGAAAAAAATAGACAATTGGTCCTCAAAATTGAGAGTCACGGTCAAGTTACTTGTTAAGTTTTGTGAATGAATAAATTCATCTGTAAAATTATAGTTGTATATCAAAATAATTCATTCATAAATTTTTTTGTAACCTTTTTCGTTAGAATGATCATGTGTACACTAATTGATTATATGACATCTCCACATTGATTTTACATCAATATATCTTAGTGAAAATTAATTTGTCTATGAAATTTGGTCATCTTATAAACATATTTGCTCATAATTATTATTGTTTATAGACAAATTATTAACAAATTAATCCATAAAGAATTGATTCCACAATCTTAATTTTATTATAAATCCAAGTTAACCTTTAAAGGGATACTTTTGCATTCATCGTTTTCCATTTAGAAATATAAAAATTTATCATTCCCATGTTGTTGTTCAAATAATGGGATCTTTGCTCTCTTTTTTCTTTCTCTTCGCCAACTTTTATTTATTTTTTACACTTGTGTTTTTTTTCTTTTACATAAAACTTTACACTTGTTGCACTAAAAGTAGGGGTGGACAACGAGCAAGTACGATGAATTTGGGTCCAAAATATCAATCCGATCCAAATCGCGGGTGAAATTTGTAAACTCATTTCTGCCCATTTTTACATACGGGTAAGACGGGTCTTGCGGATGACGGGTTTATGGGTAGGGTTGTTACGGATAAGTTTCAAACAACTGGTAAAAGATCCAAATAAAAAAAATAAACATCGACCCCCTCAGATCAGATCTGTATCAAACAAACCAACACAAAAATACAGTAAAAACTTGAAGAAGAAAAAAAAGATCACGAGATAACTAAGTTTCGAGAAGAAATAAAAAGAAAAAGACGAAAATGATGATGAAGAAGAACGAGTGGTTATCCTCTAATTTTCGCTGTTGAAAAGTCATGAGGAAAAATGAAATTGTTGATATCTTAAACACGACGACGAAACAAAGAGAAGAGGTGAAGTTGTGCATCTAAGTTTTTTGGACAGTCACTAAGGTATCAAATAAAGTAATAGTAACAAGCAACCTGAGTTTTTAATTTTAAAAGCCTTACACTTCATTTTATAATTCTAGTATTCTGTGGAATTATTTTTAATAAAAAATTCTATCATAAAGTTGTGTCAATAAATGCATTAGTTAATTATTTCAATAGAAAACATTAATATTCCACTATTTTTATTGTCCACTGAAAATACAAGCATTAATTATTTTGAAATTCTCATGCACGACATATGTGTAAGTTATGAAACGACACAGGACTATTACCACTGTGTATTCATTATTAACACCTATGCTTCCTTTGGTAAAATTAAGCAGTTAGTTGATAACTAATATATGATGACTTATAGCTGAAAAACTAATTAATTGAAATTAAAATGTTTGATAAATTTAGCTTTTAACAATATAAAATAACATAAATTATTTAATTTATAGTAACAAAAAATACGACATTTTTATCCAATCTTTCTTAGGTACTTTTCTACTCCATTTTCTTATTTTTAATCAATTTTTCTATTTTACATTATTATTGCGGTAGAAACCAAGAGTACGAAAATTAGAGCGGAGTTTTGGTATTCCTTTAACTTAGATCAAACCATCAAAGGATGCAACGTAAAGTCATTCAAAATAAACTTGATCTGTAAACTATACACTTAATCAAAACATTAATGCTGTAACTTGTTTCCAAAAAATAATTTTGCTATCATCAAAATAAGTAAGGGTCATAATTATTCAAACCAACTTAATTCTAACAAAAAAAAGTATTCATTGTTCTTTTATTTTCAATTCTGGATATGTTGTTTATTTTAAACTAGCATATGTAGGTTTTATTCGAGCTTTATTGTTTTTTATTTGGAGACAACTTTGTTGCAAACTATTATGCTAGTGAATAGGTAGCAATCAGTGAATAAGAGTGTTAGAAAAAGGATATGAAATTATTTACAAAATATCAGTTATATGCTTTCATTATCTTTAGGTATAATCTACCATTTTTGAAGGTATAGTTATACTTGTTAAATGTTGAAGGTATAATCTACAAAGTATCTGTAATTGGACTGCCCTTGGTGAAATTCTAGGATTGAGAGCGATTTTAGAATTAGTTTTATGTAATGGATAAATTGAATTTTATGATTTGTTCTCTTGAAAATTCAATTTTTATTTGCAAGTAGATTTATGAAAGTAGAGAAAACAACAACATTCATGAACTTCTACTACTATTGGCGAACAAAGTTTTATTTAAGAGCTTAAAAATGAAATCCATGAATTGAAGAATGAGGGTAAGACAAAGGATGAAAACATTAAGATAATGGCATCGGTTCTTGCCCAAATTCTCACAAGTTCATCATAGCATGTACCTTAGAAACTTCTTGCTATAATTGTAAGTTTCTTTTAAATATTAATCTTTTTTTAATCATTTATAAATTGTATTTATTGAATTAATAAATCACTAGTGTGTAACCCGTATGTTGCACAGGGAAAAGTTATAATGTTGATAAATATATTGTTCTATTAATTTATATATATCAACTCTCGTTGATAATATACTTTTTGTGTATTTAATCAATATAATTTTTGTGTTGAAACAGTGTAAAATATATTATTGACATTAAATGCATAATTTGAATCTCCGAAACCAAAACCACGAATTTAATCTCATACAGGACAAATAAACAACTTACAACCAAAAAAGTTCTAACCGTTAAAAAAAGTTTCGTCTACACATTTACAAATTATTAAAAATTTCCTTGTACACAATATTTGTAGGGTTAACACATGGTTTTCCTTCATCATTCAAAATAATAATCAATTAGTTCCTTGACTTTTCCCTTGAAATAGCCACATAGAATTGACCACGAGTAAATACATGTCGCTTCAAATACAAATCAACTTGAGAAGAAGATTGATCTTGACTCTTATTTATGGTCATTGCAAAACACAACGACCATGGAAATAGTCTTCGATGAAATTTAAATGGGAAACCTGGATCAGTTGCAACCAAATTCATACTTGGTATATAAATCTTATCACCGATGTTTTTGCATGTGATCATAGTTGCTCCTATAATATTTGTACACAGTTCATTTATGAGCAATCTTGTTCCATTATAAAGCCCATTGGCTTGATCATTGTTCCTTAATCGATGATTTGGAACACCAATCTCCCTCATCAGAAAAGACAGTTAAGTCTGAACAAATGTATTCATTTTCCTCTCTTGGAATTAATGATATAGCATAATCATTAACAATATCTACAGTATCATGAGTTGAAACAAGTATTTCCTTCTCTTCATAGTATTTCAAAGTGTTCATGTTTTGTAAAAGAAGTAGATATGTGAATTCAACTAAAGATAATATAGGATTTTGGGAATTTGTTACTAATAAGTCTTCAAGAATATTAATAATACTTTCTCCACACTCATTTGAATTATGTTTACTGTTTCCAATATCAAGCATCCAATTTGCAAAATCTTAAATGTCAATAGTGTCTTCATTGGACTCTGGAGCTACTAACCGCATGTTTCTTGACAATGTCAAAACCTTGCTGTATTTCTATAGTTTAGATGAATTTATTGAAGTAGCCATTATGTCATGCCTACAACATTTTCTAACAACAAGTAATATTTGTCTAAAATCACCTCCAAAAACAACTACCTTCCCACCAAATGGTCTATGTAAGTTAGCCTCATCTACAGTCCTTATGATATCCCTGAAAGTACGATCTACAACTTAAGCACAAAATCTATTTAGTATTGGAGCTTTATCCAACATAATAAGTTTAGAATGCAATATAAGATTAGCTCTAACAGTGCCCTGTGATGCCACATGTAGATGTTTCGATTGTAACCAAATGAATCTTTAGTGCGAAATGAGATTCCTTTCCTCTAGGTAATAATAAAGTTGCAATCACTTGAAGCAACATTTAAAACAATTGAACATTGTGATCTTAGAGCAGCTGATAAATTTCTCCAAATAGGAGTCTCGAAAAATAAACAACCCCACTTCTTGTGGGAATATAAGTAAGTCTTCCAATTGAATTACCTTGCTTCCTAGGGTGCCATGTTATGCTATTTTTCATATAAACAAACCTTGTAGAAAATTCAACATAAGTCAATTATCTTCTTTCAAGAAATTTTTGGCTTGCCTCAAACCAAGCCAAGAACATTATGTCAAGTTCTTCATTGTGCGCCACAACAGACTGAAATTTAGAATTTTCTGAATACATTACAGACTGTTCATTTTTAAGGTGAAATGAAAACTTTATACTCAAAAGTCCTCCAAAAATCCTCACACGGGGCCAAATATCTACACTTATAATATTGTTTTATCTCGTCTAGTACATGACCATATTTAGTTTGGTGTGAAATCGCAATTGTGGCCCTGTCTGGTCCTTTAATAACATACTTAAACAAATACTCTATTGAGTTTCCATTGTTGCAATAAGTGTGGATAGTATGGAACTAGAAACCTATTGACCAAACTTATTCCTTTTTCAAAACAAACAAACCAATATCTCGACGCTTGTACTTTGGATAACTTTCATCGTCAGCTATAGTCGAAGGTTGGTAATCCTTTGGAAAATACTTTGAGCACTTGCCATATTTCATGCATGGAGATTTTGGATTGGAAGATCTACACGGACGATGTAGCATGAAACTTGAAACAACATTTGCATGTTTTTTGGATATAAATTACAATCAGACAATTTTGCTAAAATGAACTTGTTGATGTCATCACCTGTCTTCAATGAATTTGAACCTTCAAGCCATAACAAAATATGTGCGTGTGGCCAACCCTTCTTCTTAAACTCTCAGGTATATGTTCGTAATAAAGAAATTTTAAATATATTAATTTGTAATATTCATAAGTTCATAAATATATATTTGTATAAAAGTAATAATAAAATTAATACAAAATAAGTAGTAAATATTACCTGCAAAAACTTCACCAAATATGCTTTCCTTTTTAAAATCATTCATCATGTGATCAAGTTTTGTCTTAAATACTCCACAAATAATGTATGGATGATCACTTGTTGTAAGGCCTCTAATAGAAACTAAGTTTTTATTTTTATTTTTGGCCAATTAGCATTGCATGCGATGGTGATAAACAAATTAGGATACCCAAACTTTTTGAAAATGACAATTGCATCTTGACATTTATTAAACAAGTACCGTGAATCTTAGTAAAAGATGCATGTAGTACTACACGCATTCCAACTGTAGATGGATGATTTTCTCCGCAATGAACAACTTCTTGTTAACCACTTAATATGTCACATCTAATTGTTGATTGGTTCCTACGTATCCAATATAACCTTTGCGACTCTATCATAGAGAAACAATCAACAAAAAATTGCTGAAATATTCTGCCAGCATTTAAAATAGTTCCATTTTTGAAATCCCTCTTTTGTATGAAAAATGCAATAAACTTTGTCAATGTAATGCATATCCTCTTCCATTTTTCTTCCTTGATAACATACTATTCTAAAGGAAAGTTTTATTGATATTGGTCCTCACCAAATGGAAACAACAACGGATACTAAAGGAGTATGAACAAAACATGAGTCTCTTTAATTTTCTCCAAGTAGCCGAATGTCTTTCTAATAATAATGTCTCGACCAGGATCGAGGTTGTCCAAATAACCAACTATTAAAGTAGCAACCTCGTCACATGTTGGCATATTATGTGTTCTTGGATCCTTTTTTCGGTTTCTAAACAACCTTAGGCACATTAGGAGCTGTTGTTTTGTTGTAGGTGGTCACAAACTATTCTAAAAGACCTAGTTAAGACATTGTGTTCATCCACCATTTTTGTGATGTCTTCAACTAATGTTCTATCTAGACCTTTGTGTTGCTCTTTTGATTTGGATAATATTATAAAAAGTGGCCAAATACACAATAAACTAAATATTCAAAATAATTGTATAAAATGTACCAAATAAGATTTATAACTAAAATGATTGAATATGTTATATATCTCGTTCACTGTGTCATAAATATATAACTGGGCAAATTTTGGAGGTGCTCCATCCTTTGGAATTAGATTGCCAATTCTATGGAAATTTTGTCTACTAAGAATAAATTGTGGTGGTCCTCCACTGCCACTCGAGTTTTATAGGATCTTTCCACCAATAGAGGTAAAACATACTATTATATGTTTAGATGTTTTCTTTAAAATGTTTACTCCTTCAATCTTTTCCATGTATTAAGCTCATTAGCAACTCTGGAAGCCTTTTTAAGTTTGGAGTTTGTATTATTCCTTTCATACAACAAAGTGAAAACTTAGGTAGGTTGCTAGGGATGGCAATTAGACCCAAACCTAGTGGGTACCCGCAAAACAAACCCAGAATGGGTAGGGTAAAAATCAGCATAATGGGTATGAGTATGGCAACGGGTAATTACCCGCAAAATTGAACAGGTATGGGTGCGGGTACGGGTACTATAGTACCCACCCCGCCCCGCACCCGCACTTATATATTATTATTATTATTACTATTATTATTATATACTTAATTTTTACACCTATTATTATATATATATATATATATATATATATATATATATATCTACATTATAATATTTTAAGCTTTATAATTTATGGAAGATGTGACTTATTCCTCAATAAAACATATTTATTTGTATTGATAATTGTTTTTTTTACAAAATATATAGATAATTGTTTCATTTTTTTTTTACCATATAGATAATTGTTTTTTTTACAAAATATACGATCTATTTTTGTTAAAGTGCGGGTAATGAGTATGGGTACGGACACTTAAGTACCCAAAGGGCAAGGGTACGGGTATTAAAGTTGATACCCACGAAGGTACAAACACGGTTATGGGTATTTTTTTAAACTGCGGGTATGGGGATGGGTACTATAGTACCCTACCCATTGCCATCACTATAGGTTGCTATTAACACTTTCCTCAGCTCACTCCTCATACCACATTTGAGCCTCACATTCAGAGCATGTATAAGAGGGATCTCCAAAGTCTACTATTTTAGTTGAAAAAAAAGAATTCAAATTTTAGGCGATAAAGTCAATTATGATATTATTCAGGTGTTGTTGATGAAAATAGGTTATTGAGGTGCGAATCTAACCTTGTGTTTCAACAAGTTCAAAATTTCAGAATGGAAAGTAGTCCTTTGACAATTTGTGCTTGTACTTGTTGAGTAAAGGATAAATATACAAAAAGTAAATTAGGATTTCACAGTCAAAATTTTTAAAATTGGAATCTATTGATTAGAGAAAAGACATACATTCATGGTTCACATGGTGGGCTGACGAAACACTAGGAAAACTATTTCCAAAAAAGGTATCGATTCAAGAACATGGTAAGGTTGAGATACATGTTTTGTAACATGTAAAGAAGTTGGATTTATTACTTCTGACATAGGAGTGTCATCCATCAATTGAGTAACACCTATACTGTAAAATACATGTTTTTGATGAAGACAAAAGACCAACGATGATGATCAAGGCAACAAGCTCAAAAAGAAGTCCAAATATCTTATTAATTAAACTTTAAAATTCAAAACATATTAGATGTTTAATGTAACGGTAAATGATACAACCCATAACTCAAATACATGAGAACCATGCATCTTTACATATGCATAAAAAGTATTTTCAAATGTCAAACTTACATTTACAAAGTGTTAAAATTAATATTTTGGACAAAATACAAAGGTGCATTCGAATATAGATGCTAAGTCAGTAGAAAAAGCTTCGCATTTGTATTCGACTACGACCTGCTGTAGTTGAATACAACCAGCAAGTCAGTAGCAAAATTGACAAATCTGTATTCGACTACATGCTTGTGTATTCAAATACAAGGTGTAATTTTTGAATAAATTTTAACGTTATAAAGAGGTGTATTCGAATACATACATCCTGTATTCAAATACAACTGGAAGCAATGCAATTTTTCATATCTGAAATGGTTCTAGATCATCGCGATTGTTCCTCAAACCTCTTGGATCAATGACTACGAATCTGAAGAGATGTTTATGGAGTATAAATACACCATAACTTCAGATTAATTGGTACACAATCCTACTACACAACTTTAAAGACTTTGAACAACTTTTCTGAATTTTTCTCAAAGTCATTTTTCATAATTCAAGTACTTGCATTTCATTTTCATATTCTTGACAAAGGTTCTCAAAGTACTTGAAGCATTATTGGATTGATATCATTCTACCTCTCTTTTATTATTATTATATCCTTATCAAATCACATTGTTTGTAAAAAGAAAATAGTACTTTCTTTAAGTAGTCTTATCTAAGATAATGATGTGCTATCTTAAAAGTTTTGTTAGAAGTTTGTAGCAAAGATCCTAGGGTGGGATTTGTACCTTTTCTAACAATAGTGGAGAAATCTCTTGTGGTGTGCAAGAGGACTGAATGTACCCTTGGTCATTAGGGGAACCAGGATAATATTACTGTGTTCGTTACATTACTGCCAGTTACTTTATCATTTACTATCCTTAAGCGCAAAAATCGATCGCTAATTCGCTTAAAACAAGAAAAACTGCTAAACACCTTATTCACCCCCCTCTTAGGTGCACATCTGTACTTACATATACAACATAATTCGTCAACAAAAAATGTATATTAAATTAAAGAAACATGTAATTTTAAATTTAATGAACCTAATAATTTGTTAATGTCAAAATATAGTAGGTTAATATTTATCAAGAAAAAATAAGTAAACATACAATATGAAAAAGGGAATATACTAACTAGAAACATGCTTTATTGGTTGGGTTGCCTTGCTTCTCATTATGTTTTTCTTGTGAATTCTAGATGAAGCTGAAATACAAACATAGTTTTGTTATAGATCATTTAAGGAAAATGAATGTGAATATATACAAAGGAAACATTTTGAGTTGAATTTAATAATGGTGGATTGCCGAACCTGCCTCAATTGTATGGTTACATGAGGTTGTAGTCAAACCAGTAGGATTCTTACGTTCGTTGTTCAATGTGACTGATTCTATTTCAATTGAAGTTGTGGCGTTGAAATTAATATGAGTTGTTCCATTTGTTGCTGCATAAAAGATTGTAAAAATAGAAATCATTGAAGATTGATATGAATGATTAAGGTCAGTTAAGCATTAAAGATGAGATTATGTATGTCTATTTTCCAAAAATTAACTTAGACATCGAAATTCTTGCAACAAAATTTTGTCTACTATTTGAAACTCGAGATTACAGGTATGCATACTGTAACAACCCTTTTTTTTTAAACAAATTCAAATCCATAAATAAATAAGTAAATAAATGGATAAATACTTTTGGATAAAATGTTTAATTGGTAACACGACAACAAAGTCATTAATATATACAAACAGCAGAAATAATTTTTGAAATACAAGCCCAAAGTATTTAAACAGAAAAATACACCGGGGCTATGAGACCTATCAGACATAGCTCATATCCCTGGCGTATTCTCTGCCGGCACCTGTACAAGCATTTTAAGTTCTCCAAGTCACTTCAAAAAATATTACAAGGACCCATAAAAAAGGAAGTCAAGGTGACAATATAGGTATAGGTACTATCTTCCCAAAATAGATAAATACAACCACCAAAAGAAAGACACCTAGTCCCTATACAGCCACCTAATCTGATCATGCTACAAAAAGCTATATAGCCCGGGTGATCCCCATGCGCCCAACATAAAACTCTCTAGGGTACTAACTGATAGGACGATCCTGAATCTCATATAAGGGCAAAGCCCAGATTTCCACAAAAGTTGTAAAGGGTCACCAACCGAAATTAACAAATACCACATAGCATTTAAATTTTAAATGCATAAAATCACCTTTCAACTTAGCATGCATCTAGCAAGGGTTTGCATATGCTAAACATGCATAAACAAGGTTGAAAAATGAAGTTTCAGACAAAACTGCACTGTTGTATTCGAATACAGCATATCTGTATTCGAATACAGATGCAAAAACAGCAGAAAAACACCGAAAACAGCAAAACAGCACAAACAACACAACTGTATTCGACTACAGCCTCCATGTAGTCGAATACAAATGCAAAAACAGTGAAACATCTTGCAGATTTTGTATTCGAATACAACCCCCTTGTATTCGAATACAATTGCGAAGTCAGTGGCAAAACTTTGAGATCTATATTCGACTACACCCTCCTCGTAGTCGAATACACTTGCGAATACGCAAGTCAGAGGCAAAAACAACTCATCTGTATTCGACTACAACCCTGTTGTATTCGAATACAACTGTAAAAATGGCAGATTTTCAGTTTTGAAACATTTCAATATCATTCTAACACCTTTAACACCAAATCAATCAAACACCAACATCAAATACAACACAGTCGCACACAACAATCAAGTATGTATACACCACCAACAATCAAGCACCCTAATGCAAAGCGTATATGCCAATGCACATGATTCCAAAATATCACCAAACCCTCCTTGAAGGGGAGTAGATCATAATTGTACCGCCTCTCATAGACCAATGTACTAATTACCAAGGTGCACTCACTCACAGACCAGCACGATCTACTAAAGTGTAGCCTCTCACATGCTTTACACTGTTTTCTAGAGTGCAATCTTTCACAGATCAGCACGACGCGATAATCTCCGCAAGGATAAGATGAACCAACAATTCAGATGGCATCGTCCCGTGGCCCATCCGGTCATCACTATCACCATGGCACCATCGCGGCTACCATTTACTATGAAATGCATGAGCATACTCTAACTCGTAACACCACAATTATTAAGTAAATGCAGCAATTAAATGATTCCCCATTTTTAATGCTCATTTAACTGTAATGATTTTCAAATTCAATACAGAGCATAATCAACGCATATAATTCCTCAAATCACAGGAAATTCAATCACCATATACACCAATCTTATCAATTCATTTCACACCAAATCAAAATCCACACATAAATTGTATTTATTCAAAACCCCACATCTTCAAACATAAAGCAAATCTCCACATTCATAATATCACCCATAAACACATCAATCACACGAAGCAAAAATCACCACCACCCACACCTCAAAACTCATTAAATTTAATTTCTCCATTTCACCCACAAAATGCATTAAATTCATTTCCTACAACATTACACCTTAAACTCACCAAATTTATTTTCCCCAAGTTCACAAATAAGGTCCTAAATGCAAACTAAAAGTTTGTAAGGAGCCCTTACCTCAACGGTAGCTCGAACCACCGATTACGGTACCGCGATTAAATTCCGGTAAAACTTCACCCGCAACGACGCTTCCAAAACTAGCTCACTAGCACCGCAACGTGACAAGGAGCAACTTTCTCTTCAGTCACTTCGCGAGAGGAAGCTTAAATCTAGGTGATATGTGAGGTTTTACGCTTGTGGTTTTTGAAAAAAAAACAAAGGAAAAAAGAAGATAGAGTAGGCGTGCGTGAACAGGGAAATGTTTTTCTGTTTTTTTCTTGCTTTCCTTTTCTTATATACATATATATACTAACTCCTAAAGTAATATATATATATATATATATATATATATATATATATATATATATATATATATATATATATATATATATATATTTATCCTAAACCAACAAATTTTAAACACTCTCACACACACTCCAATAATTTTGATAAAAATATATATTCTCATTGCAACTCAATTGACAGGTAAATTTTTTAGCAACTGTAGATATTTTTAACAAAATAGTACGATAATCATTTTTCTGCAACGTAAATAAATTATTTCTCGCCAAATTATTTAAAACGGGTTTCAACAAAAATATCATTGGCATTTCCAAAATACCAATAAAACTAACTAAAAAGCCTCATAATTCAACATAAAAACACGTCAAAATACAAAAAGTACAAATTAAAATTAAGGGTCTTACACATATGTGGCAAGTTTATATTAATTTCATAAACTTAATAGTTAAAAATATAAGTCCATATATATAGCATAAAAATGAAAATAATACCTAAGACAAACTTTGTTTGTTTGGATGACTTACTTTCTTCAACATTTTTCAAAAATAAATATAAAAGAAAGGAATTCACACTTACATGAATGAGATTTACCTGGGATTGATATTTCTATAATAGATTTGAGTAGGTTTGTGTGGTACTATCTTTTGTATTCCAGATAGTTTGTAAAAAGATAATGAAAGGATTGTTGAATGTGTTAGAACAAAGTTGGTTTGAAGAACTATGACCATTACTTATTTTGGTGATAACGAAATTATTTTGTGGGAACAATTTAAAGCACTAATGTTAAGTTTAAGTGTTCATTTCCTAGATAAGGTATTTAATATGACTCTGCGCTGCATCCTTTGATGTTTGACCTAAATTAAAGGAACACCAAGACTCCTCTTTGATTTTCGTATTCTAAGTCTGGTGAATGTGCTCTAAAACGTGCCTTCGGTGATTCTATCTAATATAACCAATGCTTTGATTGGTTTGCCTATGATGCATACAACCAATATCTACTTGCCTCTGCCTATGATAATCTCATCTAGCATCTAATCTTCTGCCTCCATTGAAAATTCAACACTTTGATAAAAAGTCAACACTCAAGATAGTCAATGCTCTGGTAAAAGTAATCGCTTTGAAATGACAAGCTATAAAAAAGTCAATGTTCTAAATAGTCTAAGGTTCGAAGAAGACAAATTTGTGTATCATCTGCTCAACACCCTGAATCTGTTATTTTTCTAAGGACTATGTGACATACTCTGATTATGAAATCCTCTACTTTTTCTATTTCCAAATCAAGATACGCATTATCAATTACAATGACTATTTCTAGACAAGCCTTAATGGTGAATCAATCTTTGAAAGATTTGATACAAAAGATCATATGATTTATGTTGATTTCTTACAATTAGAATAACCACCAGAACATCTAATACTATCTTTAAAAGGACGTGCAACCCTAATTGAAATATACAACAACAATAGAACAACATACTACAATAAGCATAATACAATCGTCTTACTCCTTCGTTTGTCTAAGTACTGCAAAACTATTTTATGATAATACAACTTTGTAAACACCCTCTTGTGAGAATTTTTCAGAAACTCTTAAACCTTTCGTTTTTGTAACCTAGCCCACTAGTAGCTGCATTCCTCAACAACTTGACTGTACTAACCTAGAAGGTTGAGAAGACTTGAACACAATCATTTTGACTAGCAGGTGTTCGGTGGAAGTATGATTCAATAGGTGATTTAATGGATTCAATCCTTCAGACTGAAGGGACTGGAGGTAGATACAGCGTTGAAGGTGAACCAGGATATATTCGTTGTGTTGTTATGTGTTTCTGTTTATTCGTTATGTTTTCCTTACTTTGTTTTAATCTTGTCGAAAACAGTTTTTAATTTAAAACACAACTCAAACCCCCAATTTCTTGTTCTACAAAATGGAGTATGAAAGTAAAGGAAAGTAATAGGTATATTGAACCTACAAAAATTTAATGTTTCAAGTAATTAATAATTGGTTAAACTATTTATAATTTGTTTCCAAGACATACCATTTGCCAAAAATTAAGAAGAAAAAATTTACATTTAATTTTGTTACCTGATATAATTGGCAACTGAAAAATAAAAATATGACTTTTCACATATATGCAAATTTAGACCTACATTTTTCTAATAGTATGAGGATGATTGAGGAAAAAAAAGAGTCAGTAAGTATGTGAATTGTAATATCAAATAAAAATAATGATTATTGAAAAATGAAATATGTGAATATCTGGACATTGTTTTACCAACAGAGTATTTGGAAGACCAAATAATTAGGTTCATTGGAATAGGAATTTTTCAATAATAGACACATGGACATATTTAAGTAAAGTAGTAAATTTAAGGAGAAGTAAGTAACTCAATAATGAATTTATTTTTTATTTATCAACATATATTGTTACTGATATAGAGTACATGACATTTAAGAATTCATATAAATTTTGCCTCATTGGATTAAGTGACAAAATAACATTAATTCTAGCACTACTTCTTCTTGTATAATACTAAAGATAAATAAACTTTTCATTACAAAAAACAGTTACAAAACACATAAAAACTATCTAATTTGATATTCATAGTCTTTCAACTTGTATATTTTAGCTTTGAATTTATGTTAGTCTTCATGAATCCCTCAAATTTGTTGGTTTTGGCAAACGGTACAGTACCATTTGACCTGCATACACAAAATGTAAAATAATGAATACCATATAAGCTATACACAAAATATAAAATAATGATACCATATAAGCTAAAACATGGACTGGAAGTATAAAGAAATTGAAAAAAATTCCATTTGCGTACCGGTTGTAGATGAGATCTATCATAAGTACATAAGTAAAATATCAACTCTTGATATTTAACAATAACTTTAGAATGTATATTGTATAATCCATTAGAAAATTTAAAATTAAAATGCAAGCATTGAAATTTTGTTAAAGTGTAAAGATATCCATAGAACTATAGTCTATGAAGTCCATACAAAATTGAAAGAAAACAAACTTAACATTAAAATATTCATAAATAGAAATTGATAGAAATTCAATGTATGGATTCAACAGTGCGAAACTAACAAAATTCGGCCAAAACAAAGGCTCCCATAGTTTAATTGAAAACAAAACAGCAAAATCCTATATTAATATGAAGCATTATTCTCAATCCTTCAAAATTTTGATATTTTTTACATTCTTTGAATTGACTCCATCATTGTCATTAGCAACTTCCATGAACCCCTTTTAACAGGGTTGTAATCATCATAATCATGTGTAACTGATATAGGAAAAGGGCTTGGGACTTGACATTTCTCCTCAGTAGCTTCTTCTTCAAACTTAGGCATCAAATCCTTTGTTACACCACATTCTACATCATTGTCAAGTCCAACAATAAACTTAATCACGAATTGTCAAAATCAGAAACAAATATATATTGATTTAGATGGGTAAAAATTTACAAAATGTTAAAAGAATAGAAACCGCCTCAATAGCAACATATCTGAATTTTTTGATAATATTCAAGTCACTATAGAATTTTTTGACACAATTTTTTTTTCTTCATAATTTGAGATCACATCATTTTTTACATTTATCTCAAACATCAACGGTTTTTCAACCAAATCTCCGATTACTTTTGGAACAATGTTCAATTATGGATCCTAATATTTACATTACTGTTAAAAACATTAATTCAGGTCATCAAAATAAACATAACCAAAACACATCAATAAAAAAGGTTGAAGATAAAATAAAGTTGAGAAAATATAATCACTCGATCATTTCATCAAGCAAGTTTAGACATGATTTGATTGTAATGAAACTTCATCATGATCAAATATAACAAAGGTAGCAGAATCAGTGTCATCAATGACTCTAATTTTGATACGGTACCTTTTGCCAAAATTAGATAATAAAGTTAATTAACATCAATAATAGTTTAAGGAATAGATAAATTAACATAAATGGATTTTTTTGTTATACACACCTTGGCATAATTGTTCTGTTTCTTACATTTTGGGCAAAAAAACCTTTTAGATCCAGCAACAACTCATTTATTGCATACACGTGCTCCATACCACCAATCACCTTCACCAAGAACATGTTTAACCGCACCAAAGACCACACAAATCATGTTCTTGAAAAGAAGTATAAATTATAAATAAAATACATCATTAACAAAACTAAATGAAGTGTAAACAATATGACATTGAAACTGTGGAAATTACATTTTGACAATCCTTAAGTTCCTCTATAGTCATGCATTTGAAAAGACTTATTCATCTTCTAAACTCAAATGAGAAGTATCATTCCTATGACTCAATGGTTGAGTTACTTTAAAACCTTACTTGAGTTTGAAAGAAATAGACTCTGGAATTTCAGGGTTGAATTAAACTTTGTATTATGTAGTTGGTTTTTTCGCAACCTAAAATTTTGAGTATTTCTCGAATTTAATAAAGTCACCACCAAAATTCATTTAAAATAGGAAAAATGTTGGGAAACCTTTAAAAAAAATGATATTTGAAATCAGATTTAAGGTTCGGGAGTCGGTTATGCATAACAAATGTATTAGTGCCCTATGACATCTGTCAAAAAAACAGTTATCTATAATTAATTGTGCAAAAATTATGTTAACATTAGAATATCAATTTCTCCATATTAGTTAAATGCGAATATAATTTTTTTTATAAATACGATACTAAAATAAAAGAGTACTCAACATAGAGAGAGAGAGAGAGAAAGAGAGAGAGAGGTTTTTCTCTTACGTATCTCCAGGTGCGATGGAGAAATCAAAGTTACATAGTTCTTGGTTAGAAAATGCGATGTGTTGATTGTTTTTAAAGAAAAAATGTGTTGCTGCAAAAAAAAATGATTTAAAAAAAAAAGATATTGCTGATTTTATGTGTAAGTAATCGTTTATGATGAGTTGGTTTGTTTGTATTAAAATAAAAATGAGTTTTAAAACTATCAAGTTGTACAACTTGTCTCTTAATACTCACAAATTAAAAAGATGTTACATTTAGTTAATCTATCTAAGAATATACTATTTTTTATTAATTTGTTTTTGAAGACAAGTTTTAGGACAAACAAGTTGTAACACTTGTGTCCTAACAACTAAAAGATTAAAAAGATGTCACATCTAGTTAATCTAATATTTATTTATTATGAATGATTTTAAGAAGAGTAAACTGAAATTGAAACTATAAATAAAAACATCTTTTTTAGACAATGATTAATAAAACAAAATTAAAAGTGAACGAGTGGGTCTGGGTTGAGCCCCAACTCATTATGTTTTACTAATATTAAAATGAATACACATAAGTAAACATATCATTTTTTTATAATATGTAATATATATATATATATATATATATATATATATATATATATATATATATATATATATATATATATATATATATATGACATTAAATAACAAAATCAAATGAAAAAGAAAACCCTAAAATGTTCACAAAGAATGACACAGAGTGGACAGCTGCTAACAAATTCACAGAGAGAGATGTGAGTTTCATTGTTAAGAGATAGAGAGAGAATGAGAGAGAACAAACACTAAAAACAATGAGTTTCATTGTTAAATTTTGCACTGATATCATTCATTTCATAAACTCTCTTGTCCACTCCAACTAAAACTCTCATGACATCTATTTAAAAAAAAAAGTAATGATTAAACTGTGTATAGCTAAAACTAAAAGTAAGAGTGACAGATTGAAATAAGTTTACCAATTAATTATTTCTTGTCAACATTTCGAATTTCTGGGAATGAAATAAATGAGTACGGAGAGGTTGTGACCAAATTGGTTCCCACTTCTTGGACCATTGTGCCATTATGCAAATTCAATATGAATTGGTATTCAGTTGATCTATATGCTCCAAAGTTAGATGCAATACCAAAAGAGCGAAAGTTGTACACAATTTCTTCACAAATTTTAGTCTCAAATCAAAAAATTAGAGCCTTTCGCAATGTTGCTTTGATTTTGTCACCCTAAAAAAATGAAACCCAAATTTGTTAAATTAATTACATAACAAACACAGTTTGTGTATAATTTAAAACTTTAATAATTTAAAATTGTAATTTATGAAAGAATTAAACATTCTCATCCATCAATACAATTTCCATCACATAAAATTTATGTTTGCTATTTAGACCAGATAGAAACCGCAGTCGCACAACTCTAACAACTAAAACCCATGACTCCTTTTTTGGAGTAATTGAAGCAACAAAATCTGATTTTACAAACATTGCAAAAAACAGAAAAACGAAGAGTTATGACTTATTGAAAATTTAGAGGGAAGATGCGTATAAGACGAGATAAGACGAGATAATATGAATCATATTTATAATCAACAAACCCTAGATAAGTAGAATGATTCAAATTTTTAACAATTAATTTTCATTTTCCCAAGTAGAGAGATTGTATACGAACCTTAAAATACAAAAAGTTAATTTGAATAGGTGGTAACCAAATAATTGAATTTGCGGTGAGTTCATTGAACCGCGATGAATGTACCGGTGGTGCCATTAATCTGATGGAATGATAGTAGAACAAACGAATATCTCTTGATACCATGTTTTCTTCCTTTCCTATTATTAAGACTTTTTGTTTTTGTTTTTCTCAAAAAAGGCACCATTAAGCATAAGCCATTAAGGCTTTTTATCTTCAATTTTGCTACCAACACCCCCTATATTGCTACCCACACCCCCCTTCTGTTTTTAAAAAACAAAATTCCCAAAATGCCCTTGTATATTTATTACAATTTTTCACCTCAATCTACACATTCATCACCCTTTCTCAACACCCCATCACTCATAATCACAAAATCACCATATCTCACCAACTCTAACTCAAAATCATTCAAAAATTACATAACTCACTCACAATCTACACACCTCATCAGTTTCCTCTTCACATTGGTTAAAGTGAGCTAAAAAGGTATGCAATTTGTTCTGTTTTTGATGTTTTTTTTTTTTCAAATCTGGGGATTGTACGCAATCTCAATTCACGTACGTTTACGTGAATTGGGATTACGTAGGTGTAAAATTTCTAATCTCCATTTAGTACGCAATCTCAAATTCACGTAAGTTTACGTTAACTGAGATTACGTACGTGTTTTTACAACAAAACTCCATTTGTTACGCAATTTGGGCTTCACGTAAGCTTACGTGAATTTAGATTGCGTATTTAATGGGGTTTTGTTGTAAAAACACGTACGTAATCTCAGTTAACGTAAACTTACGTGAATTTGAGATTGCGTACTAAATGGAGTTTTGTTGGAAAAACACGTACGTAATCTCAATTCACGTAAGTTTACGTGAATTGGAGATTGTGTAGCCTTACGTGAACTTAAAATGCGTAGCCTTACATGAACTCAGTTCACGTAGCCTTACGTGAACTGAGTTTCAGTATGCGAAAATCCTGAAATTTTTGTGTTTTTTTTTTGAAGATAAATGGACCAAGGGGGAAACAACAGTGACGAAATGTATGAAGGTTTAGAACCTGAATTTGATGATATGGATGATGATTTGGAACGTGACTTTGATGAAATGTATGATGATTTTGATGCAATGAATGATGGTGTTGAACCTGAAATTGAATACGGTATGAACAACAACGGAGGTGAACCTGTTATGGTTGATTTGACTGATGAGTTTAGCACCGACACGATGTTTGAAACGCGAGATGATTTATTGAAATGGGCTAGAAATGTTGGAAGAGAAAATGGAATTGTCGTTGTTATTTTTAGATCTGAAACTGCGACAGCACGACCAGGAACAAAGACAAAATTAATTCTTGGTTGTGAAAGAAGCGGTAAATATAGACCTTGGAAGAATCCTAACCTTACGAGGAGTACTTGGAGTAGAAAATGTGAATGCCCATTTAGATTGAGAGGAAGACGTGTTGGTGATGGGTGGTATCTGCATGTAATATGTGGTGTCCATAACCACGAAATGGCTAAAAAACTGACTAGTCATGCTTTCTTAGGCCGATTGTCTCAGGAAGAGAAAACTGTACTTGGTGATATGACGAAGAACATGATCAAACCTAGAAACATATTGATGACACTGAAGGATCATAACGTTAAAAGTTTGACGACAATAAAACAGGTTTACAATGCACGTCAAGCATATCGATCATCACTTAGAGGTAATCGAACAGAAATGCAACATCTTTTGACATTGATGGAACGCGACAAATACATTTATCGATATAGGAAGGTTGAGGGTTCAGATGAGTTGAGGGACATATTTTGGGCTCATCCAGACCCTATCACTCTTGTAAATAATTTTCACATAGTGTTGATTATGGATAGCACATACAAGACATGTAGGTATCGCATGCCATTACTTGAAATTATTGGTGTTACATCTACTGAAATGACATTTTGTGTGGGATTTGCGTATCTACAGTCCGAGCGTGCTGATAATTTTACGTGGGTACTACAAATGTTGAAAGAACAGATTACAAGTGGTGAAGTTGAAGTCATCGTTACTGATAGAGATCTTGCTTTGATGAACGCAGTTGAATATGTTTTTCCAAAAGCAATGAATTTATTATGCTTGTTTCATATATGCAAGAATGTCAAAGCCAAGTGCAAAATGACTGTGTTTCCAAAGAAGAAGCAGGTGCAAATAATGAAGGCATGGGAGGCTCTTGTTTACAGTTATGATGAGGCTCAGTACTACATGAATTTGGCTATCTTTGAAGAAATTTGTAGTAGCTCTTCTATCTTTAATGATTATGTACATGACCAATGGTTAATTCCTCACAAAGAAAGATTTGTTGAGGCGTGGACAAATAGAGTTATGCACTTTGGGAACACCACAACACAAAGGGTTGAGTCGGCGCACTGGAGTTTGAAAAGAATATTACAAGACAGCATTGGTGATATATGCAGTGTTTGGGAAACCATCAATAGCATGATTGTACTACAACACAGTGAGATAATAGCATCATTTGAAAGGAGCATAATTCAAAAGGTTCATCGACATAGTAACAGATTGTATGCCAATTTGAGTGGTGTTGTGTCAAAAAATGCAATAGATCACATTGCGGCAGAGTATGATCGCGTGAAGTATGTAGGTATATATAAGTCTGAATGTCGTTGCACAATTAGGAGAACACACGGTCTACCTTGTGCATGTGAAATAGCCAGGAATAGTATGATCCCTCGTTCCATCCCGTTAGATGCTATTCATGTTTGGTGGAGTAAATTAACTTTTCATGATGATGGATCGGGTAAACCTTCAGAATTATCTGTGAAACATGAAATAGATGTGATTGTGAAAAAGTTTGATGAACTTGATGTACCTGGCAAAATTGCACTTAAAGGTAAATTACGAGAGATCGCGTATCCATCGACTACGTCGATGTGTCCACCGGTTGACAAGGTTAAAACTAAGGGTGCACCCAAAAAAGGCAAAAATAAGATATCAAAAAGAGATAAATCAACCAAGTGTGATCCATCTTGGTGGGAGTATGTGGATGCAAGCGTTCGATGCAGTGGCACAAATGCATGTAGCACTGTAACATCTAATAAAGTACAACAACCTCGATCATCAGCCAAAAAGCTCACACCTCGACCATCAGTTAGCAAAGTTCAACAACCAAGAGTTCTCCTCTTCAGCGATTGGTTGCCGGTTGAAATTCATAAATTCATAGATGACATTATTGATGTCGGCGAGGATGGTAATTGTGGATATCGTGCAATTGCAGGTTTACTTGGAATGGGTGAGAACTCTTGGGCATTCATTCGTCAAGAGTGTGTTGTAGAGCTTCAAGAATTCATGTCTCATTACGAGAGAATATATGGTGGACAAGTCTTTGTTCAACAACTTATACAAAATGTGTATGTTGAACAACTTGCAACTATGGATAATTGGATGACACTACCAGAAATGGGATATGTGATTGCTTCGAAATTTAACTTGGTTTTCGTCGCATTATCACTTATCATTATAACTTGCTTCGAAATTTTATCTTTCTAAGAAACGGCACCGTCAATTTATTTTATTTGCATGTCTTTTGTTTTGATATTTGCCCAAAAATTTAATTTGTGCAACTTTTAATAATAGAATATTAATATTCCTAAAAAAAATAGAATATCAATAAATTGAAATTAATAATTATTTATATGTCATAGATTAAATAGATTGATAATAGTAGTAATATAAGTTTAATTGTATAATTGTTGTTCTAATGATTGTCAAACGGCAAAATTAATATATTATAGCTATTTATTTATATATTATATATTAATTAGATTAATAATACTATTAATAGAAACTTAATTGTATCAGTGTTGTTTTAATGATTGACAAATGACATACTTGTCATAAAATGATGTTTAATATATTATTACGTATGTATATATTTTTTGTTATGTTATAGAAGCAACAACAAAGTCCTCCTACTGGTCCTTCCTCATCGTCTGCTGGCATTAGTCCTTCTATTGGTCCCTCCTCATCACCTATTGACAATACTCCTCCTTCCAACTAGCAACAGTCCTCCTTACTATGACTATGAAGTATTATTAGTGTATTAACAGAACAAGTAGTGCTACTTATTACTATTGCATTGGTATTTTGAGACTTACGTTTTTTATTTTGTAATGGTATTTTGAAACTTATTTTGTAATTGTGGTGGGAGTATCCTGTTAGTCTGAAAATAGAGTCCATTATTTTGATGAAGAATAGGGAATTATGGACATGCTATGTGTACAAAATATATGATTAATATTATTAGTAGTTGATTTTGGCATTATATATAATACTCTTAGTATTGCATCTTATAATAATGGTGTAATTTAAACTACTGTAAGTTGTAAATAGTACACTCCAAAACTGCATTATACAAACAAGGCATTATGTGCTTTTGATGAACGGTTAAAATGTAACTGGAAAAGGTTGGGGGAACATTTACCGTCGGTTGGAACCGCTGGTAAGAAAAGTTGATTTTTATCTAGAGTTGGTTTTGATTGCTGACAAAATAAATAATTTATTATTTGGCGTCGGTTTCAACCAGAGTCAAATTTGGATGAATTTTTTGAAGATAAATAATTTAAACATTTGGTGGCAGCTCTCACTGACGGTAAAAGTTTATAATGGCGGCTAACGATTCGTACGAACCACCGTCAAAATTTATAATGACCCCGATTCTTGAATCGTTTTTATCGCCGCTAAATACCGTTTTAATTTGTGGGAGTGATTTGTGCATCCATACGGGTCACACGACTTTCATTACTATTTTAAAGTTGAGTATATATATAGAATCAAAATATTTATGAATTTAGTATATAATAATGTTATTAAAAGTGAAACTATTGAAATGAAATATTTTTCCTTTATATTTTCAGGTAAAATATTCATATACATATATAGTCTATTTTATTTGTAAAAATATTATTTATATATATATATATATATATATTTGTATAAAAAATACTTTTAATCAAGAAATATGTTTTTTTGGACAAAATTTCAAGAATATATAGTAAGATATGTTACAACTCTATTTTTTACAATGTTCAATAATATATTATCATTTCTAACTAATAAATTAAAATACAAGTAGTTTACACATTAAAAATGTAAAAAGCCATAAAGGAATCACTTTTATCAAATCAATTTCTATATGAACGAAATAACAAACATTTAATATCCCTGTGATCGGAGCATATATCATACATACCTTTTTGAGTACAATATATATCATACAAACTTTGATTCTGAATAAGAAAATTACAGCCTTAATTAATTAGTACTGCATTATCAAATTCTGTGGAACAAAATGAAATTTAAAAAAGAAGAAATAAACTTTATCATATAAATATATAATAACCTCCACATCCACTCATGCCTTTTAAAAATTGCAAGGTATTGGGACATGTTTGATATATGTCTCTGTTTCCAGCTCATGATGAGAGAGAAACTAAAAGAATTGAATGTGGGAAGAAAATGTCTGTCCAAATTTCCAAGTGGAAGGAACCACATTAAGAAACAGCAATGTTTTCCCATCAACCAAAGTAATCTTGAATGAGAGTATCTGGTTTCTTAGATCTGCACTGCTTTGCCAATTAGCTCCCCAATTTCTATGCATTGGTAACCAAGATCCACTTCTTGATCCTCTGATCCATACTCCATTTACATCACCGCTTCCACCCACGTTTGTTATCATCACCATGTTGAAATTTGATTGCCCCTTTAATGTGAACCTTACTCCACCTCTTCTTTTGCATGCCACCCTGTTTAAGTACATGTATGTATAGATAAGTCAAAGTTCAAATAGTTTCTGGATAAAATATTTTTACAATTCCTTTTCTGTTTCTCATGTGTCACATAACTTACTACTATTGTATAAAAGGTTCTAGTATCAAATGTAATTTATATAAGAATATTTTTTTTTCACTTCCACTTGATGGTTATCCATTTTTATAGGATATTGATAAATCCTTTTCTTTGAAATTTTAACAGCAATAAATATTTCTTTTGCCTTTAACTAATTGAAATTATAATAACATTAATTATTTATTTCTACAAGAATAAATTTGTAAAAATAATATTAATCTTTATAAAATTTGTTACTATTATTTATTTTTTAATTTCTGTAATTTGTTAACCGAGTCATATATTTAGAGATAGATATAGTAATAAATAAGAAAAATCAAAAGTGCTAATAGTTTGGTGGTATTAATTTGGAACCTATTTTATAAAATTTTGAACACAAAATTTGGACACGCATATAAAAATACATATCTTTTAATTATTTAAAAATTACATATTATTTATTTATTTATTTTCTCTTTCTATTTTTTATTTTATTTTTGTGAATGTACCTAAATTTTATACCTAAAATGTTGTGACACACGGTAGTTTTTGGATTCTCTCACATGCTATTTCATAATAAATAAAGAAAAGTGCTACTACTCTATAACAAAATATAAGCAAAACCATTCAATAACAATTGATGTATTTAATTTAAATTTTATATTAAATACATTAATTTTTACCGACTCAATTATGTTTATATTTTGTTATGGAGAGGGAATAATAACTTGGCTGTTGTTTGGAACATCTTTTATAATTTTTCTTTTGTTGCACAATATTTTTTTTATAGCTATATTATATTGTTATTGGTTTCATATATGTATTAATGGAAGTGTGTTTTTTCTACCTTTTATAAAGGACAGGAACAATGCCTTCATTGCCTTGTCGTGCAATGCGAAAGAAAGCAGGCATTGACATATCAAAATGGTGATGAGGAGGATCACACCATCCTCCATGATTGTTTGGAGGGCAAAAATTTGTGGCAGTGATTGTCACACTTTGTCTTCTAAGACACCATTTTGGATCGATTCTATAGTCACATATGACTTGGTAGCAAGCACCACAGACCTCACCATCTCTAAAAAGCATAGTGCTCACTGCTGCTGTGTTCACCCCAAACCCAGCATGGAAGGTATCATCATAGCCACATGCTCCTCCTGAAATTGTCACATACATTAATGTTAATATTAAATCATGGGAAGGTTCTTATTTATATAAAACAGAGAAGTGATCTCGCTGAATCGCATGTTTGAAAGTTGAACAAAACACTCTATCTATTTTACTTCAATTTGGTGTTTTTTAGTGATCATTAGGTATCAAAATTAATATTTTATACTCTTTTAATTAAATGTAGTTAATGGTGATGCATTTCAATGATATATAATATAGTTATAGATTTATATAAAATTTTATAGACATAATTTATATAATATAAATTTTCAATCATACAACTAGTTTTGTAAACTATTTGTCTTGTATATACTTATTGAGCGATATATAATTAATTATATTGGAATCTCTCCCGTGTTATATATTGCGGAAAAACATAATGACATTTTTATCCTTAATTGTATGATTAAGACACATTTACAAAAAAATATGTAATTAAAGACAAATTTTAATTTTTTAGACTCTAATTTTCTTTGCTAAATTACTAATGAGTTTAATAGAGATGTATTCTTGATGCAGAATAGATTTGCACCGTAATCTAATAAAAACTCATGATACTAAGCTCATTTTGTATTCATAATTCAAAAATGGAAGAAAAAAGACTATTGCATTACCGGAATTCTGTCTCATGCCACATATGTGCAATGGAAATTAATTGTCTCACGCCACATATATATACCAATTCTCTTTAAAAATAACCGTAAAATAATACATTTTATTTAATGTTAGTGTAAAATTAGTTCAGGCCGTTTCATTACATTAATATGCAACAAAATTAGATGTATGAATTGTTATTTTTGCATAATATTAAAAATATTCTTACCAAGGCTGGTGGGACTTTGATTGGCTCCATAGAACGTTGCATGAGCGTTAAGCCAAACGTCAGCTTGGACGTGGATTCTAACTGCACATAGAACCAATAAAAGATACCAAACAAAACATGAAAAAATCACAATAGGTCCCATTTTCTCAACGAACAAACACTTTAATTTGTTTTCTTTTTGCTTTTTCTCAAACAAGTGAGTACTATGTATGAATATGATAAGACCCTTGGAGAAAGTGCATTGTTTTATAGATTGAATACGCGGTTGTCGGTGATTAAATAATAAAATTTGATCTGTTAATTAACGACTTTGGAATTTTGATTTCATTTAAAAACGCGTTTCTCAACATTTTCTATGAAGTACGGTAGAGTGGTACGGTTGTATGACACAGCTTTCAGACAAGAAGATAAATAAGCACATGCACACAATGCAAAGTGTTCAAAATCATCTCTCTCTCTCTATAGTATATATCTACCAATCTATTGTATGTGAATAAATGAAAATACTACTGTAAAATTGGGTCTTCGATGCAATTTCAATAATAATCGGACGAAATCTGCATAGCAATAATTAGTTAATAAATCTTAGACGTAATTGTTCTTAAAAATTTATCTCTCATGTGCATAAATCTATCAAAATTCAACAAGCTCTTCTTGTACTTGGTATAAAACCGAGGTAACGTAACAATAAAAAATATTATCTTAAATAGTATGACAAGATGTCACTAGTAGAAAATTAAGAAGTAGAAGAAGAAAAAAAAATAGTTTTGCACGTTCTACTAAAATATATCAGGTACACAAATAAATAATAAGATTAGTTAACTAAAACAAAAGAAAAATGGATCAGTAGTTTAGTGTGCTTAGATCAAATCAATATTACCGCATTATAATAAAAAGTAAAATATTTTTTTAATAAATATATATTTTCCACTTAAAATATAAAACTCAATTTATGTAAAATTTTGAAATATCCTCAAAATTTAATAATCCACCACATTTTTATAAGTAAAAACAAGTCTCAAAATAAATTTCTTAGATTAACATCATAGATGCGATGTATCAAACCGGCGTAGTAAGTTATATGAACTATTTTTAGTGTGATAGTACTTATCAGAGTGTTAGAGGGTATAACACTTACACCATATCCTTACAAATTTTTGCTGTTACGTTGTTTTGGTCTAATATGCCATGAGTGTACTTAATTTTTTATGAGTACTCTAGAGATTTTACTATACCATATATATATATATATATAGTACAACATTAACGTAATTTAAAAGCAGCGACTGTTGGTGGCAAGCGGCGACGGTTCTAACCATAGGAGGAAACTTGTTGTGGTGATTGGGAACCTAGCGCAGAAATCACTGTCGCGACGTTACGTGGCGGTGGTTTTGGCAACTGCTGGTATAATTGTTGTTCGGTTATATCATGGCTGTTTTTTTTCTACGGGAGTTTTATGAAACAACGAAATTCAATGTAACTATGGTTCGCGGCAGTTGTAACCGCAGCTAAATTCAAAAATTATTTATTAATTTGTTTACAGCAAAATCAATTATTTTTAATTATTTTTACCATTATAAATGTTGAATTTGGTGTTGAGTTTAAAAGTTAAATTATAGATAATTCTGTAAATTTTTAAACAAATCAAATATCACTTTTATCAGACATCTAGAGTTTCACATATGTCAAAATAAGGCAAACAAACAACCACCTACGAATAATATTTTCAATCAAAATTAATTTACCTCTTTTATTCCATTATTAAATAAATTCTACATGTAAAGAGAGATCATGTTAAGATCTCATCACTCATCAGTCTATTTGCACATATATGTTTTGAATTGTATACCTCATTGGCTTCAGAATTCGGTGCAAGCTGGTGTTGCATGAGCATAACAACTTGTATCTCTAAATTTGAAACTCTAGCATTACTAGCATCCAACGTCTGCCTCAGACCATTATAGTCAGCATTACCACCACTAGATGAAGCTCTTGATGAGCTAGCTTCCAAGGTATGGAATTGGGATTATATGCTTCATTCTCAGAAGAAAAACCTTCAAGATTTTTGCCGTGCTTGATCATTTACAAAAGGCTCATCTAATCTCTTATGAGTTACGGCTAACATTTCTCCTCTTGTAAAAGAACAAATGGTACCAATTTACGCTTCTTTCAAGCCAATACTATTTGACCCAAGCTCATTGGTCCATATTAACTCCTTTTGGGCAACGTTCAAGATTTTCCTCCCAATCAAGTGATGAATTATAGCACTCACCAAAAACACACACGACTATTTTTCCATTTTTTTCGAGGAACAATGTCCCTGTAAGTTCCTCGCAAAATGACAGATTATGATTGAACGTTTTGTAAGCAGCTGATTATAAATTTTTGAGAAACAATGACCTCAAAAAGTTTCTCCCAAAAAGGCAGATAATTTTTTAATCCAGTAATTTAACTTTCGGTCAGTTGATTTGATATTTTGCAGAAAATTTTCCGAGAAACTATGTCATTGGGAATGTTGTCTGCTAAAGATATTTTAAAATAATGCTCAAATAAAAGAGTTTTTTTTTTTTTTCTAAAATATCCCATTTTTTTCAAAAACTTTACCAAATTGCCACCTTTTTAAAAAGTTTTACCAAATTGTCTTACTTTTTGGGCCACGCTGCAGGTCGCTTCGGGGGTGCGACCTCCTGAAGAGGTTTTTTTTTTCAGGCCCAGTGGGAAGTCGCTGACTGGGGGTGCGACCTCCTACTGGGGGTTTATTTTGTTGTGTCTTTTTCTATTTTGTTTTTTGAAGTTTTTTAATAACTAATTAATTATAATAATAATAATAAAAATAATACATTAATAATAATAATAATTAATAAATAATAATAATATTAATAACAATACATTAGTAAATAATAATGATAATAATGATAATAATAATAATATTATATATTTATAAAGACAAAAAATTTATTTAATATAATTATTAATAATAAGATAATAAAAAACAAAATTAGAATAATAAAAAATTACTAAATAATTTAAAAAAATTAAAAATGAAATAATATTTTAATGACAAAATACAAAGAAAAAAATGAGAAATGAAAGAAAGAAAAAAGGAAACGATGAAAATTAGAATGAGAGATAAAATGTTATAATGTTTAGAAGAAAACAAATAGAAAAATAAAATAAAAATAGTAATGGTGAAAATAAAGAGGAATAAAATGATAAAGAGATTATTAAAGATATTGAAAAGATGAAGATTAAAGCGAACGTTGTGTTTTATAAGCGAAATTATGCTCTCATCATTTTCTAGGAACTTAATTCCTCAAAAATATTCAAATTTAAAATACATTTTCCTATCAAAAGTTTCTTAAGAACTTAGTTCTTCAGAAATTTTTAAAATCAAAATAAGTTTCTCTCTCAAACGTTTCTGAGGAACTTAGTGAATGTTGAAAAACACAAGAAAATTGAGGTTTGGATTGTGTTTTATAGTTTTAAAAATTTATTTGATAAAGTTGGTAACTAAAAGTGAAGTTGTAGTGTCAATCACAAGAAATGGGGTTTGAATTGTGACCCTTTTAAAATTTTGATTCCCGTGTTTAATTTAAATCAGCTCAAGATAAATCTTGATTGAAACAGAATGTCCAGAATGTTATGGATATGTTAGAAGTAAACAAAACAAATTAGTTTATAATGAAGTGTGATTTGTGTGTGCAAATAGTTAAAGATAACAGATAGAAAGATCACACACAAAAAATATACTGGTTCACCCATCTCGGGCTAGTCCAGTCCTCACAACCGTGAGATTTTCACTATGTGCTTCAAAACCAGAATGTTCTCCTTCACACATTTTCTCTTGATCATACCTTGATCAATTATAGTCTTCACCTTTCAACCTAGAAATGATTTTTACAATCACTTGTCAGCCTTGAAAGGATTTTTACAAACACACTCAATCTAACATAAAAAATAGACTTGAATTACAAATGATGTGTATGATAAAAGTGAAGAGAGCTGGAGTTTGCTTGAAGAGTTTTTGACTTGTTATTACTTGAACAAGTGTTGGTATATTTGTAAATTGCACTTTTGCCTTCATCTTCCAATTGATCTTCAATTTATAGATGATAAAAGGCTTTGAATATTCAGTTTAAACTGAATATAGTTGTTGGACACACTTTCAAGTGTCAGATCTATTTTAAAGCAATTAAACACATGTTTATATTGTTATCCATAACGTTCTTGACAAACGAATGAGTGAGTGAATGAGTTGTGAAATGTCAGTTGATACTGTTTCAAATCAGAATTATGCCGAGCTTTATGCAGAATATTGTAAGTACAATGTACTTGCGTCCTTGCTCACAACTCATCAATTTGGAGATCAATCTAGTGTTAGTCCTTTGTCTTAGAAGCATTATGTATTTTCTGTAAAAAAGTGCAGCAGCAGTGTCCTTGTTGTCCTAGTTATCCTTGCTCATAGCTCATCAATCTAGAGATTGATCTTGATGATGTTTTCTTTTTTAGGCCTTGAGTATTGTTTTGAGTAGTCTTGACATGTGTTTATCTTAAGGTCTAGACTATGGAAAATGATTCATTTTACTTCTGCCCATAAATGAAATAACCAGAATGATCTTGATAATAAACTAGAATGATCTTCGTTTTTCCAGAATGATCATTTGATAAACTAGAATGATCTTTTGATAAACTAGAACGATCCTTTGATAAACTAGAATGATCTTTTGATAAACTAGAATGATCTTGATAAACCAAAATGATCTTTTAATAAACTAGAATGATTTTGTCATCAATTTCCAATTTAGTTAAGACATGATTTGCTTTGATTTATAACATGGTGTGATCATTGATTGTTGTATGAATGTATTGATCACCTTCTTCATGAAGATGCTATCTTGAAGATATAATAATCATTCTCTTGAATGATTGAGACATGATATATTCTTTTTGAGATTGATTCATTATTGAGTAGATACTTATGCACTTTGATGATGTGAATGGCTTCTTGCTTGTTCACTTATGCAATTCATGTTCCTTAAATAAAACTCAAGTGCAATCATTAGTAGATCACCATTCATAAAAATTAATCATTTATTTCATAGGGTTTGTTGTCATTAAAACATACATCAAACAGATTTTTACCTCAACAATCTCCCCCTTTTTGATGATGACAAACCTTTTGAATAAAACTTTAAGTTTTATGGATGCATATAAATAAAATGCAAGAATGTTCATAGATATGTAAGTAAACTCCCCCTAAACACATGCAAGAGTTTAATTCTTTACATTATAATTAAACTCCCCCTAAACATATGCAAGAGGTTAATTCTTAACATTCTTTATTAATTACTTTCATCCTATATCCATCATATATTTCTCTCCCCCTTTTGGCATCTATCAAAAAGGTTGGTGAATAAAAATGAAGTACAAATGTAAGGAGCAATAGCATGAGTATACTGCATTTAGAAATCATGTGGTTGATCAATGCATTCATATATCAAAATTGTAAAGTTTGCATTTAACATCAAGGATCATAGCATGTATGATGATCAATAATCATTTTAGTCAATATTGTAATCAAGATATGGATAATGATAACAAAAGCAATATGACATAATTACATCCAAGCATTTTAAATCAGAGTATTCGAGTAAAATTGTTCTCAAAATCTATTATCCTCTTTTATCATCAAACAAAAAGAGTGAATAATTTCATGTCAGATGATTACTAAAACAAACTTACACAAACTGCAAAGTATATCAATTAAATGGAGAAAAACATATATATTTAACTTGCAAATTCTATTTTATGAGAGGCAAGGCATATACAAATCAAAACATCATTTAGTTATGGAAACAATGTTCAGATTTTCTTTAATAAAGTTGAATTTGTCCTTTGCAAGGGGTTTTGTAAAATTATCTGCCCATTGATGATCAGTGTCAACAAATTTTATATCCAAGATTCCCTTTTGGACAAAATCTCTTATAAAGTGATGTTTGATTTCTGTATGTTTTGCTGTGGAATGTAAATAGGATTTTTAGTTAAACAAATTGCAAAAGTGTTATCACAAAAAATTGGAATTTTACGCCTCATAGAGTTTGTAATCCTCTACTTGATGCTTCATCCACAGAAGTTGAGTGTTCCATCCAGCTGTAGAAATGCATTATGCTTCTGTTGTGGACAGAGCTATCATGCCTTACTTCTTGCTTGACCAGGAGATCATATTTTCACCAAGAAATGTGCAGTTTCTACTGTTGCTTTTTCGTTCAAGCTTATCCCTTGTATAGTCAGCATCGCAGAATCCGATTAACCTATACTCAAAGGATTGCTTATAAAATAGAGCAAGGTTAGTAGTGCCTGTTAGGTATCTAAAGATCCTCTTAACAACTATTAAGTGGGATTCTTTTGGATCGGATTGAAACCTGGCACACACACACACTCTAAATAAAATGTCAGGTCTAGAAGCAATTAAGTAGATAAGTGACGCGATCATTCCTTTGTAAGTTTTCTAGTCAACCCGTTTGTCTGATTCATCTTTGTCAAAAGAACATGTTGGATGCATTAGGGGTACTCATGGGCTTGCAATCATCCATCTTGAACTTCTTGAGAAGTTCTTTAGTGTACTCGAATTGATGAATTATCACACCATTTTGATTTTGTTGAATCTGAATTCCTAAGAAAAATTCAGTTCTCCCATCATACTCATTCGGAATTCATGTTGCATTAACATAGCAAAATCTTGACAAAGCATGCTATTAGTTGAACCAAAGATAATATCATCTACATAAATTTGAACTATGAGAAGGTCATTTTTAGATGATTTTCTAAATAGAGTAGTCTCAACTTCTCCTCTTTCAAGATCCCAAATGTCATTCCTTTTGAGTTTGTTAAGCTTTTCTTACGTTGCCAGAATCCATCCATCGTCTGATAAGGCTTCATCAACAAAAGTTGGTTCGATTTGAGAGCAGACCAAATAAATATTTATCTTTTAGGACATATCTAGTCTTCATATGATCACTTGTGTTTCCTATAATCAGAGAGTCTGGATGAGATGATTTGTACTTCCATCCAGTTCTAGATTCTAAAGTATTTTGATTTGATCTAACGTTATCAGTCTTTTCCTCTATTGTTTTTTTTCCTCTGATGTGTTCAGTTCCTCTGATTTTCCCATTTCTTTTTTGGTTTTGTTGGTTCATCTGATTTTTGAGTTACCTCTGAGTTGCTTGTTTCCTCTGGGTTTTGTGGACCTGTAGAATCATCATCTAGCTCTGACTTTGTATAGTCAAGTTGTTTGTCATCAAACTTAACATGGATTGATTCTTCCACAATCAGAGTCTCCTGGTTGTATACTCTGTAGGCTTTAGACCTTTTAGAGTATCCCAAAAGGATGCACTTTTGTGATCGTGAATCAAACTTGCCAAGTTTCTTTTTGGTGTTCAGAATATAGCATGTACACTTAAACTGATGAAAACAAGAAATGTTGGGTTTTATTCCATTCGATAATTCATTAGAATTCTTATTTTGAATAGGTCTGATATAGATTATATTCTGAATGTAACATGTAGTATTCACTGATTTTGCCTAGAAATGTTTAGCAACATTCGTTTCGTGAACCATGGTACGTGCCATTTCTTGAAGATAGATGTTTTTTCTTTCTGCAACACCATTTTGTTGAGGTGTTCTAGGAGAGAAAAAGTTATGAAAAATACCATTATCTTCACATAAGTTTTCAAAAAGTTTATTTTCAAATTAACCCAATGATCACTATGAATTGTTACTACACAAAAGCCTGTTTCATTTTGCACTTGTTTGCAGAAAGTAGTGAACATTTTATGTGACTCATCCTTGTTGTTTAGAAATTTTACCCATGTCCATATGGAATAGTCATCAACAATAACAAGTCCATAATTTTTACCACTGACAGAGGTAATTTTTACTGGACCAAAATGATATATATGTAAAAGCTCAAGAGGTCTGATTGTGAAAATAATGTTTTTAGTTTGTTTCACTTTATGAGTTTTTAGTTTGTTTCCCTTTTAGGCAAGCCTCACAAAGAACCTCTTATTTGTATTTGAGATTGGGCAAACCTCTAACAAGTTTGAGTTTATTTAATTTTGAGATTAATCTCAAATTGGCATGGCCTAATCTCTTGTGCCAAATCATATGTTCCACGTTAGCAGACACAAGACATTTAACCTCTTGTTTTTTCTAAGTTAAAAAGATTTATTTTGTAAAGATTGTTTTGCCTTTCACCAGTAAAAAGAATTGATCCATCAGTTTGACTAATTGACTTACATGATTTTTGATTAAAGACAATATCATAACCATTGTCAATTAATTGATTAATGCTTAGTAGGTTATGTTTTATCCTTTAACAAACAAATCATTTGTAATAGAAGAAGACGAACCTTTACCAATTGTACCATGACCAATTATTCTTCCTTTCTAATTTCCTTCGAATCTAATTGTTCTTTCAACCTTCAGGGTTAGGTCTTGGAACATAGGCCTTTCTTCATGTGTCATGAGTAGCCACTATTTAGATACCATGATTGGTGTTTTAACTATGATGCTAAGGACATCCGTAGAGGAATTATTTTATCTTTAGGTAACCAAATTTTATTGGGTCCTTGTTTGTTAGGTTTTAAAGACTTCTTGTCTTTCCATGTTTTTAGCATATGACAAATACTCTTAGGAGAAATACTGTTCTTATGCTGGTTCTTCAAAACCAATTCCTCTTTTTCCATTTCTGTTGAAGCTTGCTTTCTTCTATCTATGCCATTTGCAAGAAACTTTTGAAAAGCTAATTTGTATTTGACTGAGTTACATATCTTATCCTCTGAGGGTTTTGAAATGTTTTCATTCACAGTCACTTTCTCTCTCTTAAGTTTTTCAAAATCTTTTGCAAGAGAGTTATATTTTTCAGTCAAATCATTATAAGTTTTGCTTAGAGTTTTCAGTTTTGAAGACACAAAATATTGTTATTTAAAAACTCATTTAAAGCAGTTATAAGCTCACAATGAGATAGATAAGAGAATACCTCGATTTCTTCATCATAGTCTGAATTAGATTCAAATTGTATATCAAACATCAGAGCCATGTTTGCAAGTTCTTCATCAACAGAGGATTCATCATAATTATCCCATGTAATGAGACACTTTTTCTTGGTCTTGGATTCTTTCTTTTGAATTCTTCTATGAAGTTTTGGACATTTTGCTTTGAAGTGTCTAGGTTCCTTGCACTCAAAACATGTGAATTTCTTCTTGTTAGTACTCTGAATCTTCACTCTAATCCTCTAAATCAACATCCTCTAGTTTTTCAACTGCTTGTAGAGCCTTCTGGTCATTGGATCTAAGAGCAAAAATGTTTGCTTATTCTAAGGCTCATCCTCTAATAGTTCAATCTCGTGATATTGGAGGGAACAAATCAGTTCTTGTAGACGAAGTTTTCGACATTCTACTTCGAAGTGTCTAGGTTCCCTGCACTCAAAACATGTGAATTTCTTCTTGTCAGTACTTTGAATCTCCACTCTAATCCTCTAAATCATCATCCTCTAGTTTTTCAACTGCTTGTAGAGCCTTCTGGTCATTAGATCTGATAGCAAAAAACTTTTGCTTCTTCTTGGGCTCATCCTCTAATAGTTCAATCTCGTGAGATCAGACGGAACAAATTAGTTCTTCTAGACGAAGACTATTTAGATCATTTGTGTAAGACTCTGAATTTTCTAAACTCTAATTTATGCAATTTTGTTGTATTTTGTGTTGAATTGCTTAGGCTATTAGCCCAATTTTTATTTTATGAAATTAAGTACCAAAAGTATATTTTGTTAAAGTTAGTAATATGTTTAAAATATATATATATATATATATATATATTGGAGACCCGATTAAAATCATTTATCGGAGAATAATTTAATTAAGTTACGGAGAATTTATTATCGATAAAAATTTTAAGATGTCACATGTTACTGATAAATTCATCTGTCAGTTAAATTCCGACGAGTATATATTTTTGTTAAAGTAGTTTGAGAAGTGAGTGATGTGATGTGTGTAAGAGTGATTAGATGATGTAATGATGATTTTTGTAAAATACCTATATTTTAATTATAATAATATCTTTTGGTAAGTTAAGAAGAAAAAAAAAAAAGGGAAGCCAACCTCCTTGTTAAAAGCCAGCAACAGAGACTCCCTCTTTAGTTCACTCATTCCATTTTTTCTTTCTTCTCTCTTTAAGCAAAAAAATAAAATAAAAATAATTGTTGGTGTTGGTTAGTTGAAGAAGAAAACCTCTATTTTTCTACTAGATCTAAGCTTCCATTCAAGAAGTGTTAGGAAGGAAAGTTACTTCTCTCTACAAGGTGGTGTTATTGATATAGTTTTTGAGGTGAGAAACTTTTCTTTTCCTTTCCCTCTCTTCATGGACGAAATTACCATTGTCATTGTAGAAAGTGTTTTCATTTTTTTCCTTGTAAAAGTTAAGAGTCATATCGTATGAAACTTGTTTAATGCATGAATTTGAAAACAAATCGAAAAGCTCTTTCCTTTCTTCTTGTTTCAGCAATGAAATGACATGATGAAGAATGTTTGCTTTCAAAGAGTTAGATTATGAAATTAATATGTTTGGAGTTAAAAATGTTAATCTCTTTAATTACTCTTGAACTGAGCTTAAAGAAGGAGTTTATAGTGCTTTATTAACTCAAATTTTTATACTCTAATAGTTGAGTGATAGAACTTGAAAGGTAAAAGGATTTTCTTCCATAAAGATTTGAATTGTCGAGTGCGTATGTGTGGATTGGAAAATATTTGTTTATATTTAGTTTTAAATAAATAAAGTATCAATTGGTTTTAAAAGTTTTGTGTGTGAAAAAGTTTTAGTTTTGGAATGAATTTTGGTGGTGAACAAATTTTTATAAATCTTTATATTTATGTAGTTAGCTCCTTGAGTCTCAGAAAAAGGAATCTAAACCGTTGACACCAAGTTAGCGGTGGAGAGAATTCTGAAATATTACTGTTGTTGTGGTGAATAAAGAAAAATGATTTTCTTAGTTTATGCCTTTCCAAAAGTAGTTGTTATGGTTGATGATCAAGAATGTAAACATGTTGTTAACATGTGTTTAAAGGAAATTAGTGAATTGTTGGTTCAAGTTTTATATGTATACTTTCAATCTTTAGAAAAGTTTGCATGATTTTAATTAAAGTTTCAAGTTTATTACGTAAAGGTTCAAGTCTTTAGTTAGAATTTCAATTTTTTTTAATGATCTCATGTTTCATGAGTTAAAATACAAGTTTTGTTGAAAAAAAAAACAAATTAGTTATGGCGAATTTGAGAAAATTTATGGTTATGTGAAAACTTTTGAGAAAAATAATTTAAGACGTTTCAAATGATTGTTAGTGAATTCTCTAAAAAGTTTGAAGTATGTTGATTTCTAAAAATATGCTTATATGTTTAAAGTGTGTATTGTGAATAATAATAATATTAGTCCTTTCTCGTTTCAAAATCTTTTAGAAAAATATACTCTAGAGGAATTAGGAGTGAGAAATGGTTTGTAAGGCAGTTAAAGTCTGAGGGATTCATTTGACTAAGTCAAACACTATTTGATTGAAGGTGTTGGCACGAGCGAGATTTTCGTTGTGTTTGATTGTGGTAGCAATAGTTGTTGAAAAAGCTATAATTGAGGTAATGGTTCCTTCAAAATTTCTAGTTTGCCCATAGGGACCTTATATGTGTGATTGATGTGTGAATATGTGATGGTTAATATTGATTGATTATTCATGATTGATAATATGGGTTGCTACATGTTATGAATTTTATTGATGAGAATATGTCTTGAGTGTGCTCTGTGAAAAGTATGAAAAATTATTAGTGTTTAATAAGTATTAAAAGGAGAGTCTTTTAAAAACTGTATTTACATAATGATTGTTGTGAAATAGTCAGAGTATGCTCATGCATTTCATAGTTAGTGGTGACCGTGATGGGCCACGGTGTTAGTGGTGACCGCGATGGGCCACAGGGTGGTTCCATGAGTTGATTGGTCCACCTTATCCTTACAAGGATTTTTGAGTCATGTAGGTCTGTGATAGACTGGTCTGTGAGAGGCGGTACATTTATGATTTACGCCCCTTGAGGAGGGTTTGAAAATTCCAGAATCATGTGCAATGGCATATAAGCGTTGCATTAGGGTGCTTGGCACGCGAGCCATGTTTGTTATAATATGATATGATATGTGTATATACATGTCGTGTTTATTGTGTGTTATCATGCCATAATTGTTAAGTGCTTATTGTTATTATCATGACGTAATTGTTAAATGTTAATTGTTAATTTTGAATGGTGACCCTTTACATTATTGTGGAAATTGGGATTTACACTCAGATGATACCCAAATTCTTTTTACCGACTGTTACCCTGACGACGGAAACGTCGTTAGACTTCCCTGATCGGCACTCACCGATTTCTTGGGCATACGACCCCATCTTAAGTAGGGCTACATATACGGGGAGAGTAGTGATGACAAGTGGGAGCGCTAGGTAGTATTTTACGTAGGGCTCATACACGAGAGGATCAACTATCATGTACCCTCACAACCTTGTGAGATTTCACTAAAGATCAATCTGATCAGCCTCTTGCAGAGGATGATTACACTTTGTGTATTCTCAAGCTTCACCAAGCTTACAATCAAGTTTCAAATATTTTCAAGTACAACTTACTTGAAAATTACAGAGTGATATGAGTATGATTTCTTTTCTCTCAACTTAAACACTTTCTAAAAAGATATTTCAAATATCTAGTGTATGGATGTAGAAAGTATGAAGAGAGGATGAATATTGCTTATGATAAACTTTAAGATTCTTGATCTTTTTCTGCAATATTGTTATGTGTTCGAATGATGGATAGCTTGCTGCCTTTTATAGAGGTCTTGTGATGTTCTTTCCATGAGACAAGCTTTTGTGACCATTTGGAATCAATTCAAATCAATCCATGGTCTTTTATCATATTTACGAAAATGCCATCAGCTGTCCTTGGACCTATGCAGTCCATTCTCAGCCTAGCATTGGACCTTGGTCTTGTGTAGTCTTTTTCTTTTCTCATTCTTCAAGACTTGTGACTTCTATTTTGAGTTTGTTTGCAGTTGCCTTTCTATATATTGACTTTGCTTTATTTTTCCAATCATCCAAGAATGATATATAGGGCTGCCCATTAGCCTTTGCACATAGGAAGGTAGTTTGCAACATGTGACTTGAAAACCCAAGCTATAAGCCATCCTCGTACCTTGTACATCTAGCCTTGTGATTTCTTTTGATCAAATGCGTTATATAATTATTTATTCATGCTGGTTTGACCTCTTTTGATGGATTAAAAACGTTATTTCCGCGAGGATGGAAATTTCATCTTGAAGACCCATCCTCTGACCTATCCTCCAGCTTGAACCCTTAATGAATAAACCCAGATTTTTCTCTCTTTTGATCTAATTGAATATTAACCTGTTTTCTTATAATAATTCACTCAAAAGCACAAATTAGTATTAACCACAATCATAATCTCTTAAATAATTTTGTTATCATTAAAATCAATTGAGAGATTTTGTCTCAACAATCTCCCCCTTTTTGATGATGACAAAATTCTTTAGATTATGATTTTTAAATATGATGATGTTAAATGTTTATGCTCCCCCTGAATTAAGTGAGTAATTTATTTTTAAAATTTTAAGTGCTAAAAAAATATTACTCCCCCTGAATGTATGCTAGAGATATGAATCTTAGATAGACTAAAATGATATTGAAGATAAAACCAATAATATTATAATGGCATAAACTTTTAGCATAGTCTTTTCAAAACATTAGCAAAACATTAATAAAACATCAACTTAATCATATCAACTTAATCATATCATGGCAGCAATAACATAGCATCAAAACATCAAAACATCCTAATCAAAACATCATAATCATTCTCCCCTTGAATTATGGCACCATCAAAAAAATAAGAGTGAAAAAGCTACTATGGAGAGGATGGTTCATCAAAGAAAGTTGTAGTGGCAAGACAAGAGGATGATGTTTTAAAAGGCAGACATGAGGAGGACAAACAAAAATACAAAAAACATAAAAATAAAAAATAATGAAAAAATAATTAAAAAATTAAAATAAAAGAAAAACATAAAAAATAAAGATAAAAAATAAGGAATAGAAAAATAAGAGAGAAAAAAAATTTCTTAACCATTTTTATTTAGACATTGATGCATGGGTAACAACAAACGGTTTTACTAAAATAAATTCACATTGATCCTCCTGAAGAGGTTGGACATGTAACCGTTGGAGAAGGAGGAGGTTGAGGTATGCATTTAATGTTGAGACAAGCGTGGTGTGCAAGATAGGCGTGTGAGACATGCGTGTTGGGAAACGGCAGTTTCTGCCGTTGAAGCATTAAATGCTCGCGTGGAACAAGGGGACAACGCCACATGGACAGCCAATGGGCTGGGAGGCGCGTGCATGCGTGATACGAGGAGTTTCACAAAAGAGGAAACTGTATCCTCTGGGTTGTTACCGTCCTCTCAACTTTTTAACTTAAAAAGAATGCTTAAACACACATCAAGTTTTGACAATAATAAAAATTTAAACAAACAAAATAAGAGAATCACTGCAATGATACAATGGATAAAACAATAAATCATTTAAATTTAGAAAAATTAATGATGGAAAGTTTTTCCAAAATATTTTTGAATCGATCCTCCTGGAGAGGTTTCATAAAAATATCTGCCAATTGATTTTCAGTGTTAATGAAAATTAATTCAATGTCATCTTTTTGAACATGATCTCTTATAAAATGGTGTTTAATTTCAATGTGCTTAGATCTAGAATGCTGAATTGGATTTTTTGAAAGATTTATAGCACTTGTATTATCACAGAGGATGAGAATTTTTGTGTACCTTAAAGAATAATCCTCTAGTTGATTCTTTATCCACAACAATTGTGAGCAGCATTGTGCAACTGATACATATTCAGCCTCTGTATTTGATAGAGCAATGGTGCTTTATTTCTTGCATGACAACCTGATTAGGGATTTACCAAGAAATTGGCAAGCTCCACTTGTGCTCTTCCTTTCAACTTTGTCTCCCGCATAGTAAGCATCACAGTAGGCTATGAGGTCAAGATCTGAGCTTTTATCATACCAGATTCCCAAGTTTATTGTTCCAACAAGGTATCTCAGAATCCTCTTAACAGCTGTAAGATGAGATTCTTTGGGAGAGGATTGAAACCTTGCACAAAGACCTACAACAAAGACTATGTCCAGTCTCCTTGCTGTTAAGTATAATAAGGATCCAATCATCCCTCTATACTCTTTCTCAGAAATTGGAGTTCCTTCATCATCTTTGTGAAGCATGGAGGATGGGTGCATAGGAGTTCCCATACTCTTGGTTGTAGCCTTGAGCAACTAGCCTTGCTTTGTTTCTTATTACTTCTCCATCCTCATTCAGTTTGTTTCTGAAGATCCATTTTGTTCCAATGATGGATTTTTCATGTGGAAGAGGTACAAGGTTCCATACCTTGTTCCTTTCAAATTGTGAGAGTTCTTCCATCATGGCTTCAACCCATGATTTGTCACACATAGCTTGATCAATATTTTTGGTTTCAATTTGTGAAATCATGGCCATGTTGGTTGCATTTTCTCTTAGAGATTGTCTTGTCCTTACACCATTAGCCATGTTCCCAATTATCAGATCTGGAGGATGATAAGTGACTGTCTTCCATCCTCCTGGAGGTTGCTGAGAGGTTGAATAAGATTCATCCTCTTCGTTTGGACTGGGTGCGTTGGAGGATAAAGGTTCATCTTCCTCAGATTTATCAATTTTTTCTAAGCACAAGTCATCAAACTCATCAAAAATAACATGCATGGATTCCTCCACAATTTGAGTCCTAAGATTATATATTCTATAACCTTTAGACGAAGTGGAGTATCCCAAAAACAATCCTTTGTCAGATTTTGAATCAAACTTTCCCAAATTTTCTTTATTATTTAGGATGTAACAATAACACCCAAATATATGAAAATATGAGATGTTTGGTTTTCTTCCTTTCCATAGTTCATATGGAGTTTTGTTTAAAATCTTTCTAATGGATACACGATTTAAAACATAACAAGCGGTATTGATTGCTTCAGCCCAAAAATATTTTTCAATGTTTGCTTCATTCAAGATGGTTCTAGCCATTTCTTGCAAAGTTCTATTTTTCCTCTCAACAACTCCATTTTATTGAGGAGTTCTTGGGCAAGAAAAATTGTTTGAAATACCATTTTCATCAAAAAGATTTTTGAAAGATTCATTTTGAAAATCAACCTCCATGGTCCCTCCTTACGGAGATGATTTTTGATCCCTTTTCATTTTGGATCTTTTTACAAAAATAATGAAAAGCCTCAAAGGCATCATTTTTATGTTTTAAAAATAAGACCCAAGTAAAACGTGAAAAGTCATCAACAATTACAAATCCGTACCTTTTTCTACTAAGGCTAGGAGTTTTAATAGGACCAAAAAGATCAATATGAAGTAGCTCAAGAGGATGGTTTGTGGAAACAACATTTTTAGAATGAAAGCTACTTTTAACTTGTTTTCCTTTGGCACAAGCTTCACAAATTTTGTCCTTTTCATAATCAATTTTTGGAAGACCTTTAACTAATTCTAATTTAGACAATTTAGAAATAGTGTTTAAACTTGTATGACCAGCTCGTTTGTGCCATACCCATTTATCCTTTTCAATGGATACAAAACAAGATTCAGTAGGCAAATCATCAAGATATAGCTCATATAAATTCTTTTTTCTAAAATTAGAAAAGAAAACTCTACCCGAGGATGAGTGTTTAACCTCGCATAGATTGGGTTTAAAGATAACTTCAAAACCATTATCACAAAGTTGACTAATGCTAAGCAAGTTATGTTTTAAACCACCCACATATTGAACATTTTCAATTTTGGCTGAATTTTTATTACCAATGATACCGGTACCTTTTATTTGAGTTTTATCATTATTTCCGAATGTGACCGATCTTCCATCCTTTATTTCCAATGAAATAAAGCAATGCCTATCCCCTGTCATATGCCTTGAGCAGCCACTGTCCAAGAACCAAGGCTTTCTTTTGTTGATCAGAGGATGTACCTGTGTTTGAGTTTAATAGTGACTTAGGTACCCATATAGAAGTGGGTCCTTGTTGGTTAGTTCGTCCTCTTGTGAGGAATTTTCTTTTGTGATAACAAATAGAATCGTGATGCCCATGTTTACCACAGAATGAACATCCTTTCTTAATGTTATCTGCCCTTTTCTTCGCATAACATCTTTTGAAAGTATGTCCAAGTTTTTTGCAAAAGGTGCATCTTGGTCTATCCTCTTGTTTCTTTGGAATAAATTTTTTTTCATAAAGTTTTGGTTTTTGAGAACTTTTAAATCCAATACCAGCTTTGTCAAAGATTCCAGATTGTGATCCCATAATCTTTTGAAAAGTATCATTGGATTTAACAAAGTTGGAAAGATCATTTTTGAGTTGTTCAACCTCTATTTTCAAAATTTCCTTCTCTGCATCCTCTTCTGGAGGATTGGTTTTGACAATCTTTTTATTCAAAATAGTGTTGTTCAGACAGCTTTTCATGAGATAACTGCAAGTCTCGAATGGTTTGTTCATATTTTTTATTTTTAGCTTGTAGTTCCTCATTTAGCTTCTTTATTTCAAAAAGTTGGTTTTTAAGAAATCCACATTTTTGAGACAAAGTGTTTGAGTCATTTAAAAGATTGTCAAACTCTATTTCTAATGGTTCACAATTAGGACAAAGTTCAGATATGCTTACCTTTTCAGATTCTGTATTTGTCATGAGACAGAGGTTGGCCTCTTCTTCCTTTTCTTGCTCAGAGGATGAATCATCACTGTCATCCCACGTGATCATCATGGATTTGTTTTTGGAAGGAAATCTTCTTGATCCCTCTTTGTTTAGAGGACACTCAGTTTTGTAGTGACCCAACTTGTTGCATCCAAAACAAGTAATCTGACTTTTGTCAGATTTTTCTTTTTGAGGAGGTCTTTTGTCCTGTCCTCTACGATTTATCATCCTCTGGATTCTTCTAGAAATGAGAGCAAGTTCATCTTCTTCCTCAGATAGAGGATAGTCTGCACTTTCTTTCTTAGTGGCTTCTTTAGCTCTTTTGGAGGATGAGCTTTCTGTTTGGCTCGATTTTAGAGCTATCATTTTTTCCTTTTTGCTTGGTTTGTCAGCCAGCAACAGAGGTTCATGAGCTCTTAGAGTTCCAACCAGGTCCTCTAATTTCATGTTGGCCAAGTCTCTTGCTTCTGTGATGGCAGTCACCATTGGTCTCCATTCTTTTGGTAAACTCCTCAAGATTTTTCTTATCCTCTCTTGAATGGAATATACCTTTCCAAGAGATCTCAGGTTGTTTAGTATGATTGTCAATCTTGAGAACATTTCATCAATCGTTTCTTCCTCCTTCATTTCAAACAACTCGAACTCTCTTACTCCCATGTCAATCCTTGCTTCCTTTACATGGCTTGATCCTTCATGATGAATCCTTAGAGTATCCCAGAGTTCCTTGGCGTTTTTGCATTCTTCAACTCTATCATAGTCTTCTCTGCTCAAAGCACACCTTAGAAATAAATGAGCTTTAGAGTTTAGGAGTACCTTAGAATTTTCATCACCCGTCCATTGTGCTTGAGGTTTCTCGTCGGAGGTTGCATCTGTGTTGTTGATTCTGATGACATGATCCCCGTTTTCAATAACATACCACATGTTGTTATCTTGTGATATAAGAAACAATCTCATCTTACTTTTCCAGTGGTAGTAATCTGTACCATCAAAGTAGGGAGGTCTAGTGGAGGATCCTCCTTCAGGAACATACTTAGCTTTTGACATTTTTTCTTTGGATCTTTTTCTCTTACACTGTTAGATGTAATATTTCTAGAGAACCTTGCTCTGATGCCAATTGATGGAGCTAATTATCACTAGAAGGGGGGTTGAATAGGGATTTTGGCTTTTAAAAATAGTTTTAAGAGTTTTTGAGTTTCTGTCCTCTCTGAGAGGATGCGAACTGGAAAGTTGATTTTCAAACTTTTTAAGTGAGAACAGAATAAATGCTAGGAAAATGTAAAGAGATAGACACACAACTTTTATACTGGTTCACCCAAAGATGGCTACGTCCAGTCCTCACAACCTTGTGAGATTTCACTAAACACTACAATTTTTTTTGAGATTCGCGACACTTGGCCTGCGACGGTTCTGAAAAAACCGCCCTAAAAAAGACATTGCGACGGATCCTGCGGCGGTTTCTGTCAACCTCTGCCGTCGTTTATAACACACTTGTCACGTTTTCCACACTCTCACGAGTTTGCGACGGTTGCTGGGGCGGTTTCTGTGAACCGCCGCCGACATTTGAACCATAAACCACGTTTCACTTTCCAGTCCCGCGTGTGTTCCTCTCAACCCTAAAACTTCTCAGTCCCGCGTTTCCTTTCTTAGTCCCGAGTCAACCCTAAAATTTCTAAAAATCCCCAAATCTTTCAACCTCTGTCAACGATGAAGGAAACGAAATCGATCTTTGAAGAAAAACGCTGAAGGTGATTTATCATCTTGGAATCAAAATCAGCTCTTGCAAAGGTAATCTCTCAATCTATCAATTTCACAGTTGATGGTTACTTGCTTTAAAGATTCTGATTGTGGGGTTTGGTTACATCTTCTAATTTTGGCGTTATAGGTCGGAGATTCACAGTTTGAGGGCCGTGAGCGTGTGCGATATACTAAAGAAGAGATTTTACTGATTAAAGAGGTAAGTGATAATTTGTTCTTGCTGCTTAGTGTTAAGGATATTACGATTTGGTACAAATGAATAGCGCAAGCCAAAAATTTGATCAATATTTCATGCCTAACCTTAGAGAGAGTTTTACCTTTCCACGAGCGAATTTTCTTCTAAATCATAAAATTTACAACAGTAAGACAGCATTACAGATTTAAAGGAATGATTGCGCGACAGTATGGCAGCATTAGAGATTTTAAAGTTACTATAAAATTGTTTAGTTGTAGTTATGGAAGACACTTGATATGTTATAGTTAGTTTCAAAATTATTGGTCTGGTTCTGTGAAAAAATTAGAATATAAGAAAGAACTAAGCTTATACTAAAAGCACCATCCATAGAGTTGGAGAAGTTTGGGTCTCCAACATTTCCTATATGTTTGGAGAAGTTTGTTCCTTGGTTGAACTTGATTGCTTGGCAAGAAATTTCAGTCGTGCTGATGATCATTCCAACTATATTTTCTTTTTTTTGGTAATAGTCATCTCTAGCATGTCCATCCCTAGAGTTGTTTTACAACCATGTTCTATGGATACAAATTTTCTTTTCTTTTCTTGTGTTTTGAAGTGTTGATTTGCAACAAGTTTAATTCTTATTGTTATCTTTAGTTTGAGGGTAAGTTGAAACATATTTACAAATATCTTTGAGGGACAGAATGATGCATAAAAAATAAAGATAATTTGTATTATTTTAGGAATAGGGATGTGTGTGTTGTCTCATTTTTAGTGATCTTGTCTTGTTAGGAACCTTTTCTTATTCTTAGGAATTCTATCTGAACTAGTAAGTTATTTGTGTTAAGACAAACTCTCAAATTAAGTTTTGATGAAAATAAACAAGAGATTAATTAAAGATATTAATTATGATTCTAAATATTATGTTAATTTAATCTGTGCTCTTGAGTGTTTTTATTAAAGATAGGAACCAAGCAAAGCAAATAAATAAGTCATGATCATAAACTATACAAAACAGAGAAAGATCAGCAGAATCAAGAAAGATCATTACAGCCACTTCATCAATCTTTCTCCAACACTTCCACATTAAATATGCATGAAATCCTTATACCAATTTCGTCAGTACATGGCAAGGAACAGATAGGAATCGTTTTTACTCAAAACGATTCACGGATCATTAAGAAAAATCATCACCAATCTAAGCATATCAAAAAACGGACTGCAACTTTCTCCAGTCTGGAAACTGTCAAGAAAGTTGAACAAAGCTGAAACTCAAGATTGAATATAAGTCCTCAGATTATTCAAAAGTCTATCAGACAAGATTGATTATCTTTCTCCACTTATAATCAACGTTCTCCGTTTTTAAGAAGAACAAATTCTGTTTCTGCAGAAGAAGACTTCTCATTTCTGCAGAAAAATATTCACTCCTTTCCAAACAGTTTTGGATCAAATTAAACATTCAAATTGAAGCCCAATCACTATCAAATATTATCAAAGCTTAATGGGTCAGTAAAACTCGCAACAAGTCTGTTTTAGATCAAGCAAAAGGCCCAAAACAGAAAGCCCAAAGCTGTCAAATACATGGTGCTCTGTTTGTCAACAGATTCCTTGCTTTTGTCAGAAGGAAAACAGAGCACTCCCAATAGCTCTTTCTGACCAGAATTAATTGCTCAAAACCAGATCTTTAAGTGTCAAGTATTCTCATAAAATCATATTCACTTACATCCATAAAGTCATCTCATTCAAGAAATCAAGCTGAACCAAATACATACTTCCAGTTTTATTCTATTGATTTCTTTCTCTGTTCTGAATCCTTTTCTCAAACAAGAGTTGAGCAAAACTAGATTCAAACAAACCTTTTAAAATCATTATTGTATAAACTCATAACTATAAGGATTGTTTATAGTTTGAGCGTAATTAAAAGAGTAGATTTCGAAATCCTAACAGATTAGTTAGGTAACCTGATTAATCCTTTCTGGGTGGAAAGGAAGTGTAGTTACAGATCAAGGCTGATCTCTAACTGTGATTGTTCTCCTTTTGTCTGTGAACACTTAGTAAAAATCTCACAGTTGTGAGGACTGGACGTAGCCCACGTTGGGTGAACCAGGATATATTCTTGTGTGGTATTTCTTCCTTATCTCTATTTACATTCAGTTATTGTTATTATCATAATTAAATAGAGAAACTAGAAACTATGATTTTAACTAATCAAGAACGTTCTGCGTTTTCTGTTTTAAAACCAAGAACGTTCTCCGTTTCTGTTTTTATAACCAAGATCATTCTTGAGTTGTTTTCTTAAGTTTTTAACAGGAAATTTTAAAAAGGGCAAGATTACAATTCAAACCCCCTTCCTTGTAACTTGACATTGCTACTTCAATTGGTATCAGAGCAAGGTCTCTAGAAAAAACACTTTAACCAAGTGCTAGAGAAAAAGATCTAGAAGAAAACATGTCAAAAGCAAAATACATTGTTGAAGGAGGATCCTCAAACAGGCCACCATACTTTGATGGAACTGATTACTACTTTTGGAAAAACAAGATGCAGTTGTTTCTAAAGTCTCAAGACACAGGAATGTGGCGCATCATTACAGATGGAGATTTCATTCCAAGAGCTGATCAAAATGATTCAAACTCTACCAAGAAGGAAGAAGTCGACTGGACATCTGAAGACAAAACTAAGGTACTCCTAAACTCTAAAGCTCAATTATTCTTATCGTGCGCTTTGAGCAGGGAAGAAAGCGAAAGAGTTGATGAATGCACAACAGCTAAAGAAATCTGGGATACACTACAAATTCATCATGAAGGAACGAACCATGTCAAAGAAACAAGAATAGACATTGGCATAAGAAAATTTGAACTGTTCGAAATGAATGAAGGAGAAACTATTGATGAAATGTATTCAAGGTTCACAACTATAGTAAATGAAATGCGTTCATTAGGAAAGGCTTACTCAGTACAAGATAGAGTAAGAAAGATCATGAGATGTCTTCCAATCATATGGAGACCAATGGTAACAGCCATAAGCCAAGCCAAGAACCTTGAAGTACTGGCACTAGAAGAATTAATTGGAACCTTAAAAGCACACGAGGTATTATTACAAGAAGATAAACCTGTCAAGAAAGGAAAAGCAATAGCTTTAAAAGCATCTCAAGAAAGCACGGTTGACAAAACAGAGGAAGAACCAGAAGAAACTCAAGAAGAAGCTGATGAAGAAATAGCTTTTCTCACTAAAAGAATTCAAAGAATAATGAGAAGAAGAGATCAAATGAAGAAGGGATTCCCAAATAGAAAATAAAATCCTAAGACAGAACAAGATAAAAGTCAAATTACATGCTTTGGATGTAATAAGTTGGGACATTACAAGTCTGAATGTCCTCTAAACAAAAGAACACCAAACAGATTTCCTTTCAAAAAGAAATCAATGATGGCCACATGGGATAACTCAGATGAATCCGATGAGGAAGAAGATGAAGAAGCCAACATATGCTTAATGGCAAACACTGAAGAAAATGAGGTAACAAATTCTGAATCCTGCATTTTGTGTGAACAAATGGAAAAAGAATTTGATAACTTATTAAATGATTCAAACTTACTCATACAAAAATGTAGTTCCTTAAAAGAAAAATTTTGTAAAGAAAAAGAAGAAAAAGAAAAAACTCAGGTTCTGAATAATAAGCTAAAGGAGATCATTCAAAATCTAAAAGAATCTCAAACCAAAAACTTTCACACTGAAAATCAAGAAAGTCCAGAACGTTCTGCACTTCAAAAGGAGAACGTTCTCCTTAAATCTGAAGTTCAAATTTTGAAAAATGATCTGTTAAACTTTATTAAAGCTACTGGAACATTTCAGAAAATCATGGGATCTCAAGTTGGAATATTTGATAAAGCTAGTCTTGGTTTTGATCAGACTCATAAAACCAAAATGTATGAAAATTTCTTTATTCCAGAAAGAAAAGAACAAACATGCAAAATCAAATGTTCATATTGCAGTAAAACTGGACACCTTGAATTTGCGTGTTATTTTAAAAAAAGGGATGAGAAAATCAAGAGCAAACAGAAAAAAGAACAATCTGAAAGAAAAACAACTTTTCAGAAAAACCAAGAACGTTCTCCAGGTAAAACAGAAAACGGAGAAAGTTCTAAAAATCTGTCAAAACCAGCTAGAAAATCTTTTCATAAACAAATAATTAAATGTTCTTCATGCTCTAAGATTGGACACTCTGAATCTACATGCTATAATATCAGAAAAACAAAATTCAGAACTAATCCACAAGGACCCAAGACAGAATGGGTACCAAAAGTTAATAAAACCAAAACTGCAGGTTGGTTCTCAAGGTGTCAAGAAAAAACCATGGTTTTTGGACAGTGGCTATTCAAGACACATGACGGGTGATAAAAATTGCTTCATGTCCTTTGTTAAGAAAGATGGAGGGTCTGTTACTTTTGGAAACGACAATCAAGCTCGAATCAAAGGTAAAGGGACAATTGGTAAGAAAAACTCTGCTCAAATAACTGATGTTCAATATGTTGAAGGTCTAAAACATAATCTCTTAAGCATAAGTCAACTCTGTGACAATGGCTGTGAAGTTATTTTCAAACCCAACATATGTGAAATCATAAAAACATCATCAGGTGAAAAACTGTTTTTTGGAACCAGAAAGAAAAATCTCTATGTATTATATCTTGAAGAATTGCCTGATGAATCTTGCTTCATATCTATTGATAAAGATAAATGGATCTCGCATAAAAGGGCAGGGCATGTCAGCATGAAAACCATTTCGAAAATTTCAAAACTAGAACTTGTCAGAGGTTTACCAAAACTGAATTTTGAAAAAGACAGAATATGTGAAGCTTGTGTAAAAGGAAAGCAAGTTAAAAGCAGTTTTCATTCAAAAGATTTAATTTCCACAAACAGAATTCTTGAATTACTTCACATAGACTTATTTGGTCCTGTCAAAACAACCAGTTTAGGAGGAATGAAATATGGTTTTGTTATTGTTGATGATTTTTCTCGATACACTTGGGTATTATTTTTAAAACAGAAAGATGATGCTTTTAAAGCTTTTAAAATCTTTTGTAAAAAGGTACAAAATGAAAAAGAATCCAGCATCATCTCTATAAGAAGTGATCATGGAGGAGAATTCATAAATGCCCCCTTCAAAAACTTTCTAGATGAACTTGGCATTTCTCATAATTTGTCTTGTGCAAGAACTCCACAACAAAATGGAGTTGTTGAAAGAAAAAATAGAACCTTACAAGAAATGGCAAGAACAATCCTGGAAGAATCAAACGTTGAAAAATATTTTTGGGCTGAAGCCGTCAATACATCATGCTATATTCTAAATTGTGTATCCATTAGAAAAATCATAAACAAAACTCCATATGAAATCTGGAAAAACAGAAAACCAAACATTTCATACTTCCATATTTTTGGATGTTACTGTTATATTCTAAACAACAAAGAAGTTCTTGGAAAATTTGATTCTAAATCAGATAAAGCTATCTTTTTGGGTTATTCAACCGATTCTAAAGGATATAGAGTTTTTAATCTAAGAACTAAAATTGTTGAAATCAGCATGCATATTTTATTTGATGAATTTGATGATTTAATACTTGAAAAGTCAAATGAGGATGAAGAACTGCCAGACACACAACAGAAAACTAATATACAGGAAACAGAGATCGATAAGCAATCTCCGTATCATTCTCCACCTAAAAGCTGGAGAACAATAGGAGATCATCCTCAAACCCAAATCATTGGGGATACAACAGATGGAATTCGAACTAGGAAATCATTCAAGAATGATGAAAACAACATGGCAATGATTTCTCAAGTTGAACCAAAATCAATTAAAGAAGCCATAGTTGATCAATCTTGGATTGAAGCCATGAAGGAAGAACTGCAGCAGTTCGATAAAAATGAAGTCTGGACTTTGGTACCAAATCCTCAAGATCAAACAATTATTGGTACACGCTGGGTTTTCAGAAACAAATTAGATGAAAAAGGTAAGGTTGTAAGAAACAAAGTAAGATTGGTTGCTCAAGGTTACAATCAACAAGAAGGTATAGACTATGATGAAACTTTTGTTCCAGTTGCAAGGTTAGAAGCTATTCGTATACTTCTTGCATATGCATCTCACAGACTTATTAAATTATTTCAAATGGATGTTAAAAGTGCATTTTTAAACGGTTTTCTGAATGAACAAGTTTATGTGAAACAACCTCCTGGCTTTGAAGATCAATCAAAACCAAATCATGTTTTCAAACTCACAAAAGCTTTGTATGGCTTAAAACAAGCACCAAGAGCTTGGTATGATAGGTTAAGTTCATTCTTAATCAATAATGGTTTTTCTAGAGGAAAAATTGACACTACACTCTTTAAGAAAATTGATAAAAATGATCTACTCATCGTACAAGTGTATGTTGATGATATTATCTTTGGATCAACAAATGAAAAAATGTGTAATGGTTTCTCTATGCTTATGCAAAGTGAATTCTAAATGAGCATGATGGGAGAATTGAGATATTTTCTTGGTTTACAAATCAAACAACATGAAAATGGTATTTTTATTTGTCAAGAAAAATACATTAAAGATTTGTTAGCCAAGTACAAAATGAATGAAGCAAAAATTATGTCTACTCCTATGCATCCATCCTCTTCATTAGACAAAGATGAACATGGAAAATCTGTTTTTGAGAAAGAATACAGAGGGATGATTGGTTCCTTGCTATATTTAATTGCTAGCAGGCCAGATATTGTATTTGCAGTAGGATTATGCGCTAGATTTCAATCTGCACCAAAAGAATCTCATTTAACTGCTGTAAAACGAATTTTTAGATATCTTGTTGGAACTACTGATCTTGGCCTTTGGTATAGAAAAGGTTCTCATTTTGATCTTGTAGCATATTGTGATGCTGATTATGCTGGAGATAAAACTGAAAGAAAAAGCACCAGTGGAGCATGCAATTTCTGGGAGATGCATTGATAAGTTGGTCTTGCAGAAAACAAAATACTATAGCCTTATCAACCACTGAAGCTGAATACGTATCAGCTGCAAATTGTTGCTCACAAGTCCTTTGGATTAAAAATCAACTTGAAGACTTCTCTGTAAGTTACTCTAGTATTCCAATTTACTGTGATAATACTAGTGCAATCAATTTGTCAAAAAATCCAATTCAGCATTCTCGATCAAAACATATTGAAATAAAACATCATTTTATTCGCGATCACGTTAATACAAAGGAAATTGAATTAATTTTTGTTGATACTCAAAATCAGCTTGCTGATATTTTTACAAAGCCCTTAGTCGAGGAAAGTTTTAATTCAATCAAAGAAAAACTGAGAATTTTGAAAAATCCTGAAAAATCTAGTTAAAACTGCTTCTGCAGAAAACGGAGAACGTTTATCAATCTCCGTTTTTCAAACATCTTTCTCCGTTTTTCAAATCATCTTCCCAGACGTCATCTCCCTCATGCGCAGGCAAGACATGTCTCAGCATTAAATGCGCATGCATCAAGTCCTTCAAAAGGCACTGCTCAGCCGTCAAAATCATCCCTTTCCCCAAACACTTGTCACTTCCCTAGGTTTATCATCATTACTCTCTCTCTCTCTCTTGAAACTGCAAAGGCAAATTGCAGTTATTACAACTGTTCAATTCTTTTGAAACAGTTTTTCATTATTCTCAACTATCATCTTCCTCCAAAGCTTCTCTTCAATCTCTCTCTCAGCATCAAAAATGGCTCGAACCAAGCAAGCTGCTCCCAAAAATGCCAGCACTGAAACTCCATCACCATCATCATCCTTCTCACCAGTCTACGATCGTTCACCTTCGCCTCCACCCAGGCCAACCCCTCCAAAACACTCATCAGATTCCTCATTTTCTGACTATTTGTCTTCATCTCCTGAATCCAACCCCAACACTTCCATTCCTGAACCTGTCTCCTCTGTTCTTCCTCATCTACATTCCTGTCAAACTCCAAATTTTACTCAAGTCCCGCCTCATTTAAGAACATCCTTTTCCAAACCCACCCCACCACCACATAAATTTGTTAATCCTCCAGCACCTAAGAGGCGCTCAATGAGAATTCTGGCAGGAATTGGGACTTCAAGGACATCAAACACTAAACCTACCTACTTCATCATCTCAGACACTGACTCAGAAGAATCTTCTGATACTCCTGCACCTTCAACAAAACCTATTCCTACATCAAAAACCTCTATACCAACCTCTTCTAAATCTTCATTTTCTGAAACCTCTCAATCCTTTCCTTCAACCCAGAAACAAAGACCAATGACTGATTTTTTCTCCTCCCCCAAATCTTCTCAACCTAAAACCCGTACTCTAAAAACCAAAACCACCATTTCAACCTCAAAATTTATGGCAAGAAAAAACTTACCCATTTGCCAGAGATTCAAAACCACTGTACCTAGAAACAAATTTCTTCTTTCCCCTTCCTCATCTCAAGAACGTTCCCCAACCCCAAAACCTTCTCCCACCCAAATACACGAACGTTCTCCCACTCCTTCCGCTACCACTGCTCACAAAACTCCTACCCCTACTCCTGAACGTTCTCCAATTCCAGAACGTTCTCCTAGCCCTCCCCATTTTACTTCCCCTCCTCAACAACGTTCTCCTCACTCTGAACGTTCTCCCACTACTTCTCCTTCCCACACTCAAACACGCTCTCCCATTCTAGAATGTTCCCCTGAACATCAACATTCTCCCTCTCCAACTCAAGAACGTTCACCTCCCGACGAACGTTCTCCGTCTTACAATCCTTCAACAACCACCAAACGACCACTTTCACCTCAAACTCCTTCCTCTCCTTCATCAGAACCTTCATCTGACCCTGATTCTCCTATACCACCATCTCCTCCCTCCAAAAAGACCAAGCCAAATACCACTCCTCTAATTCCTCCCACTGCCACCAAACTGTTCAAAGACAAATGGGCTCAAAGACCCATTGGTGTTGGTAGAGTTTTCATTTTCGACAAACTCATAGTTGATGGCAATTCTGTCAAACACGTTACTGATGCCCTAGGCTGGACTGCATTTATGCAAATTTCTGAGCCACACTATCTAGACGCTGTTCGAGCCTTCTACTGTCAAGCCAAAACATTTCCTAAAAAATCTCTATTCATTTCCACAATCAAGGGAATTGAGATCAGGTTAACCCCTGACATTTTGGCCTCAATCCTGGATCTCCCTACTGAAGGTCCTGCTGTCTTTGGAAAATCCTGGTATGCAGCTCTCAATCTTAAAGAAACTGCAGTTCTCTCAGAATTATTTCAAGAGAATTCCACCAGGTATCTGTCAACATTCCTGCGCCCTCTCCCTAAGATCTTCAACAACATGAGTCAACATACTCTTCTTCCTCACTGTGGAAGTCATGAGTATGTCTCTGAAAACGACGCACTGGTCATATATCATCTACTCAACTGCAAGCGTCTCAATCTGCCTCATCTGATCCTTCACCACATGATTGCTGCTGCCAATAAAGACTACAAGAAGAATACTGTTCCTTATGGTATGATTCTTACAAAAGTCTTTAATCATTTTCATATCCCCTTGTCCAATGAAAAATCTCTTATCAAAATCTCCAAATTTTCCACCAAAAACATGTCCCATATGAAAATAAAAGTCACTAGACAACCTTCTCCCCCATCTGAATCACAGCCACGATTTCCACAAACCACCAGACCCAGAACAAGACAGTCTGCCCCACTTATTCATTCATTTCCTTCCACCCTAAAAAGAAAACGTTCTGCCAGACGAGAAGCTCCTGTCACAAATCCCACATCATCATCTCCTTCACCAGATAGAGCTAAAGATAAAACCCCAGAACGTTCTCCTCATACCCCAGAACGTTCTTCCCAAAATCCAGAACTTTCTCCACAACACCCAGACCAAACACCACCAAACCCAGAAAATCCTAATCCTGCTCAAGAAAGTTCCCCTCCAAACAGAGAACGTTCTCTTACCCCTCCTTCTACCAACCCAACATTCTCTGTTTTTCCCCAACAATCCACCATTTCATCCACAGATTTCATTTCTGTCTCTCAGCTTCTTCGTTCTCCACTTGACCCCATGACAACAATGATTTCTCACCAAAATGTCTCTGCCATGTCACCAGCGTACATTTCTCCTCAAACCACCACATCATCTATTTTTGGTATTAGTCAATTTTTGGCTTCCTCCGAACCTTCTAACAACGCTACTTCATCCAATCAATCCAACCCTCAGCCTCTCCCTGCCTGTCTCCCAGCTGTCTCTACTCCTTCAACCAGCACTACTCCTATTCCTCCACCAATCATGAATCCTCCAAGGGAACCAAGCAACTTTGAAATAATGGCCACTCTACAGGTCCTCTTGGCACAATAGACTCAGTTGCAGTCCTGGCTCACGGATACACTTGCACCCAAGCTCGGTGTACCTCCTCCTCCTCCTTTTCACGCTACTCCAGCTCCCGAGCCTGTTCCTGTGCCATCCAAGTCTCAATCGTCAGAAGGCTCTTCTCCTTCTTTAGCCAAATAGGGATCTTTTTCTCCTTCCTTTTTGTATGACAAAGGGGGAGAATTAAGTTTAGTTTTTTATTCTATTTATGATCCGATTAAAATTCAGGATCTTACTTTTTGTAATTCAGCAAAATGCTTTATTAATGAAATATCTTTTATTGCTGAAATTAAACTGATTGCATTAGTTATATCAATAAAAACATATGTTGCATCAATTGAGGGGGAGTTTTTACCCTCTTCAAAATTAAAATTAGAATCAGAATTAAAATCTAAATTAACATGTTTGTCATCATCAAAAAGGGGGAGATTGTTAAGACAAACTCTCAAATTAAGTTTTGATGAAAATAAACAAGAGATTAATTAAAGATATTAATTATGATTCTAAATATTATGTTAATTTAATCTGTGCTCTTGAGTGTTTTTATTAAAGATAGGAACCAAGCAAAGCAAAGAAATAAGTCATGATCATAAACTATACAAAACAGAGAAAGATCAGCAGAATCAAGAAAGATCATTACAGCCACTTCATCAATCTTTCTCCAACACTTCCACATTAAATATGCCTGAAATCCTTATACCAATTTCGTCAGTACATGGCAAGGAACAGATAGGAATCGTTTTTACTCAAAACGATTCACGGATCATTAAGAAAAATCATCACCAATCTAAGCATATCAAAAAACGGACTGCAATTTTGTCGAGTCTGGAAACTGTCAAGAAAGTTGAACAAAGCTGAAACTCAAGATTGAATATAAGTCCTCAGATTATTCAAAAGTCTATCAGACAAGATTGATTATCTTTCTCCACTTATAATCAACGTTCTCCGTTTTTAAGATGAACAAATTCTGTTTCTGCAGAAGAAGACTTCTCATTTCTGCAGAAAAATATTCACTCCTTTCCAAACAGTTTTGGATCAAATTAAACATTCAAATTGAAGCCCAATCACTATCAAATATTATCAAAGCTTAATGGGTCAGTAAAACTCGCAACAAGTCTGTTTTAGATCAAGCAAAAGGCCCAAAACAGAAAGCCCAAAGCTGTCAAATACATGGTGCTCTGTTTGTCAACAAATTCCTTGCTTCTGTCAGAAGGAAAACAGAGCACTCCCAACAGCTCTTTCTGACCAGAATTAATTGCTCAAAACATCTATAAAAGGAAGGCAAATTCGCAAGCATCAACCAAATCTTTAAGTGTCAAGTATTCTCATTAAATCATATTCACTTACATCCTTAAAGTCATCTCATTCAAGAAATCAAGCTGAACCAAATACATACTTCCAGTTTTATTCTATTGATTTCTTTCTCTGTTCTGAATCCTTTTCTCAAACAAGAGTTGAGCAAAACTAGATTCAAACAAACCTTTTAAAATCATTATTGTATAAACTCATAACTATAAGGATTGTTTATAGTTTGAGCGTAATTAAAAGAGTAGATTTCGAAATCCTAACAGATTAGTTAGGTAACCTGATTAATCCTTTCTGGGTGGAAAGGAAGTGTAGTTACAGATCAAGGCTGATCTCTAACTGTGATTGTTCTCCTTTTGTCTGTGAACACTTAGTAAAAATCTCACAGTTGTGAGGACTGGACGTAGCCCACGTTGGGTGAACCAGGATATATTCTTGTGTGGTATTTCTTCCTTATCTCTATTTACATTCAGTTATTGTTATTATCATAATTAAATAGAGAAACTAGAAACTATGATTTTAACTAATCAAGAACGTTCTGCGTTTTCTGTTTTAAAACCAAGAACGTTCTCCGTTTCTGTTTTTATAACCAAGATCATTCTTGAGTTGTTTTCTTAAGTTTTTAACAGGAAATTTTAAAAAGGGCAAGATTACAATTCAAACCCCCTTCCTTGTAACTTGACATTGCTACTTCAATTTGTCCCCTTTCTTGATTAAGATTAGGAGTCTAGTTCTTAACCTTTTTTTTGCATATATTAAGGTTAGGGGTTTTTCTTTTGTCTTGCACCAGATCAATCAAATGTCTCTTATTATGCCAATTTCCAAGTCTCTATTCTCAACTTTTTTCCTTCCTCACCTAAACCCCATAACTTCAACATGCATTGAGATGGATACAGGTCCTCTATTGGGTTATGTTATCTTTTTTCCTTTCTTTGTTTTTAACTTTTTGCCATTATTTTTCTCAGAAGAAAAAAGTACATGATAAACCAAAATAATTGTTATTAAGAGGAACAAAAACTCCTCCACTTTACACATGATCTCTGCAATTTGTATGTGTTTAATAAAGATAAAAGAAATCCCCTACTATAGACATATAACATAGAGATGCAGTTACATTGCATATACAATTGAGTGTTAATATAATGAAAATTCATACCTATGCTCTTTTACATCTTAATGTAAATACAATGCATTCTGGTTTGTAAATACAATGCATCAGCCATCTCCTGCATTTACCTTTTGTTTATATTTGTAGTTTGTTTATATTCCAGTCAAAATTTGTTGTTGATGATGAATACAACAAAAAATATATCCTTACGAGCCTTGGAAAGAAATGGCGAGATGCACGATGTAGGTTGTTTAAGAAATTTTATAAGTGGGATCTTTCTTTGGAGGAAAATCTACAAAATTATCCTCGTTCTATTAATCAAGACCATCGGACTATTTTTGTCCAATACAGGCGTAAGACAGATACAATGGTAACCATTCTTTTTTTGCGTTGTCATTTGTTTTCTACTGTTTAGTTTCTGATGTCATTTGTTATCATTGCAGGAGAAGGCTGATAAAAATGCTGCAAATAGAGAAAAGCTAACGATCCTTCATACATTAGGCTCTAAGACGCTTGCAAGGAAGAGGGATGAGTTGGTAGGATTCACTCAATCTACTATTGATTGCATACTTAATTGAACAGGTACTAATTACATGTGTTTACTTGTAGGAACTGAGAGATGGTCGAAAATACAGTAGGGGTGAAATGTATTCAATTTGTCAAAAAAAGTCTGATGGGTCATTTGTCAATGACGAGGCCAAGGAAAATATGTAAGTGTAAATAATAGAAGTGTTATGTGATTGTAACTATTTCTTATTAACCACTTTATAAATGAAAATGCAACTGTTAGTTTTGGTAAGAGAGAGTTGCAAACCTTTAAAATTACTTATTTGGTTGGTAATAGTGAGTTGCAAAGTTAGATATTTCTGTTTCAGAGAGGAATTTAGTTTGCTTCATCTGTTTGCGCAGGAACAATTGCAAGCTGAAATTGGGAAGACTCCTTCTCCAAATGAAGCATTTGTTAATGTGTTTGGAAATGAACATCCTGGATATGTTCGTTGTATGGGACTTGGAATAACACCGTTTCAAATTACTACATCTACTTCTCACTCTGTAAGATCAATGTCTTCCTCAGAAGCTAATGAGAAGATGGAGAAAATGCAAGCTGAAATCGATAGGCTTAAGAAAAGGGATTCTGAAGTTGATATGTTGAAAGAGCAAATTGCTTTCTTGTTGCAAATGCAAAATTCTAGAGAAAAGCAGGTAAAATATTTTCATAGCAAACCTATTTAAAAAATCATGTGACAACTATTTGTCCTTAGTTAAAAATATCAATTGTGTAATGATTTTGTTAATTAATATTTGGCAATATTTATAAATCTTCATTGAGGTTATTAAATACTTTTTTTTTTTCAGGCAACATACATAGAATCACCAATAGATGGTAGACATTCATCTGAGTCTAGCCACCAACTTGATGATCGTGGAACAACATCATTAGGGACTAATTAGATATTTGGATGAACTTCTTTGTTTGATGGAGTTGTTTTGTAATGTTTAGGCACTCCACTAATGTTTTGAATATTTAAACTACTTTTTTTTTATTGTTTTAGTTAACTTCAATGTATGAATTGATGTTATCTCTTTTGAAAAAAAAATTATATAAATTGGATTTAGGTACAATAGTTAAATTATGCATTTAAATTATGTGGATGATATTTATGAATATTTTTTATTTTAATTTATAAAAATAGGAAAAAATTGTATCATATTTTTTTTTTAAATTATTAGATTTGTAACGGTTCAAAACTGCCTCCAAATAAATATAGCGACGGTTGATAACTGTCGCAGTTTTTTAGAAACAAATAATTTGAGTGTGTTTAGCGACGGTTCTAACCGTCGCAAACTGTTTTTTGAGGCGGTTCGAAACCGTCGCAATCTGTTTTTTGAGGCGGTTCGCAACCGTCGTAAACTGTTTTTTGGTGGTTTGAAACCGTCGCAAACTGTTTTTTGAGGCGGTTCGAAACCGTCGCAAAAAATAGTTTGCGACGGTTGCAACGACGGTTTTTGTAACCGTCGCAAATTGGCCTCGCGACGCACGAATCTGCGACGGTTGTAGAACCGTCGCAATCATGTTTTGGAGGCGGTTATAACCGCCGCAAACAACCTTTTTAACCGCCGCAAAACATTTTTTTTCTTGTAGTGAAAGATCAATCTGATCAGCCTCTTGCAGAGGATGATTACACTTTGTGTATTCTCAAGCTTCACCAAGCTTACAATCAAGTTTCAAATATTTTCAAGTACAACTTACTTGAAAATTACAAAGTGATATGAGTATGATTTCTTTTCTCTCAACTTAAACACTTTCTAAAAAGATATTTCAAAGATCTAGTATATGGATGTAGAAAGTATGAAGAGAGGATGAATATTGCTTATGATAAACTTTAAGATTCTTGATCTTTTTCTGCAATATTGTTATGTGTTCGAATGATGGATAGCTTGCTGCCTTTTATAGAGGTCTTGTGATGTTCTTTCCATGAGACAAGCTTTTGTGACCGTTTGGAATCAATTCAAATCAATCCATGGTCTTTTATCATATTTACGAAAATGCCATCCGCTGTCCTTGGACCTATGCAGTCCATTCTCAGCCTAGCATTGGACCTTGGTCTTGTGTAGTCTTTTTCTTTTCTCATTCTTCAAGACTTGTGACTTCTATTTTGAGTTTGTTTGCAGTTGCCTTTCTATATATTGACTTTGCTTTATTTTTCCAATCATCCAAGAATGATATATAGGGCTGCCCATTAGCCTTTGCACATAGGAAGGTAGTTTGCAACATGTGACTTCTTGAAAACCCAAGCTATAAGCCATCCTCGTACCTTGTACATCTAGCCTTGTGATTTCTTTTGATCAAATGCGTTATATAATTATTTATTCATGCTGGTTTGACCTCTTTTGATGGATTAAAAACGTTATTTCCGCGAGGATGGAAATTTCATCTTGAAGACCCATCCTCTGACCTATCCTCCAGCTTGAACCCTTAATGAATAAACCCAAATTTTTCTCCCTTTTGATCTAATTGAATATTAACCTGTTTTCTTATAATAATTCACTCAAAAGCACAGATTAGTATTAACCACAATCATAATCTCTTAAGTAATTTTGTTATCATTAAAATCAATTGTAGGAGCAGTGTATCCATCTTCAACCAAATCCCAGAGTTCAGAAACTTGAGAGATGAAAACTCTTATTAGTTTGTCTTTATAGTACTCAAAACGCTCTCTATCAAACATAGTGGGTATGTTGGTGTTTCTTCCAATAGCTTCATCACCAAGGTTAGACATAATAGAATATTGGATCTTTACTCAAACACTGTAAGGTGCTCAGGCGTTGAGATCGAGCTCTCATACCAAGTTAAGGTTGAAAAACACAAGAAAACAGGGGTTGAATTGTATTTTACTGTTTTAAAAATTTCTTTGATAAATTTGGTAATTAAAAACTCAAAACAAATAATTAGAGGTAATAATTAAATCACACAGAGATTAATACTGGTTCACCACTAAACCGGTAGCTACATCAAATCCCTTCACCTAAAAGGATTTTCTCCGATAATTCAAAGTTCATTACAACACTTAACCTTTACCAGTTAAGTCTTCTCAACTTCTAGTTTGCAACTACAAACCTTTGACGAAAAACAGCTACTATTGGACTAGGTTACAAATGAATGAGGTTGGTTTTTTTTTTTTCTTGAAAAATCTCTCTTAAGAGGTTTTTTACAATGTATTACCTTAAGTTTTTTCTTTCTCAACACTGATAAATTTTGAATGATTGCAAAATGTTGTAGTGCTTGTTGTGTTGTGTCTAACTGTGGTGCCTTATTCTACTTTTCTCAAGTAAGGAAGCATGTCTATTTATAGTGGTCTTCACAGTAAGGTCTGTGTCCTTAAGGTAAGACCTTCGTACTTTCTATTAGATGTATAGTGTAACACCCCAATATTTTCATATATATTATATATGTGTCTTTTTAGTAATTGTCATGATTTATTATTTAATTAATAATTATTCTATGTGTAAATAAATTAAATTAAATTTTATAGCCCCAATTTTACCTGAATAATTATAATATTTATTTACATTTAATTGTTTTTGTGTGATAATTACATGAGGATGATTTATGATGTGATTATTTCCTAAATTGACTATTGTGTATTTTTTTATTTGATTAGTTTCGATAATCATGAAATTAATGTGTTAGATATGTTTGTTTTATTTTGTTATGTTTGAGTGATATTCCTTTCTTGCGTGATTTATTTTAGTTGATGAAAACATTAATAATTATTTAATTAAGTTATAATTCATAGAAGTTATATCTTATTAGTTTTGTTTTAGACCAAATAAGTATTCGACCTAGGAGATAGTAAAGTTAGTGAAAATCCTTAGTTTTATTTATATATTATATTTAATTAATTTAGTGTGAAAATAATAAGATAATTGTTCCTTTAATGTTTAATTATTTGATGAAATATATTTATATTAATTAATTAATTGTTGGGGTTTTGTTGGTAATTAATTTAAACTCGTAGGAGCATTTTTTAGAATGAACAATGACCAAGTCAATTTTGGTCAAAATTTAATCAGTCACACTATTAATCTTGATAGCTATATTTTATTTTTAATAGCATTTAGTTATAAAACCGTGTGTTTTCTACTATACGTCCACTCAAATGTGTAACAAGCAAAATTAAGTACATGAATGCCAATTAATTCATAACGGTTAGTCATTGAATGATATTATTCCAATTGAATACCTTATAGATGTGTGCAATTAACCTCAATGAGAAGAATTATTCTCTTTCTCTACTCAGTTTCACGTCTCCATATTAGTCTCATACACCTCTTCCTCATAGAATACGATAAAACTTGCAATAGAGCAAAAAGAAGTCCTAATTACCCATACCTCACACACCATTCCCAACATTATATTTTGTTTATCTCAAATATTTTCTAAGTCACTCAAACAACCACCCACATATTCTCTCCCTCTCTTGTGGAAGTTCTAAGCTTTCGTTCCTTCATATTTATGAGATTTTTCGAGGGCTATATAGTTTTACGTGGAAGGAAAGCGTTCAAGGTAAGGGCTTTTCCCCATGCAAGATTAGGCTAGATGTTAAATTAATAGTTTGTAAGATATTGATATGACGTCTTGATGTATTAAAAGAAAAATGTTGATTTTATGTTTGCCTTAAAGAATTTAACTATAATATCTTGCTTTTATGAGTAATATGTTTGCCTTGATAAACTTAAATATAAAATTTTGATTTTTATTATTATAACATGAGCAATATGCTTGTTGTCATATATTTGATGTAAAGTTGCGATTTTTGTATTGTCTAGGTGTACTTAATTATCAAGTTATGATTTATATTATGATCTCATGAGTAATATGTTTGTTAGGATGTTTTTACTTTAAAGTTTTGATTTTTGTGCTAATTCATTTTAAAGTTTTGATTTTTATGAATAATATATGAGTCTTGGGGGAATTGATGAAAAGTTATAATTTTTAATTGTGATAACATGATTAAGTTGATTTTTGTGACTGGTTATTTGTGTTTTAAATATTATTATCTTTGTGGTTGCCTAAGTGGCTGGTGATTTATGGTTTGAATAGTTCTTCTTTGTGGTTGCCTAAGTGGCTGGTTATTCGTGTTATGACCTTTTCTTTGTGGTTGCCTAAGTGGCTAGTGATTTGTAAATTTCGAGCATCATTATCATTTCATGACATATCATATACATTTAGGAGCATGCATATCTTGCATTCATTTTATTATTTTTATTTTGATCTAATTATTTGCTCTGCAGTGAGTTGCTATTTGATTTATTTAGATGCATTTTATGACTTTTAATACATCTTGGTGAATTATTAAAGAATCAATTTATTTAAATCTTTTATTACGAAAAGATTTTATATTTATATTTTATGGCTTTTAATTTATTATTTGGTTTAATTTTTGTTGTGGGATGAACTGACCCCTTACACCAACATTTAGGTACTAATGATCTCAAAGAGTTGCATGAAATGATGTTTGTTTGGTGCAGCGCGTGGGAAAATGGGACTTTTACTTAAAAATAATGTTTTGTATTAATAATTTTTTCGTGGTACGTTGTAAAGTCATTTACTCTTCATCATTAACTTTAAATAGAAATTTGGAAGTGAGTTTCTATTTGCTAGTAAATAATTGAATCGTCATTAATTTCAGTTAATCTATTTTCTTCTGAATTTCACTGAGAATCTATTTTATTTTGGCGCGTAAATGAATATCGATCTAATAACTGAAAGATTAACTTTGCAAATAAATAAATAAATAATATTTTAGTAAATTGCATTACATTCTTTAAAAAAAAAATATATCAAGTCTTTTTAGACGCACCTTCAATTTGTTACATAATGAACTACTCCTAAGAAAAAAAAAATTATTGTCGTTTTTATATGAAAACAAATATTTTTAAGTAATCTTAGGATAAAAAAAATCTGGGGCGTTACATATAGCTTGTATCTTCATGGGTTTTAGTAATTGAACCATTTAAGATAAATTTATTCACTGAGGTTAGAACTGAATTCCAAAAATCACTCCTTGTAACTTGAATGAGAACATAGGAAGTAGAGGGTACGAGAGTAGATGATGGAATAATCAGAGCATTGTCTTAAAGACCAATTGAGCATGCAAATTCTGAATGATTATCAGAGGATGCGCACTACTTGTCTTCTCAAATGATTAACTGCCATCAGATCATTCACTCTTATCAGAGCGTTGACTTCTTCAGATTCTTTGACTTCTTCAAAGTCGTTGACTTTATCATAAGCATTTGAAGGTGAAAACATGAGAAAAGGGTTTGACTTGTGTTTGACAAAGTTGATAGCTTTTTGCTAATTTGATGAAGGCTGGTTGGTTTTTATGAATTACTTAAATAAGAAGCAATCGGGTTCAGAAGCAACAAACAATGAAAGCATAAACAATTGGACACATAGATTTATCTTGGTTCACCATTAACTTGGCTACATCCAGTCTGCTCATTCAAAATACTTTAATCCAAAAATTCAAATACCTTGAATTACAAAGCGCCTGACCCTCCAAACCACTCTTCCAAAACAACCTAACAACCCCAAACTTTTGAGGAATTAACCACCTTAACCCTACAAGCCAAGTCTTCTCCTAACAACTTGACAAACCAAGATTGAAGAACGAACTAAACCACTATCAAGTTGGATAAAAAAGATTAGAATTTAGTACTTGCTTCTCACTAAGCTGATTTAAAAATAACTCTAACACTTTAACAAAAATACAAACAAGTGTTTCAGAATTGCACATGATTGGTTAAAAACCCTAATTGGATTAGAATAAGCCTAGGGAGGACGAAAATGACCTAAATGTTCAAACAATAACACAAACGCAATTATTGGATGCACAAGATAGGTTAAAAACCCTAACTGGATTAGAATAAGCCTAGGGAGGACGAAAATGACCTAAATGTTCAACTAATAACACAAACGTACTTATTGGATGCACAAGATTGGTTAAAAACCTTAATTGGATTAGAATAAGCCTAAGGAGGACGAAAATGACCTAAATGTTCAACCAATAACACAAACGCACTTATTGGATGCACAAGATTAGTTAAAAACCCTAATTGGATTAGAATAAGCCTAGGGAGGACGAAAATGACCTAAATATTCAACCAATGACACAAACGCAGTTATTGGATGCATAAATTGGTTAAAAACCCTAATTCGATTAGAATAAGTCTAGGGAGGACGAAAATGACCTAAATGTTCAACTAATGACACAAACGCAGTTATTGGATGCATAAATTGGTTAAAAACCCTAATTCGATTAGAATAAGCCTAGGGAGGACAAAAATGACCTAAATGTTCAACCAATGACACAAACGCACTAATTAGATGCACATGATTGGTTAAAAACCCTAATTGGATTAGAATAAGCCTAGGGAGGACGAAAATGACCTGAATGTTCAACCAATAACACAAACGCACTTATTGGATGCACAAGATTGGTTAAAAACCCTAATTGGATTAGAATAAGCATAGGGAGGACGAAAATGACCTAAATGTTAGACCAATGACACAAACACACTTATTGAATACACAAAATTGGTTAAAAACCATAATTGGAATAGAATAAGCCTAGGGATGACGAAAATGACCTAAATGTTAAACCAGTAACACAAACGCACTAATTGGATGCACATGATTGGTTAAAAACCCTAATTGGATTTGAATAAGCCTAGGGAGGACGAAAATGACCTAAATGTTCAAACAATAACACAAACGCACTTATTGGATGCACAAGATAAGTTAAAAACCCTAACTGGATTAGAATAAGCCTAGGGAGGACGAAAATGACCTAAATGTTCAACCAATGACACAAACGCAGTTATTGGATGCATAAATTGGTTAAAAACCCTAATTCGATTAGAATAAGCCTAGGGTGGACGAAAATGACCTAAATGTTCAACTAATGACACAAACGCAGTTATTGGATGCATAAATTGGTTAAAAACCCTAATTCGATTAGAATAAGCCTAAGGAGGACAAGAATGACCTAAATGTTCAACCAATAACACAAACGCACTTATTGGATGCACAAGATTGGTTAAAAACCCTAAATGGATTAGAATAAGCCTAGGGAGGACGAAAATGACCTAAATGTTAGATCAATGACACAAACGCACTTATTGAATACATAAAATTGGTTAAAAACCATAATTGGATTAGAATAAGCCTAGGGAGGACGAAAATGACCTAAATGTTAAACTAGTGACACAAACGCACTAATTGGATGCACATGATTGGTTAAAAACCCTAATTGGATTAGAATAAGCCTAGGGAGGACGAAAATGACCTAAATGTTCAAACAATAACACAAACGCACTTATTGGATGCACAAGATAAGTTAAAAACCGTAACTGGATTAGAATAAGCCTAGGGAGGACCAAAATGACCTAAATGTTCAACCAATGACACAAACGCAGTTATTGGATGCATAAATTGGTTAAAAACCCTAATTCGATTAGAATAAGCCTAGGGAGGACGAAAATGACCTAAATGTTCAACTAATGACACAAACGCAGTTATTGGATGCATAAATTGGTTAAAAACCCTAATTTCGATTAGAATAAGCCTAGGGAGGACAAAAATGACCTAAATGTTCAACCAATGACACAAACGCACTAATTAGATTCACATGATTGGTTAAAAACCCTAATTGGATTAGAATAAGCCTAGGGAGGACGAAAATGACCTAAATGTTCAACCAATAACACAAACGCACTTATTGGATGCACAAGATTTGTTAAAAACCCTAATTGGATTAGAATAAGCATAGGGAGGACGAAAATGACCTAAATGTTAGACCAATGACACAAACGCACTAATTGAATACACAAAATTGGTTAAAAACCATAATTGGATTAGAATAAGCCTAGGGAGGACGAAAATGACCTAAATGTTAAACCAGTAACACAAACGCACTAATTGGATGCACATGATTGGTTAAAAACCCTAATTGGATTAGAATAAGCCTAGGGAGGACGAAAATGACCTAAATGTTCAAACAATAACACAAACGCACTTATTGGATGCACAAGATAAGTTAAAAACCGTAACTAGATTAGAATAAGCCTAGGGCGGACGAAAATGACCTAAATGTTTAACCAATGACACAAATGCAGTTATTGGATGCATAAATTTGTTAAAAACCCTAATTCGATTAGAATAAGCCTAGGGAGGACGAAAATGACATAAATGTTCAACTAATGACACAAACGCAGTTATTGGATGCATAAATTGGTTAAAAACCCTAATTCGATTAGAATAAGCCTAAGGAGGACAAAAATGACCTAAATGTTCAACCAATGACACAAACACACTAATTAGATGCACATGATTGGTTAAAAACCCTAATTGGATTAGAATAAGCCTAGGGAGGACGAAAATGACCTAAATGTTCAAACAATAACACAAACGCACTTATTGGATGCACAAGATAAGTTAAAAAACCTAATTGGATTAGAATAAGCCTAGGGAGGACAAAAATGACCTAAATGTTCAATCAATGACACAAACGCAGTTATTGGATGCATAAATTGGTTAAAAACCCTAATTCGATTAGAATAACCCTAGGGAGGACGAATATGACCTAAATGTTCAACTAATGACAGAAACGCAGTTATTGGATGCATAAATTGGTTAAAAACCCTAATTCGATTAGAATAAGCCTAAGGAGGACAAAAATGACCTAAATGTTCAACCAATGACACAAACGCACTAATTAGATGCACATGATTGGTTAAAAACCCTAATTGGATTAGAATAAGCCTAGGGAGGACGAAAATGACCTAAGTGTTCAACCAATAACACAAACGCACTTATTGGATGCACAAGATTGGTTAAAAACCCTAAATGGATTAGAATAAGCCTAGGGAGGACGAAAATGACCTAAATGTTAGCCCAATGACACAAACGAACTTATTGAATACATAAAATTGGTTAAAAACCATAATTGGATTAGAATAAGCCTAGGGAGGACGAAAATGACCTAAATGTTAGACCAATGACACAAACGCACTTATTGAATACATAAAATTAGTTAAAAACCATAATTGGATTAGAATAAGCCTAGGGAGGACGAAAATGACATAAATGTTAAACTAGTGACACAAACGCACTAATTGGATGCACATGATTGGTTAAAAATCCTAATTGGATTAGAATAAGCCTAGGGAGGACGAAAATGACCTAAATGTTCAAACAATAACACAAACGCACTTATTGGATGCACAAGATAGGTTAAAAACCCTAACTGGATTACAATAAGCCTAGGGAGGACGAAAATGACCTAAATGTTCAACCAATAACACAACACACTTATTGGATGCACAAGATTGGTTAAAAACCTTAATTGGATTAGAATAAGCCTAGGGAGGACGAAAATGACCTAAATGTTCAACTAATGACACAAACGCAGTTATTGGATGCATAAATTGGTTAAAAACCCTAATTTCGATTAGAATAAGCCTAGGGAGGACAAAAATGACCTAAATGTTCAACCAATGACACAAACGCAGTAATTAGATGCACATGATTGGTTAAAAACCCTAATTGGATTAGAATAAGCCTAGGGAGGACGAAAATGACCTAAATGTTCAACCAATAACACAAACGCACTTATTCGATGCACAAGATTGGTTAAAAACCCTAATTGGATTAGAATAAGCATAGGGAGGACGAAAATGACCTAAATGTTAGACCAATGACACAAACGCACTTATTGAATACACAAAATTGGTTAAAAACCATAATTGGATTAGAATAAGCCTAGGGAGGACGAAAATGACCTAAATGTTAAACCAGTAACACAAACGCACTAATTGGATGCACATGATTGGTTAAAAACCCTAATTGGATTAGAATAAGCCTAGGGAGGACGAAAATGACCTAAATGTTCAAACAATAACACAAACGCACTATTAGATGCACAAGATAAGTTAAAAACCCTAACTGGATTAGAATAAGCCTAGGGAGGACGAAAATGACCTAAATGTTCAACCAATGACACAAACGCAGTTATTGGATGCATAAATTGGTTAAAAACCCTAATTCGATTAGAATAAGCCTAGGGAGGACGAAAATGACCTAAATGTTCAACTAATGACACAAACGCAGTTATTGGATGCATAAATTGGTTAAAAACCCTAATTCGATTAGAATAAGCCTAAGGAGGACAAAAATGACCTAAATGTTCAACCAATAACACAAACGCACTTATTGGATGCACAAGATTGGTTAAAAACCCTAAATGGATTAGAATAAGCCTAGGGAGGATTAAAATGACCTAAATGTTAGACCAATGACACAAACGCAGTTATTGAATACATAAAATTGGTTAAAAACCATAATTGGATTAGAATAAGCCTAGGGAGGACGAAAATGACCTAAATGTTAGACCAATGACACAAACGCACTTATTGAATACATAAAATTGGTTAAAAACCATAATGGGATTAGAATAAGCCTAGGGAGGACGAAAATGACCTAAATGTTAAACTAGTGACACAAACGCACTAATTGGATGCACATGATTGGTTAAAAATCCTAATTGGATTAGAATAAGCCTAGGGAGGACGAAAATGACCTAAATGTTCAAACAATAACACAAACGCACTTATTGGATGCACAAGATAGGTTAAAAACCCTAACTGGATTAGAATAAGCCTAGGGAGGACGAAAATGACCTAAATGTTCAACCAATAACACAACACACTTATTGGATGCACAAGATTGGTTAAAAACCTTAATTGGATTAGAATAAGCCTAGGGAGGACGGAAAGGACCTAAATGTTCAACTAATGACACAAACGCAGTTATTGGATGCATAAATTGGTTAAAAACCCTAATTTCGATTAGAATAAGCCTAGGGAGGACAAAAATGACCTAAATGTTCAACCAATGACACAAACGCACTAATTAGATGCACATGATTGGCTAAAAACCCTAATTGGATTAGAATAAGCCTAGGGAGGACGAAAATGACCTAAATGTTCAACCAATAACACAAACGCACTTATTGGATGCACAAGATTGGTTAAAAACCCTAATTGGATTAGAATAAGCATAGGGAGGATGAAAATGACCTAAATGTTAGACCAATGACACAAACGCACTTATTGAATACACAAAATTGGTTAAAAACCATTATTGGATTAGAATAAGCCTAGGGAGGACGAAAATGACCTAAATGTTAAACCAGTAACACAAACGCACTAATTGGATGCACATGATTGGTTAAAAACCCTAATTGGATTAGAATAAGCCTAAGGAGGACGAAAATGACCTAAATGTTCAAACAATAACACAAACGCACTTATTGGATGCACAAGATAAGTTACAAACCCTAACTGGATTAGAATAAGCCTAGGGAGGACGAAAATGACCTAAATGTTCAACCAATGACACAAACGCAGTTATTGGATGCATAAATTGGTTAAAAACCCTAATTCGATTAGAATAAGCCTAGGGAGGACGAAAACGACCTAAATGTTCAACTAATGACACAAACGCAGTTATTGGATGCATAAATTGGTTAAAAACCCTAATTCGATTAGAATAAGCCTAAGGAGGACAAAAATGACCTAAATGTTCAACCAATAACACAAACGCACTTATTGGATGCACAAGATTGGTTAAAAACCCTAAATGGATTAGAATAAGCCTAGGGAGGACGAAAATGACCTAAATGTTAGACCAATGACACAAACGCACTTATTGAATACATAAAATTGGTTAAAAACCATAATTGGATTAGAATAAGCCTAGGGAGGACGAAAATGACCTAAATGTTAAACTCGTGACACAAACGCACTAATTGGATGCACATGATTGGTTAAAATCCCTAATTGGATTAGAATAAGCCTAGGGAAGACGAAAATGACCTAAATGTTCAAACAATAACACAAACGCACTTATTGGATGCACAAGATAAGATAAAAAACCTAATTGGATTAGAATAAGCCTAGGGAGGACAAAAATGACCTAAATGTTCAACCAATGACACAACACACTTATTGGATGCACAAGAATGGTTAAAAACCCTAATTGGATTAGAATAAGCCTAGGGAGGACGAAAATGACCTAAATGTTCAACCAATAACACAAACGCACTTCTTGGATGCACAAGATTGGTTAAAAACCTTAATTTGATTAGAATAAGCCTACGGAGGACGAAAATGACCTAAATGTTCAACCAATAACACAAACGCACTTATTGGATGTACAAGATTGGTTAAGAACCCTAATTGGATTAGAATAAGCCTAGGGAGGACGAAAATGACCTAAATGTTAAACCAATGACACAAACGCAGTTATTGGATGCATACATTGGTAAAAAACCCTAATTTGATTAGAATAAGCCTAAGGAGGACAAAAATGACCTAAATGTTCAACCAATGACCCAAACGCACCAATTAGATGCACATGATTGGTTAAAAACCCTAACTGGATTAGAATAAGCCTAGGGAGGACGAAAATGACATAAATGTTCAACCAATAACACAAACGCACCTATTGGATGCACAAGATTGGTTAAAAACCCTAACTGGATTAGAATAAGCCTAGGGAGGACGAAAATGACCTAAATGTTCAACCAATGACACAAACGCACTTATTGAATACATAAAATTGGTTAAAAAACATAATTGGATTAGGATAAGCCTAGGGAGGATGAAAATGAACTAAATGTTAAACCAATGACAGAAACACACTTATTGGATGCACATGATTGGTTAAAAACCATAATTGGATTAGGATAAACCTAGGGAGGACGAAAATGAACTAAATGTTCAACCAATAACACAAACGCCCTTATTAGATCCACAAGATTGGTTAAAAACCTTAATTGGATTAGAATAAGTCTACGGAGGACGAAAATGACCTAAATGTTCAACCAATAACACAAACGCACTTATTGGATGCACAAGATTGGTTAAAAAACCATAACTGGAATACAATAACCCTAAGGAGGACGAAAATGACCTAAATGTTCAACTAATAACACAAACGCACTTATTGGATGCATAAGATTGGTTAAAAACCATAATTGGATTAGAATAAGCCTACGGAAGAAGAAAGTGACCTAAATGTTCAACCAATAACACAAACACACTTATTGGATGCACAAGATTGGTTCAAAACTTTATTTGGATTAGAATAAGATTAGGGAGGACAAAAATGACGTAAATGTTCAACCAATAACACAAACGCACTTATTGGATGCACAAGATTGGTTAAAAGCCCTAATTGGATTAGAATAAGCCTAGGGAGGACGAAAATGACCTAAATGTTCAACCAATGACACAAACGCACTTATTGAATACATAAAATTGGTTAAAAACCATAATTCGATTAGGATAAGCCTAGGGAGGATGAAAATGAACTAAATGTTAAACCAATGACACAAACACACTTATTGGATGCACATGATTGGTTAAAAAGCATAATTGGATTAGGATAAGCCTAGGGTGGACGAAAATGAACTAAATGTTCAACCAATAACACAAACGCACTTGTTGGATGCACAAGATTGGTTAAAAACCCTAATTGGATTAGAATAAGCCTAGGGAGGATGAAAAAGACCTAAATGTTCAACAAATGACACAAACTCACTTATTGAATGCACAAAATTGGTTAAAAACCCTAATTGGATTAGAATAAGCCTAGGGAGGACGAAAATGAACTAAATGTTCAACCAATGACACAAACACACTTATTGGATGCACAAGATAGGTTAAAAACCCTAACTGGATTAGAATAAGCCTAGGGAGGACGAAAATGACCTAAATGTTCAACCAATAACACAAACGCACTTATTGGATGCATAAAATTGTTTAAAAACCTTAATGGGAATCGAATAAGCCTAGGGAGGACGAAAATTAAGTAAATGTTAAACCAATGACACAAACACACTTATTGGATGCACAAGATTGGCGAGAAACCCAAAGAGGATTAGAATAAGCTTAAAGTGGGCGAAAATGACCTAAATGTTAAACCAATGACACAAACGCACTAATTGGATGCACATGATTGGTTCAGAACCCTAATTGGATTAGAATAAGCCTAGGGAGGACGAGAATGACCTAAATGTTCACCGAATGACACAAACGCACTTATTGGATGCACAAAATTGTTTAAAAACCCTAATTGGATTAGAATAAGCCTAGGAAGGACGAAAATTAACTAAATGATAAACCAATGACACAAACACACTTATTGGAAGCACAAGAATGGCTAGAAACCCTAATAGGATTAGAGTAAGCTTAGAGTGGACGAAAATGACCTAAATGTTAAACTAATGACACAAACGCACTAATTAGATGCACATGATTGGTTAAAAACCCTAATTAGATTAGAATAAGACTAGGGAGGACGAAAATGACCTAAATGTTCAACCAATAACACAAACGCACTTATTGGATGCACAAGATTGGTTAAAAACCTTAATTGGATTAGAATAAGCCTAGGGAGGACGAAAATGACCTAAATGTTCAACCAATAACACAAACGCACTTTTTGGATGCACAAGATTGGTTAAAAATCCTAATTGGAATAGAATAAGCCTAAGGTGGACGAAATTGACCTAAATGTTCAACCAATGACACAAAAAATATTATTGGATGCATAAATTGGTTAAAAACCCTAATTGGATTAGAATAAGCCTAGGGAGGACGAAAATTAACTAAATGATAAACCAATGACACAAACACACTTATTGGATGCACAAGATTTGCTAGAAACCCTAATAGGATTAGAGTAAGCTTAGAGTGGACGCAAATGACCTAAATGTTAAATCAATGACACAAACGCACTAATTAGATGCACATGAGTGGTTCAAAACCCAAATTGGATTAGAATAAGCCTAGTGAGGACGAAAATGACCTAAATGTTCAACCAATAACACAAACGCACTTATTGGATGCACAAGATTGGTTAAAAACCTTAATTGGATTAGAATAAGCCTAGTGAGGACGAAAATGACCTAAATGTTCAACCAATAAAACAAACGCACTTATTGGATGCACAAAATTGGTTAAAAACCCTAATTCGATTAGAATAAGCCTAGGGAGGACGAAAATGACCTAAATGTTCAACCAATAACACAAACGCACTTATTGGATGCACAAGATTGGTTAAAAACCTTAATTGGATTAGAATAAGCCTAGGGAGGACGAAAATGACCTAAATGTTCAACCAATAACACAAACGCACTTTTTGGATGCACAAGATTGGTTAAAAATCCTAATTGGATTAGAATAAGCCTAAGGTGGACGAAATTGACCTAAATGTTCAACCAATCACACAAAAAATATTATTGGATGCATAAATTGGTTAAAAACCCTAATTGGATTAGAATAAGCCTAGGGAGGACGAAAATTAACTAAATGATAAACCAATGACACAAACACACTTATTGGATGCACAAGATTTGCTAGAAACCCTAATAGGATTAGAGTAAGCTTAGGGTGGACGAAAATGACCTAAATGTTAAACCAATGACACAAACGCACTAATTAGATGCACATGAGTGGTTCAAAACCAAAATTGGATTAGAATAAGCCTAGTGAGGACGAAAATGACCTAAATGTTCAACCAATAACACAAACGCACTTATTGGATGCATAAGATTGGTTAAAAACCCTAATTGGATTAGAATAAGCCTAGGGAGGAGGAGAATGACCTAAATGTTCACCGAATGACACCAACGCACTTATTGGATGCACAAAATTGTTTAAAAACCCTAATTGGATTAGAATAAGCCTAGGAAGGACGAAAATTAACTAAATGATAAACTAAAGACACAAACACACTTATTGGATGCACAAGTTTGGCTAGAAACCCTAATAGGGTTAGAGTAAGCTTAGAGTGGACGAAAATGACCTAAATGTTAAACTAATGACATAAACGCACTAATTAGAAGCACATGATTGGTTAAAAACCCTAATTGGATTAGAATAAGACTAGGGAGGACGAAAATCACCTAAATGTTCAAACAATAACACAAAAGCACTTATTGGATGCACAAAATTGGTTAAAACCATAATTGGATTAGAATAAGCCTAGGGAGGACGAAAATGACCTAAATGTTCAACCAATGACACAAAAACAATTATTGGATGCATAAATTGGTTAGAAACCCTAATTGGATTAGAATAAGCCTAGGGAGGACGAAAATTAACTAAATGATAAACCAATGACACAAACACACTTATTGGATGCACAAGATTGGCGAGAAACCCAAAGAGGATTAGAATAAGCTTAAAGTGGGCGAAAATGACCTAAATGTTAAACCAATGACACAAACGCACTAATTGGATGCACATGATTGGTTCAGAACCCTAATTGGATTAGAATAAGCCTAGGGAGGACGAGTATGACCTAAATGTTCACCGAATGACACAAACGCACTTATTGGATGCACAAAATTGTTTAAAAACCCTAATTGGATTAGAATAAGCCTAGGAAGGACGAAAATTAACTAAATGATAAACCAATGACACAAACACACTTATTGGAAGCACAAGATTGGCTAGAAACCCTAATAGGATTAGAGTAAGCTTAGAGTGGACGAAAATGACCTAAATGTTAAACTAATGACACAAACGCACTAATTAGATGCACATGATTGGTTAAAAACCCTAATTAGATTAGAATAAGACTAGGGAGGACGAAAATGACCTAAATGTTCAAACAATAACACAAACGCACTTATTGGATGCACAAAATTGGTTAAAATCCCTAATTGGATTAGAATAAGCCTAGGCAGGACGAAAATGACCTAAATGTTCAACCAATAACACAAACGCACTTATTGGATGCACAAGATTGGTTAAAAACCTTAATTGGATTAGAATAAGCCTAGGGAGGACGAAAATGACCTAAATGTTCAACCAATAACACAAACGCACTTTTTGGATGCACAAGATTGGTTAAAAATCCTAATTGGATTAGAATAAGCCTAAGGTGGACGAAATTGAACTAAATGTTCAACCAATGACACAAAAAATATTATTGGATGCATAAATTGGTTAAAAACCCTAATTGGATTAGAATAAGCCTAGGGAGGACGAAAATTAACTAAATGATAAACCAATGACACAAACACACTTATTGGATGCACAAGATTTGCTAGAAACCCTAATAGGATTAGAGTAAGCTTAGAGTGGACGAAAATTACCTAAATGTTAAACCAATGACACAAACGCACTAATTAGATGCACATGAGTGGTTCAAAACCCAAATTGGATTAGAATAAGCCTAGTGAGGACGAAAATGACCTAAATGTTCAACCAATAACACAAACGCACTTATTGGATGCATAAGATTGGTTAAAAACCCTAATTGGATTAGAATAAGCCTAGGGAGGAGGAGAATGACCTAAATTTTCACCGAATGACACAAACGCACTTATTGGATGCACAAAATTGTTTAAAAACCCTAATTGGATTAGAATAAGCCTAGGAAGGACGAAAATTAACTAAATGATAAACTAAAGACACAAACACACTTATTGGATGCACAAGATTGGCTAGAAACCCTAATAGGGTTAGAGTAAGCTTAGAGTGGACGAAAATGACCTAAATGTTAAACTAATGACATAAACGCACTAATTAGATGCACATGATTGGTTAAAAACCCTAATTGGATTAGAATAAGACTAGGGAGGACGAAAATGACCTAAATGTTCAAACAATAACACAAAAGCACTTACTGGATGCACAAAGTTGGTTAAAACCCTAATTGGATTAGAATAAGCCTAGGGAGGACGAAAATGACCTAAATGTTTAACCAATGACACAAAAACAATTATTGGATGCATAAATAGGTTAAAAACCCTAATTGGATTAGAATAAGCCTAGGGAGGACGAAAATTAACTAAATGATAAACCAATGACACAAACACACTTATTGGATGCACAAGATTGGCTAGAAACCCTAATAGGATTAGAGTAAGCTTAGAGTGGACGAAAATGACCTAAATGTTAAACCAATGACACAAACGCACTAATTAGATGCACATGAGTGGTTCAAAACCCAAATTGGATTAGAATAAGCCTAGTGAGGACGAAAATGACCTAAATGTTCAACCAATAACACAAACGCACTTATTGGATGCATAAGATTGGTTAAAAACCCTAATTGGATTAGAATAAGCCTAGGGAGGAGGAGAATGACCTAAATGTTCACCGAATGACACAAACGCACTTATTGGATGCACAAAATTGTTTAAAAACCCTAATTGGATTGGAATAAGCCTAGGAAGGACGAAAATTAACTAAATGATAAACTAAAGACACAAACACACTTATTGGATGCACAAGATTGGCTAGAAACCCTAATAGGGTTAGAGTAAGCTTAGAGTGGACGAAAATGACCTAAATGTTAAACTAATGACATAAACGCACTAATTAGATGCACATGATTGGTTAAAAACCCTAATTGGATTAGAATAAGACTAGGGAGGACGAAAATGACCTAAATGTTCAAACAATAACACAAAAGCACTTATTGGATGCACAAAATTGGTTAAAACCCTAATTGGATTAGAATAAGCCTAGGGAGGACGAAAATGACCTAAATGTT
>JBBPBP010000004.1:27681865-27736731 GCA_037974735.1 Cicer chorassanicum
AATAAGCCTAGGGAGGACGAAAATGACCTAAATGTTAAACGAATGACACAAACGCAGTTATTGGATGCATACATTGGAAAAAAACCCTAATTTGATTAGAATAAGCCTAGGGAGGACAAAAATGACCTAAATGTTCAACCAATGACACAAACGCACCAATTAGATGCACATGATTGGTTAAAAACCCTAATTGGATTAGAATAAGCCTAGGGAGGACGAAAATGACCTAAATGTTCTACCAATAACACAAACGCACTTATTGGATGCACAAGATTGGTTAAAAACCCTAATTGGATTAGAATAAACCTAGGGAGGACGAAAATGACCTAAATAATCAACAAATGACACAAACGCACTTATTGAATACACAAAATTGGTTAAAAACCATAATTGGATTAGGATAAGCCTAGGGAGGACGAAAATGAACTAAATGTTAAACCAATGACACAAACACACTTATTGGATGCACAAGATTGGCTAGAAACCCTAATAGGATTAGAATAAGCTTAGAGTGGACGAAAATGACCTAAATGTTAAACCAGTGACACAAACGCACTAATTGGATGGACATGATTGGTTAAAAACCCTAATTGGATTAGAATAAGCCTAGGGAGGACGAAAATGAACTAAATGTTCAAACAGTAACACAAATGCACTTATTGGATGCACAAGATAGGTTAAAAACCCTAACTGGATTGGAATAAGCCTAGGGAGGACGAAAATGACCTATATGTTCAACCAATAACACAAATGCACTTATTGGATGCACAAGATTGGTTAAAAACCTTAATTGGATTAGAATAAGCCTAGGGAGGACAAAAATGACCTACATGTTCAACCAATAACACAAACGCACTTATTGGATGCACAAGATTGGTTAAAAACCATAATTGGATTAGAATAAGCCTAGGGAGGAAGAAAATGACCTAAATAATCAACCAATGACAGAAACGAACTTATTGGATGCACAAGATTGGTTAAAAACCCTAATTGGATTAGAATAAGCCTAGGGAGGACGAAAATGACATAAATGTTCAACCAATGACACAAACGCAGTTATTGGATGCATAAATTGGATAAAAACCCTAATTCGTTTAGAAAAAGTCAAGGGAGGACAAAAATGACCTAAATGTTAAACCAGTGACACAAACGCACTAATATGATGCACATGATTGGTTAAAAACCCTAATTGGATTATAATAAGCCTAGGGAGTACGAAAATGACCTAAATGTTCAACCAATAACACAAACGCCCTTGTTGGATGCACAAGATTGGTTAAAAACCTTAATTGGATTAGAATAAGCCTACGGAGGACGAAAAAATGACCTAAATGTTCAACCAATAACACAAACGCACTTATTGGATGCACAAGATTGGTTAAAAACCCTAACTAGATTAGAAAAAACCTAAGGAGGACGAAAATGACCTAAATGTTCAACTTATAACACAAACGCACTTATTGGATGCACAAGATTGGTTAATAACCCTAATTGGATTAGAATAAGAATAGGGAGGACGAAAATGACCTAAATGTTCAACCAATAACACAAACGCACTTATTGGATGCCCAAGATTGGTTAAAAACCCAAGTTGGATTAGAATAAGCCTAGGGAGGACGAAAATGACCTAAATGTTCAACCAATGACACAAACGCACTTATTGGATGCACAAGATTGGTTAAAAAACCCTAATTGGATTAGAATAAGGCTAAGGAGGACAAAAATGACCTAAATGTTCAACCAATGACACAAACGCACTAATTAGATGCACATGATTGGGTAAAAAGCCTAATTGGATTAGAATAAGCCTAGGGAGGACGAAAATGACCTAAATATTCAACCAATAACACAAACGCACTTATTGGATGCACAAGATTGGTTAAAAACCCTAACTGGATTAGAATAAGCCTAGGTACGACGAAAATGACCTAAATGTTCAACCAATGTCACAAACACACTTATTGAATACACAAAATTGGTTAAAAACCATAATTGAATTAGAATAACCCTAAGGAGGACGAAAATGAACTAAATGTTAAACCAATGACACAAACACACTTATTTGATGCACAAGATTGGCTAGAAACCCTAATAGGATTAGAATAAGCTTAGAGTGGACGAAAATGACCTAAATGTTAAACTAGTGACACAAACGCACTAATTGGATGCACATGATTGGTTAAAAACCCTAATTGGATTAGAATAAGCCAAGGGAGGACGAAAATGACATAAATGTTCAAACAATAACACAAACGCACTTATTGGATGCACAAGATAGGTTAAAAACCCTAACTGGATTAGAATAACCCTAGGGAGGACAAAATTGAGCTAAATGTTCAACCAATGACACAAACGCACCAATTAGATGCACATGATTGGTTAAAAACCCTAATTGGATTAGAATAAGCCTAGGGAGGACGAAAATGACCTAAATGTTCTACCAATAACACAAACGCACTTATTGGATGCACAAGATTGGTTAAAAACCCTAATTGGATTAGAATAAGCCTAGGGAGGACGAAAATGACCTAAATGTTCAACAAATGACACAAACGCACTTATTGAATACACAAAATTGGTTAAAAACCATAATTGGATTAGGATAAGCCTAGGGAGGACGAAAATGAACTAAATGTTAAACCAATGACACAAACACACTTATTGGATGCACAAGATTGGCTAGAAACTCTAATAGGATTAGAGTAAGCTTAGAGTGGACGAAAATGACCTAAATGTTAAACCAATGACACAAACGCACTAATTGGATGCACATGATTGGTTAAAAACCCTAATTGGATTAGAATAAGCCTAGGGAGGACGAAAATGACCTAAATATTCAACCAATAACACAAACGCACTTATTGGATGCACAAGATTAGTTAAAAACCCTAACTGGATTAGAATAAGCCTAGGTACGACGAAAATGACCTAAATGTTCAACCAATGTCACAAACACACTTATTGAATACACAAAATTGGTTAAAAACCATAATTGAATTAGAATAACCCTAGGGAGGACGAAAATGAACTAAATGTTAAACCAATGACACAAACACACTTATTTGATGCACAAGATTGGCTAGAAACCCTAATAGGATTAGAATAAGCTTAGAGTGGACGAAAATGACCTAAATGTTAAACTAGTGACACAAACGCACTAATTGGATGCACATGATTGGTTAAAAACCCTAATTGGATTAGAATAAGCCAAGGGAGGACGAAAATGACATAAATGTTCAAACAATAACACAAACGCACTTATTGGATGCACAAGATAGGTTAAAAACCCTAACTGGATTAGAATAACCCTAGGGAGGACAAAAATGACCTAAATGTTCAACCAATGACACAAACGCACCAATTAGATGCACATGATTGGTTAAAAACCCTAATTGGATTAGAATAAGCCTAGGGAGGACGAAAATGACCTAAATGTTCTACCAATAACACAAACGCACTTATTGGATGCACAAGATTGGTTAAAAACCCTAATTGGATTAGAATAAGCCTAGGGAGGACGAAAATGACCTAAATGTTCAACAAATGACACAAACGCACTTATTGAATACACAAAATTGGTTAAAAACCATAATTGGATTAGGATAAGCCTAGGGAGGACGAAAATGAACTAAATGTTAAACCAATGACACAAACACACTTATTGGATGCACAAGATTGGCTAGAAACTCTAATAGGATTAGAGTAAGCTTAGAGTGGACGAAAATGACCTAAATGTTAAACCAATGACACAAACGCACTAATTGGATGCACATGATTGGTTAAAAACCCTAATTGGATTAGAATAAGCCTAGGGAGGACGAAAATGACCTAAATGTTCAAACAGTAACACAAATGCACTTATTGGATGCACAAGATAGGTTAAAAACCCTAACTGAATTAGAATAAGCCTAGGGAGGACGAAAATGACCTACATGTTCAACCAATAACACAAATGCACTTATTGGATGCACAAGATTGGTTAAAAACCTTAATTGGATTAGAATAAGCCTAGGGAGGACGAAAATGACCTAAATGTTCAACCAATAACACAAACACACTTATTGGATGCACAAGATTGGTTAAAAACCCTAATTGGATTTGAATAAGCCTAGGAAGGACGAAAATGACCTAAATGTTCAACCAATGACACAAACGCAGTTATTGGATGCATAAATTGGATAAAAACCCTAATTCGTTTAGAATAAGCCAAGGGAGGACAAAAATGACCTAAATGTTAAACCAATGACACAAACGCACTAATATGATGCACATGATTGGTTAAAAACCCTAATTGGATTAGAATAAGCCTAGGGAGTACGAAAATGACCTAAATGTTCAACCAATAACACAAACGCCCTTATTGGATGCACAAGATTGGTTAAAAACCTTAATTGGATTAGAATAAGTCTACGGAGGACAAAAAAATGACCTAAATGTTCAACCAATAACACAAACGCACTTATTGGATGCACAAGATTGGTTAAAAACCCTAACTGGATTAGAATAACCCTAAGGAGGACGAAAATGACCTAAATGTTCAACTAATAACACAAACGCACTTATTGGATGCACAAGATTGGTTAAAAACCTTAATTTGATTAGAATAAACCTAGGGAGGACAAAAATGACCTAAATGTTCAACCAATGACACAAACGCACCAATTAGATGCACATGATTGGTTAAAAACCCTAATTGGATTAGAATAAGCCTAGGGAGGACGAAAATGACCTAAATGTTCTACCAATAACACAAACGCACTTATTGGATGCACAAGATTGGTTAAAAACCCTAATTGGATTAGACTAAGCCTAGGGAGGACGAAAATGACCTAAATGTTCAACAAATGACACAAACGCACTTATTGAATACACAAAATTGGTTAAAAACCATAATTGGATTAGGATAAGCCTAGGGAGGACGAAAATGAACTAAATGTTAAACCAATGACACAAACACACTTATTGGATGCACAAGATTGGCTAGAAACTCTAATAGGATTAGAGTAATCTTAGAGTGGACGAAAATGACCTAAATGTTAAACCAATGACACAAACGCACTAATTGGATGCACATGATTGGTTAAAAACCCTAATTGGATTAGAATAAGCCTAGGGAGGACGAAAATGACCTAAATGTTCAAACAGTAACACAAATGCACTTATTGGATGCACAAGATAGGTTAAAAACCCTAACTGAATTAGAATAAGCCTAGGGAGGACGAAAATGACCTACATGTTCAACCAATAACACAAATGCACTTATTGGATGCACAAGATTGGTTAAAAACCTTAATTGGATTAGAATAAGCCTAGGGAGGACGAAAATGACCTAAATGTTCAACCATTAACACAAACACACTTATTGGATGCACAAGATTGGTTAAAAACCCTAATTGGATTTGAATAAGCCTAGGAAGGACGAAAATGACCTAAATGTTCAACCAATGACACAAACGCAGTTATTGGATGCATAAATTGGATAAAAACCCTAATTCGTTTAGAATAAGCCAAGGGAGGACAAAAATGACCTAAATGTTAAACCAATGACACAAACGCACTAATATGATGCACATGATTGGTTAAAAACCCTAATTGGATTAGAATAAGCCTAGGGAGTACGAAAATGACCTAAATGTTCAACCAATAACACAAACGCCCTTATTGGATGCACAAGATTGGTTAAAAACCTTAATTGGATTAGAATAAGTCTACGGAGGACAAAAAAATGACCTAAATGTTCAACCAATAACACAAACGCACTTATTGGATGCACAAGATTGGTTAAAAACCCAAACTGGATTAGAATAACCCTAAGGAGGACGAAAATGACCTAAATGTTCAAACAGTAACACAAATGCACTTATTGGATGCACAAGATAGGTTAAAAACCCTAACTGGAATGGAATAAGCCTAGGGAGGACGAAAATGACCTATATGTTCAACCAATAACACAAATGCACTTATTGGATGCACAAGATTGGTTAAAAACCTTAATTGGATTAGAATAAGCCTAGGGAGGACAAAAATGACCTACATGTTCAACCAATAACAGAAACGCACTTATTGGATGCACAAGATTGGTTAAAAACCTTAATTGGATTAGAATAAGCCTAGGGAGGAAGAAAATGATCTAAATAATCAACCAATGACAGAAACGAACTTATTGGAACAACCAATAATAGTATTTATTAGTGTCGAATGGAAAATGGGGCGTGGCCAAGCGGTAAGGCAACGGGTTTTGGTCCCGTTATTCAGAGGTTCGAATCCTTCCGTCCCAGATCATTTCTATTCATGATATATAACTATTTGAATACAAATTGTATGCACAAGATTGGTTAAAAACCCTAATTGGATTAGAATAAGCCTAGGGAGGACGAAAATGACATAAATGTTCAACCAATGACACAAACGCAGTTATTGGATGCATAAATTGGATAAAAACCCTAATTCGTTTAGAAAAAGTCAAGGGAGGACAAAAATGACCTAAATGTTAAACCAGTGACACAAACGCACTAATATGATGCACATGATTGGTTAAAAACCCTAATTGGATTAGAATAAGCCTAGGGAGTACGAAAATGACCTAAATGTTCAACCAATAACACAAACGCCCTTGTTGGATGCACAAGATTGGTTAAAAACCTTAATTGGATTAGAATAAGCCTACGGAGGACGAAAAAATGACCTAAATGTTCAACCAATAACACAAACGCACTTATTGGATGCACAAGATTGGTTAAAAACCCTAACTAGATTAGAATAACCTAAGGAGGACGAAAATGACCTAAATGTTCAACTTATAACACAAACGCACTTATTGGATGCACAAGATTGGTTAAAAACCCTAATTGGATTAGAATAAGCCTAGGGAGGACGAAAATGACCTAAATGTTCAACCAATAACACAAACGCACTTATTGGATGCCCAAGATTGGTTAAAAACCCAAATTGGATTAGAATAAGCCTAGGGAGGACGAAAATGACCTAAATGTTCAACCAATGACACAAACGCACTTATTGGATGCACAAGATTGGTTAAAAAACCCTAATTGGATTAGAATAAGGCTAAGGAGGACAAAAATGACCTAAATGTTCAACCAATGACACAAATGCACTAATTAGATGCACATGAATGGGTAAAAAGCCTAATTGGATTAGAATAAGCCTAGGGAGGACGAAAATGACCTAAATATTCAACCAATAACACAAACGCACTTATTGGATGCACAAGATTAGTTAAAAACCCTAACTGGATTAGAATAAGCCTAGGTACGACGAAAATGACCTAAATGTTCAACCAATGTCACAAACACACTTATTGAATACACAAAATTGGTTAAAAACCATAATTGAATTAGAATAACCCTAGGGAGGACGAAAATGAACTAAATGTTAAACCAATGACACAAACACACTTATTTGATGCACAAGATTGGCTAGAAACCCTAATAGGATTAGAATAAGCTTAGAGTGGACGAAAATGACCTAAATGTTAAACTAGTGACACAAACGCACTAATTGGATGCACATGATTGGTTAAAAACCCTAATTGGATTAGAATAAGCTAAGGGAGGACGAAAATGACATAAATGTTCAAACAATAACACAAACGCACTTATTGGATGCACAAGATAGGTTAAAAACCCTAACTGGATTAGAATAACCCTAGGGAGGACAAAAATGACCTAAATGTTCAACCAATGACACAAACGCACCAATTAGATGCACATGATTGGTTAAAAACCCTAATTGGATTAGAATAAGCCTAGGGAGGACGAAAATGACCTAAATGTTCTACCAATAACACAAACGCACTTATTGGATGCACAAGATTGGTTAAAAACCCTAATTGGATTAGACTAAGCCTAGGGAGGACGAAAATGACCTAAATGTTCAACAAATGACACAAACGCACTTATTGAATACACAAAATTGGTTAAAAACCATAATTGGATTAGGATAAGCCTAGGGAGGACGAAAATGAACTAAATGTTAAACCAATGACACAAACACACTTATTGGATGCACAAGATTGGCTAGAAACCCTAATAGGATTAGAATAAGCTTAGAGTGGATGAAAATGACCTAAATGTTAAACCAGTGACACAAACGCACTAATTGGATGGACATGATTGGTTAAAAACCCTAATTGGATTAGAATAAGCCTAGGGAGGACAAAAATGACCTAAATGTTCAAACAGTAACACAAATGCACTTATTGGATGCACAAGAGAGGTTAAAAACCCTAACTGGATTAGAATAAGCCTAGGGAGGACGAAAATGATCTATATGTTCAACCAATAACACAAATGCACTTATTGGATGCACAAGATTGGTTAAAAACCTTAATTGGATTAGAATAAGCCTAGGGAGGACAAAAATGACCTACATGTTCAACCAATAACACAAACGCACTTATTGGATGCACAAGATTGGTTAAAAACCTTAATTGGATTAGAATAAGCCTAGGGAGGACGAAAATGACCTAAATAATCAACCAATGACAGAAACGAACTTATTGGATGCACAAGATTGGTTAAAAACCCTAATTGGATTAGAATAAGCCTAGGTAGGACGAAAATGACATAAATGTTCAACCACTAACACAAACGCAGTTATTGGATGCATAAATTGGATAAAAACCCTAATTCGTTTAGAAAAAGTCAAGGGAGGACAAAAATGACCTAAATGTTAAACCAGTGACACAAACGCACTAATATGATGCACATGATTGGTTAAAAACCCTAATTGGATTAGAATAAGCCTAGGGAGTACGAAAATGACCTAAATGTTCAACCAATAACACAAACGCCCTTGTTGGATGCACAAGAATGGTTAAAAACCTTAATTGGATTAGAATAAGCCTACGGAGGACGAAAAAATGACCTAAATGTTCAACTTATAACACAAACGCACTTATTGGATGCACAAGATTGGTTAAAAACCCTAATTGGATTAGAATAAGCCTAGGGAGGACGAAAATGACCTAAATGTTCAACCAATAACACAAACGCACTTATTGGATGCACAAGATTGGTTAAAAACCCTAATTGGATTAGAATAAGCCTAGGGAGGACGAAAATGACCTAAATGTTCAACAAATGACACAAACGCACTTATTGAATACACAAAATTGGTTAAAAACCATAATTGGATTAGGATAAGCCTAGGGAGGACGAAAATGAACTAAATGTTAAACCAATGACACAAACACACTTATTGGATGCACAAGATTGGCTAGAAACTCTAATAGGATTAGAGTAAGCTTAGAGTGGACGAAAATGACCTAAATGTTAAACCAATGACACAAACGCACTAATTGGATGCACATGATTGGTTAAAAACCCTAATTGGATTAGAATAAGCCTAGGGAGGACGAAAATGACCTAAATGTTCAAACAGTAACACAAATGCACTTATTGGATGCACAAGATAGGTTAAAAACCCTAACTGAATTAGAATAAGCCTAGGGAGGACGAAAATGACCTACATGTTCAACCAATAACACAAATGCACTTATTGGATGCACAAGATTGGTTAAAAACCTTAATTGGATTAGAATAAGCCTAGGGAGGACGAAAATGACCTAAATGTTCAACCAATAACACAAACACACTTATTGGATGCACAAGATTGGTTAAAAACCCTAATTGGATTTGAATAAGCCTAGGAAGGACGAAAATGACCTAAATGTTCAACCAATGACACAAACGCAGTTATTGGATGCATAAATTGGATAAAAACCCTAATTCGTTTAGAATAAGCCAAGGGAGGACAAAAATGACCTAAATGTTAAACCAATGACACAAACGCACTAATATGATGCACATGATTGGTTAAAAACCCTAATTGGATTAGAATAAGCCTAGGGAGTACGAAAATGACCTAAATGTTCAACCAATAACACAAACGCCCTTATTGGATGCACAAGATTGGTTAAAAACCTTAATTGGATTAGAATAAGTCTACGGAGGACAAAAAAATGACCTAAATGTTCAACCAATAACACAAACGCACTTATTGGATGCACAAGATTGGTTAAAAACCCAAACTGGATTAGAATAACCCTAAGGTGGACGAAAATGACCTAAATGTTCAACTAATAACACAAACGCACTTATTGGATGCACAAGATTGGTTAAAAACCTTAATTGGATTGGAAAAAGCCTACGGAGGACGAAAATGACCTAAATGTTCAACTAATGACACAAACGCACTTATTGGATGTACAAGATTGTTTAAAAATCCTAATTGGATTAGAATAAGCCTAGGGAGGACGAAAATGACCTAAATGTTAAACGAATGACACAAACGCAGTTATTGGATGCATACATTGGAAAAAAACCCTAATTTGATTAGAATAAGCCTAGGGAGGACAAAAATGACCTAAATGTTCAACCAATGACACAAACGCACCAATTAGATGCACATGATTGGTTAAAAACCCTAATTTGATTAGAATAAGCCTAGGGAGGACGAAAATGACCTAAATGTTCTACCAATAACACAAACGCACTTATTGGATGCACAAGATTGGTTAAAAACCCTAATTGGATTAGAATAAACCTAGGGAGGACGAAAATGACCTAAATAATCAACAAATGACACAAACGCACTTATTGAATACACAAAATTGGTTAAAAACCATAATTGGATTAGGATAAGCCTAGGGAGGACGAAAATGAACTAAATGTTAAACCAATGACACAAACACACTTATTGGATGCACAAGATTGGCTAGAAACCCTAATAGGATTAGAATAAGCTTAGAGTGGACGAAAATGACCTAAATGTTAAACCAGTGACACAAACGCACTAATTGGATGGACATGATTGGTTAAAAACCCTAATTGGATTAGAATAAGCCTAGGGAGGACGAAAATGAACTAAATGTTCAAACAGTAACACAAATGCACTTATTGGATGCACAAGATAGGTTAAAAACCCTAACTGGATTGGAATAAGCCTAGGGAGGACGAAAATGACCTATATGTTCAACCAATAACACAAATGCACTTATTGGATGCACAAGATTGGTTAAAAACCTTAATTGGATTAGAATAAGCCTAGGGAGGACAAAAATGACCTACATGTTCAACCAATAACACAAACGCACTTATTGGATGCACAAGATTGGTTAAAAACCATAATTGGATTAGAATAAGCCTAGGGAGGAAGAAAATGACCTAAATAATCAACCAATGACAGAAACGAACTTATTGGATGCACAAGATTGGTTAAAAACCCTAATTGGATTAGAATAAGCCTAGGGAGGACGAAAATGACATAAATGTTCAACCAATGACACAAACGCAGTTATTGGATGCATAAATTGGATAAAAACCCTAATTCGTTTAGAAAAAGTCAAGGGAGGACAAAAATGACCTAAATGTTAAACCAGTGACACAAACGCACTAATATGATGCACATGATTGGTTAAAAACCCTAATTGGATTATAATAAGCCTAGGGAGTACGAAAATGACCTAAATGTTCAACCAATAACACAAACGCCCTTGTTGGATGCACAAGATTGGTTAAAAACCTTAATTGGATTAGAATAAGCCTACGGAGGACGAAAAAATGACCTAAATGTTCAACCAATAACACAAACGCACTTATTGGATGCACAAGATTGGTTAAAAACCCTAACTAGATTAGAATAACCTAAGGAGGACGAAAATGACCTAAATGTTCAACTTATAACACAAACGCACTTATTGGATGCACAAGATTGGTTCAAAACCCTAATTGGATTAGAATAAGCCTAGGGAGGACGAAAATGACCTAAATGTTCAACCAATAACACAAACGCACTTATTGGATGCCCAAGATTGGTTAAAAACCCAAATTGGATTAGAATAAGCCTAGGGAGGACGAAAATGACCTAAATGTTCAACCAATGACACAAACGCACTTATTGGATGCACAAGATTGGTTAAAAAACCCTAATTGGATTAGAATAAGGCTAAGGAGGACAAAAATGACCTAAATGTTCAACCAATGACACAAATGCACTAATTAGATGCACATGAATGGGTAAAAAGCCTAATTGGATTAGAATAAGCCTAGGGAGGACGAAAATGACCTAAATATTCAACCAATAACACAAACGCACTTATTGGATGCACAAGATTAGTTAAAAACCCTAACTGGATTAGAATAAGCCTAGGTACGACGAAAATGACCTAAATGTTCAACCAATGTCACAAACACACTTATTGAATACACAAAATTGGTTAAAAACCATAATTGAATTAGAATAACCCTAGGGAGGACGAAAATGAACTAAATGTTAAACCAATGACACAAACACACTTATTTGATGCACAAGATTGGCTAGAAACCCTAATAGGATTAGAATAAGCTTAGAGTGGACGAAAATGACCTAAATGTTAAACCAGTGACACAAACGCACTAATTGGATGCACATGATTGGTTAAAAACCCTAATTGGATTAGAATAAGCCAAGGGAGGACGAAAATGACATAAATGTTCAAACAATAACACAAACGCACTTATTGGATGCACAAGATAGGTTAAAAACCCTAACTGGATTAGAATAACCCTAGGGAGGACGAAAATGACCTAAATGTTCAACTAATAACACAAACGCACTTATTGGATGCACAAGATTGGTTAAAAACCTGAATTGGATTGGAATAAGCCTACGGAGGACGAAAATGACCTAAATGTTCAACCAATAACACAAACGCACTTATTGGATGCACATGATTGGTTTAGAAACCCTAATTGGATTAGAATAAGCCTAGGGAGGATGAAAATGACCTAACGGTTAAACCAATAACACGAACGCAGTTATTGGATGCATACATTTGTAAAAAAACCCTAATTTGATTAGAATAAGCCTAGGGAGGACAAAAATGACCTAAATGTTCAACCAATGACACAAACGCACCAATTAGATGCACATGATTGGTTAAAAACCCTAATTTGATTAGAATAAGCCTAGGGAGGACGAAAATGACCTAAATGTTCTACCAATAACACAAACGCACTTATTGGATGCACAAGATTGGTTAAAAACCCTAATTGGATTAGAATAAACCTAGGGAGGACGAAAATGACCTAAATGTTCAACAAATGACACAAACGCACTTATTGAATACACAAAATTGGTTAAAAACCATAATTGGATTAGGATAAGCCTAGGGAGGAAGAAAATGAACTAAATGTTAAACCAATGACACAAACACACTTATTGGATGCACAAGATTGGCTAGAAACCCTAATAGGATTAGAATAAGCTTAGAGTGGATGAAAATGACCTAAATGTTAAACCAGTGACACAAACGCACTAATTGGATGGACATGATTGGTTAAAAACCCTAATTGGATTAGAATAAGCCTAGGGAGGACGAAAATGACCTAAATGTTCAAACAGTAACACAAATGCACTTATTGGATGCACAAGATAGGTTAAAAACCCTAACTGGATTGGAATAAGCCTAGGGAGGACGAAAATGACCTATATGTTCAACCAATAACACAAATGCACTTATTGGATGCACAACATTGGTTAAAAACCTTAATTGGATTAGAATAAGCCTAGGGAGGACAAAAATGACCTACATGTTCAACCAATAACACAAACGCACTTATTGGATGCACAAGATTGGTTAAAAACCTTAATTGGATTAGAATAAGCCTAGGGAGGAAGAAAATGACCTAAATAATCAACCAATGACAGAAACGAACTTATTGGATGCACAAGATTGGTTAAAAACCCTAATTGGATTAGAATAAGCCTAGGGAGGACGAAAATGACATAAATGTTCAACCAATGACACAAACGCAGTTATTGGAAGCATAAATTGGATAAAAACCCTAATTCGTTTAGAAAAAGTCAAGGGAGGACAAAAATGACCTAAATGTTAAACCAGTGACACAAACGCACTAATATGATGCACATGATTGGTTAAAAACCCTAATTGGATTAGAATAAGCCTAGGGAGTACGAAAATGACCTAAATGTTCAACCAATAACACAAACGCCCTTGTTGGATGCACAAGATTGGTTAAAAACCTTAATTGGATTAGAATAAGCCTACGGAGGACGAAAAAATGACCTAAATGTTCAACCAATAACACAAACGCACTTATTGGATGCACAAGATTGGTTAAAAACCCTAACTAGATTAGAATAACCTAAGGAGGACGAAAATGACCTAAATGTTCAACTTATAACACAAACGCACTTATTGGATGCACAAGATTGGTTAAAAACCCTAATTGGATTAGAATAAGCCTAGGGAGGACGAAAATGACCTAAATGTTCAACCAATAACACAAACGCACTTATTGGATGCCCAAGATTGGTTAAAAACCCAAATTGGATTAGAATAGGCCTAGGGAGGACGAAAATGACCTAAATGTTCAACCAATGACACAAACGCACTTATTGGATGCACAAGATTGGTTAAAAAACCCTAATTGGATTAGAATAAGGCTAAGGAGGACAAAAATGACCTAAATGTTCAACCAATGACACAAACGCACTAATTAGATGCACATGATTGGGTAAAAAGCCTAATTGGATTAGAATAAGCCTAGGGAGGACGAAAATGACCTAAATATTCAACCAATAACACGAACGCACTTATTGGATGCACAAGATTGGTTAAAAACCCTAACTGGATTAGAATAAGCCTAGGTACGACGAAAATGACCTAAATGTTCAACCAATGTCACAAACACACTTATTGAATACACAAAATTGGTTAAAAACCATAATTGAATTAGAATAACCCTAGGGAGGACGAAAATGAACTAAATGTTAAACCAATGACACAAACACACTTATTTGATGCACAAGATTGGCTAGAAACCCTAATAGGATTAGAATAAGCTTAGAGTGGACGAAAATGACCTAAATGTTAAACCAGTGACACAAACGCACTAATTGGATGCACATGATTGGTTAAAAACCCTAATTGGATTAGAATAAGCCAAGGGAGGACGAAAATGACATAAATGTTCAAACAATAACACAAACGCACTTATTGGATGCACAAGATAGGTTAAAAACCCTAACTGGATTAGAATAACCCTAGGGAGGACAAAAATGACCTAAATGTTCAACCAATGACACAAACGCACCAATTAGATGCACATGATTGGTTAAAAACCCTAATTGGATTAGAATAAGCCTAGGGAGGACGAAAATGACCTAAATGTTCTACCAATAACACAAACGCACTTATTGGATGGACAAGATTGGTTAAAAACCCTAATTGGATTAGAATAAGCCTAGGGAGGACGAAAATGACCTAAATGTTCAACAAATGACACAAACGCACTTATTGAATACACAAAATTGGTTAAAAACCATAATTGGATTAGGATAAGCCTAGGGAGGACGAAAATGAACTAAATGTTAAACCAATGACACAAACACACTTATTGGATGCACAAGATTGGCTAGAAACCCTAATAGGATTAGAATAAGCTTAGAGTGGATGAAAATGACCTAAATGTTAAACCAGTGACACAAACGCACTAATTGGATGGACATGATTGGTTAAAAACCCTAATTGGATTAGAATAAGCCTAGGGAGGACGAAAATGACCTAAATGTTCAAACAGTAACACAAATGCACTTATTGGATGCACAAGAGAGGTTAAAAACCCTAACTGGATTAGAATAAGCCTAGGGAGGACGAAAATGATCTATATGTTCAACCAATAACACAAATGCACTTATTGGATGCACAAGATTGGTTAAAAACCTTAATTGGATTAGAATAAGCCTAGGGAGGACAAAAATGACCTACATGTTCAACCAATAACACAAACGCACTTATTGGATGCACAAGATTGGTTAAAAACCTTAATTGGATTAGAATAAGCCTAGGGAGGACGAAAATGACCTAAATAATCAACCAATGACAGAAACGAACTTATTGGATGCACAAGATTGGTTAAAAACCCTAATTGGATTAGAATAAGCCTAGGTAGGACGAAAATGACATAAATGTTCAACCACTAACACAAACGCAGTTATTGGATGCATAAATTGGATAAAAACCCTAATTCGTTTAGAAAAAGTCAAGGGAGGACAAAAATGACCTAAATGTTAAACCAGTGACACAAACGCACTAATATGATGCACATGATTGGTTAAAAACCCTAATTGGATTAGAATAAGCCTAGGGAGTACGAAAATGACCTAAATGTTCAACCAATAACACAAACGCCCTTGTTGGATGCACAAGATTGGTTAAAAACCTTAATTGGATTAGAATAAGCCTACGGAGGACGAAAAAATGACCTAAATGTTCAACCAATAACACAAACGCACTTATTGGATGCACAAGATTGGTTAAAAACCCTAACTAGATTAGAATAACCTAAGGAGGACGAAAATGACCTAAATGTTCAACTTATAACACAAACGCACTTATTGGATGCACAAGATTGGTTCAAAACCCTAATTGGATTAGAATAAGCCTAGGGAGGACGAAAATGACCTAAATGTTCAACCAATAACACAAACGCACTTATTGGATGCCCAAGATTGGTTAAAAACCCAAATTGGATTAGAATAAGCCTAGGGAGGACGAAAATGACCTAAATGTTCAACCAATGACACAAACGCACTTATTGGATGCACAAGATTGGTTAAAAAACCCTAATTGGATTAGAATAAGGCTAAGGAGGACAAAAATGACCTAAATGTTCAACCAATGACACAAACGCACTAATTAGATGCACATGATTGGGTAAAAAGCCTAATTGGATTAGAATAAGCCTAGGGAGGACGAAAATGACCTAAATATTCAACCAATAACACGAACGCACTTATTGGATGCACAAGATTGGTTAAAAACCCTAACTGGATTAGAATAAGCCTAGGTACGACGAAAATGACCTAAATGTTCAACCAATGTCACAAACACACTTATTGAATACACAAAATTGGTTAAAAACCATAATTGAATTAGAATAACCCTAGGGAGGACGAAAATGAACTAAATGTTAAACCAATGACACAAACACACTTATTTGATGCACAAGATTGGCTAGAAACCCTAATAGGATTAGAATAAGCTTAGAGTGGATGAAAATGACCTAAATGTTAAACCAGTGACACAAACGCACTAATATGATGCACATGATTGGTTAAAAACCCTAATTGGATTAGAATAAGCCTAGGGAGTACGAAAATGACCTAAATGTTCAACCAATAACACAAACGCCCTTGTTGGATGCACAAGATTGGTTAAAAACCTTAATTGGATTAGAATAAGCCTACGGAGGACGAAAAAATGACCTAAATGTTCAACCAATAACACAAACGCACTTATTGGATGCACAAGATTGGTTAAAAACCCTAACTAGATTAGAATAACCTAAGGAGGACGAAAATGACCTAAATGTTCAACTTATAACACAAACGCACTTATTGGATGCACAAGATTGGTTCAAAACCCTAATTGGATTAGAATAAGCCTAGGGAGGACGAAAATGACCTAAATGTTCAACCAATAACACAAACGCACTTATTGGATGCCCAAGATTGGTTAAAAACCCAAATTGGATTAGAATAAGCCTAGGGAGGACGAAAATGACCTAAATGTTCAACCAATGACACAAACGCACTTATTGGATGCACAAGATTGGTTAAAAAACCCTAATTGGATTAGAATAAGGCTAAGGAGGACAAAAATGACCTAAATGTTCAACCAATGACACAAACGCACTAATTAGATGCACATGATTGGGTAAAAAGCCTAATTGGATTAGAATAAGCCTAGGAAGGACGAAAATGACCTAAATATTCAACCAATAACACAAACGCACTTATTGGATGCACAAGATTGGTTAAAAACCCTAACTGGATTAGAATAAGCCTAGGTACGACGAAAATGACCTAAATGTTCAACCAATGTCACAAACACACTTATTGAATACACAAAATTGGTTAAAAACCATAATTGAATTAGAATAACCCTAGGGAGGACGAAAATGAACTAAATGTTAAACCAATGACACAAACACACTTATTTGATGCACAAGATTGGCTAGAAACCCTAATAGGATTAGAATAAGCTTAGAGTGGACGAAAATGACCTAAATGTTAAACCAGTGACACAAACGCACTAATTGGATGCACATGATTGGTTAAAAACCCTAATTGGATTAGAATAAGCCAAGGGAGGACGAAAATGACATAAATGTTCAAACAATAACACAAACGCACTTATTGGATGCACAAGATAGGTTAAAAACCCTAACTGGATTAGAATAACCCTAGGGAGGACAAAAATGACCTAAATGTTCAACCAATGACACAAACGCACCAATTAGATGCACATGATTGGTTAAAAACCCTAATTGGATTAGAATAAGCCTAGGGAGGACGAAAATGACCTAAATGTTCTACCAATAACACAAACGCACTTATTGGATGGACAAGATTGGTTAAAAACCCTAATTGGATTAGAATAAGCCTAGGGAGGACGAAAATGACCTAAATGTTCAACAAATGACACAAACGCACTTATTGAATACACAAAATTGGTTAAAAACCATAATTGGATTAGGATAAGCCTAGGGAGGACGAAAATGAACTAAATGTTAAACCAATGACACAAACACACTTATTGGATGCACAAGATTGGCTAGAAACCCTAATAGGATTAGAATAAGCTTAGAGTGGATGAAAATGACCTAAATGTTAAACCAGTGACACAAACGCACTAATTGGATGGACATGATTGGTTAAAAACCCTAATTGGATTAGAATAAGCCTAGGGAGGACGAAAATGACCTAAATGTTCAAACAGTAACACAAATGCACTTATTGGATGCACAAGAGAGGTTAAAAACCCTAACTGGATTAGAATAAGCCTAGGGAGGACGAAAATGATCTATATGTTCAACCAATAACACAAATGCACTTATTGGATGCACAAGATTGGTTAAAAACCTTAATTGGATTAGAATAAGCCTAGGGAGGACAAAAATGACCTACATGTTCAACCAATAACACAAACGCACTTATTGGATGCACAAGATTGGTTAAAAACCTTAATTGGATTAGAATAAGCCTAGGGAGGACGAAAATGACCTAAATAATCAACCAATGACAGAAACGAACTTATTGGATGCACAAGATTGGTTAAAAACCCTAATTGGATTAGAATAAGCCTAGGTAGGACGAAAATGACATAAATGTTCAACCACTAACACAAACGCAGTTATTGGATGCATAAATTGGATAAAAACCCTAATTCGTTTAGAAAAAGTCAAGGGAGGACAAAAATGACCTAAATGTTAAACCAGTGACACAAACGCACTAATATGATGCACATGATTGGTTAAAAACCCTAATTGGATTAGAATAAGCCTAGGGAGTACGAAAATGACCTAAATGTTCAACCAATAACACAAACGCCCTTGTTGGATGCACAAGAATGGTTAAAAACCTTAATTGGATTAGAATAAGCCTACGGAGGACGAAAAAATGACCTAAATGTTCAACTTATAACACAAACGCACTTATTGGATGCACAAGATTGGTTAAAAACCCTAATTGGATTAGAATAAGCCTAGGGAGGACGAAAATGACCTAAATGTTCAACCAATAACACAAACGCACTTATTGGATGCACAAGATTGGTTAAAAACCCTAATTGGATTACAATAAGCCTAGGGAGGACGAAAACGACCTAAATGTTCAACCAATAACACAAACGCACTTATTGGATGCACAAGATTGGTTAAAAACCTTAATTGGATTAGAATAAGCCTAGGGAGGACGAAAATGACCTAAATGTTCAACCAATAACACAAACACACTTATTGGATGCACAAGATTGGTTAAAAACCCTAATTGGATTTGAATAAGCCTAGGAAGGACGAAAATGACCTAAATGTTCAACCAATGACACAAACGCAGTTATTGGATGCATAAATTGGATAAAAACCCTAATTCGTTTAGAATAAGCCAAGGGAGGACAAAAATGACCTAAATGTTAAACCAATGACACAAACGCACTAATATGATGCACATGATTGGTTAAAAACCCTAATTGGATTAGAATAAGCCTAGGGAGTACGAAAATGACCTAAATGTTCAACCAATAACACAAACGCCCTTATTGGATGCACAAGATTGGTTAAAAACCTTAATTGGATTAGAATAAGTCTACGGAGGACAAAAAAATGACCTAAATGTTCAACCAATAACACAAACGCACTTATTGGATGCACAAGATTGGTTAAAAACCCTAACTGGATTAGAATAACCCTAAGGAGGACGAAAATGACCTAAATGTTCAACTAATAACACAAACGCACTTATTGGATGCACAAGATTGGTTAAAAACCTTAATTGGATTGGAATAAGCCTACGGAGGACGAAAATGACCTAAATGTTCAACTAGTAACACAAACGCACTTATTGGATGTACAAGATTGTTTAAAAACCCTAATTGGATTAGAATAAGCCTAGGGAGGACGAAAATGACCTAAATGTTAAACCAATGACACAAACGCAGTTATTGCATGCATACATTGGTAAAAAAAAAACCCTAATTTGATTAGAATAAGCCTAGGGAGGACAAAAATGACCTAAATGTTCAACCAATGACACAAACGCACCAGTTAGATGCACATGATTGGTTAAAAACCCTAATTGGATTAGAATAAGCCTAGGTAGGACGAAAATGACCTAAATGTTCTACCAAAAACACAAATGCACTTATTGGATGCACAAGATTGGTTAAAAACGCTAACTGGATTAGAATAAGCCTAAGGAGGACGAAAATTACCTAAATGTTCAACCAATGACACAAACGCACTTATTGAATACACAAAATTGGTTAAAAACCATAATTGAATTAGAATAACCCTAGGGAGGACGAAAATGAACTAAATGTTAAACCAATGACACAAACACACTTATTTGATGCACAAGATTGGCTAGAAACCCTAATAGGATTAGAATAAGCTTAGAGTGGACGAAAATGACCTAAATGTTAAACCAGTGACACAAACGCACTAATTGGATGCACATGATTGGTTAAAAACCCTAATTGGATTAGAATAAGCCAAGGGAGGACGAAAATGACATAAATGTTCAAACAATAACACAAACGCACTTATTGGATGCACAAGATAGGTTAAAAACCCTAACTGGATTAGAATAACCCTAGGGAGGACAAAAATGACCTAAATGTTCAACCAATGACACAAACGCACCAATTAGATGCACATGATTGGTTAAAAACCCTAATTGGATTAGAATAAGCCTAGGGAGGACGAAAATGACCTAAATGTTCTACCAATAACACAAACGCACTTATTGGATGCACAAGATTGGTTAAAAACCCTAATTGGATTAGAATAAGCCTAGGGAGGACGAAAAGGACCTAAATGTTCAACAAATGACACAAACGCACTTATTGAATACACAAAATTGGTTAAAAACCATAATTGGATTAGGATAAGCCTAGGGAGGACGAAAATGAACTAAATGTTAAACCAATGACACAAACACACTTATTGGATGCACAAGATTGGCTAGAAACCCTAATAGGATTAGAATAAGCTTAGAGTGGATGAAAATGACCTAAATGTTAAACCAGTGACACAAACGCACTAATTGGATGGACATGATTGGTTAAAAACCCTAATTGGATTAGAATAAGCCTAGGGAGGACAAAAATGACCTAAATGTTCAAACAGTAACACAAATGCACTTATTGGATGCACAAGAGAGGTTAAAAACCCTAACTGGATTAGAATAAGCCTAGGGAGGACGAAAATGATCTATATGTTCAACCAATAACACAAATGCACTTATTGGATGCACAAGATTGGTTAAAAACCTTAATTGGATTAGAATAAGCCTAGGGAGGACAAAAATGACCTACATGTTCAACCAATAACACAAACGCACTTATTGGATGCACAAGATTGGTTAAAAACCTTAATTGGATTAGAATAAGCCTAGGGAGGACGAAAATGACCTAAATAATCAACCAATGACAGAAACGAACTTATTGGATGCACAAGATTGGTTAAAAACCCTAATTGGATTAGAATAAGCCTAGGTAGGACGAAAATGACATAAATGTTCAACCACTAACACAAACGCAGTTATTGGATGCATAAATTGGATAAAAACCCTAATTCGTTTAGAAAAAGTCAAGGGAGGACAAAAATGACCTAAATGTTAAACCAGTGACACAAACGCACTAATATGATGCACATGATTGGTTAAAAACCCTAATTGGATTAGAATAAGCCTAGGGAGTACGAAAATGACCTAAATGTTCAACCAATAACACAAACGCCCTTGTTGGATGCACAAGAATGGTTAAAAACCTTAATTGGATTAGAATAAGCCTACGGAGGACGAAAAAATGACCTAAATGTTCAACTTATAACACAAACGCACTTATTGGATGCACAAGATTGGTTAAAAACCCTAATTGGATTAGAATAAGCCTAGGGAGGACGAAAATGACCTAAATGTTCAACCAATAACACAAACGCACTTATTGGATGCACAAGATTGGTTAAAAACCCTAATTGGATTAGAAAAAGCCTAGGGAGGAAGAAAATGACCTAAATGTTCAACCAATAACACAAACGCACTTATTGGATGCACAAGATTGGTTAAAAACCTTAATTGGATTAGAATAAGCCTAGGGAGGACGAAAATGACCTAAATGTTCAACCAATAACACAAACGCACTTATTGGATGCACAAGATTGGTTAAAAACCCTAATTGGGTTAGAATAAGCCTAGGGAGGACGAAAATTAACTAAATGTTAAACCAATGACACAAACGCACTAATTTCATGCACATGATTGGTTAAAAACCCTAATTGGATTAGAATAAGCCTAGGGAGGATGAAAATGACCTAAATGTTCAACCAATGACACAAACGCACTAATTAGATGTACATGATTGGTTAAAACCCTAATTGGATTAGAATACGCCTAGGGAGGACGAAAACAACCTAAATGTTCAACCAATAACACAACCGCATTTATTGGATGCACAAGATTGGTTAAAAACCCTAATTAAATTTGAATAAGCCTAGGGGGGACGAAAATGACCTAAATGTTCGACCAATGACACAAAAGCACTTATTGAATACACAAAATTGGTTAAAAACCATAATTGGATTAGAATAAGCCTAGGGAGGACGAAAATGAACTAAATGTTAAACCAATGACACAAACACACTTATTGGATGCACAAGATTGGCTAGAAACCCTAATAGGATTAGAATAAGCTTAGAGTGGACGAAAATGACCTAAATGTTAAACCAGCGACAGAAACGCACTAATTGAATGCACATGATTGGTTAAAAACACTAATTGGATTAGAATAAGCCTAGGGAGGACGAAAATGACCTAAATGTTCCAAAAATAACACCTACACACTTATTGGATGCACAAGATAGGTTAAAAACCCTAACTTGATTAGAATAAGCCTAGGGAGGACGAAAATGACCTAAATGTTCAACCAATAACACAAACGCACTTATTGGATGCACAAGATTGGTTAAAAACCCTAATTGGATTAGAATAAGCCTAGGGAGGACGAAAATGACCTAAATGTTCAACAAATGACACAAACGCACTTATTGAATACACAAAATTGGTTAAAAACCATAATTGGATTAGGATAAGCCTAGGGAGGACGAAAATGAACTAAATGTTAAACCAATGACACAAACACACTTATTGGATGCACAAGATTGGCTAGAAACTCTAATAGGATTAGAGTAAGCTTAGAGTGGACGAAAATGACCTAAATGTTAAACCAATGACACAAACGCACTAATTGGATGCACATGATTGGTTAAAAACCCTAATTGGATTAGAATAAGCCTAGGGAGGACGAAAATGACCTAAATGTTCTACCAATAACACAAACGCACTTATTGGATGCACAAGATTGGTTAAAAACCCTAATTGGATTAGAATAAGCCTAGGGAGGACGAAAATGACCTAAATGTTTAACAAATGACACAAACGCACTTATTGAATACACAAAATTGGTTAAAAACCATAATTGGATTAGGATAAGCCTAGGGAGGACGAAAATGAACGAAATGTTAAACCAATGACACAAACACACTTATTGGATGCACAAGATTGGCTAGAAACCCTAATAGGATTAGAATAAGCTTAGAGTGGATGAAAATGACCTAAATGTTAAACCAGTGACACAAACGCACTAATTGGATGGACATGATTGGTTAAAAACCCTAATTGGATTAGAATAAGCCTAGGGAGGACGAAAATGACCTAAATGTTCAAACAGTAACACAAATGCACTTATTGGATGCACAAGAGAGGTTAAAAACCCTAACTGGATTAGAATAAGCCTAGGGAGGACGAAAATGACCTATATGTTCAACCAATAACACAAATGCACTTATTGGATGCACAAGATTGGTTAAAAACCTTAATTGGATTAGAATAAGCCTAGGGAGGACAAAAATGACCTACATGTTCAACCAATAACACAAACGCACTTATTGGATGCACAAGATTGGTTAAAAACCTTAATTGGATTAGAATAAGCCTAGGGAGGACGAAAATGACCTAAATAATCAACCAATGACAGAAACGAACTTATTGGATGCACAAGATTGGTTAAAAACCCTAATTGGATTAGAATAAGCCTAGGGAGGACGAAAATGGCATAAATGTTCAACCAATGACACAAACGCAGTTATTGGATGCATAAATTGGATTAAAACCCTAATTCGTTTAGAAAAAGTCAAGGGAGGACAAAAATGACCTAAATGTTAAACCAGTGACACAAACGCACTAATATGATGCACATGATTGGTTAAAAACCCATTTGGATTAGAATAAGCCTAGGGAGTACGAAAATGACCTAAATGTTCAACCAATAACACAAACGCCCTTGTTGGATGCACAAGAATGGTTAAAAACCTTAATTGGATTAGAATAAGCCTACGGAGGATGAAAAAATGACCTAAATGTTCAACCAATAACACAAACGCACTTATTGGATGCACAAGATTGGTTAAAAACCCTAACTAGATTAGAATAACCTAAGGAGGACGAAAATGACCTAAATGTTCAACTTATAACACAAACGCACTTATTGGATGCACAAGATTGGTTAAAAACCCTAATTGGATTAGAATAAGCCTAGGGAGGACGAAAATGACCTAAATGTTCAACCAATAACACAAACGCACTTATTGGATGCACAAGATTGGTTAAAAACCCAAATTGGATTAGAATAAGCCTAGGGAGGACGAAAATGACCTAAATATTCAACCAATAACACAAACGCACTTATTGGATGCACAAGATTGGTTAAAAACCCTAACTGGATTAGAATAAGCCTAGGTACGACGAAAATGACCTAAATGTTCAACCAATGTCACAAACGCACTTATTGAATACACAAAATTGGTTAAAAACCATAATTGAATTAGAATAACCCTAGGGAGGACGAAAATGAACTAAATGTTAAACCAATGACACAAACACACTTATTTGATGCACAAGATTGGCTAGAAACCCTAATAGGATTAGAATAAGCTTAGAGTGGACGAAAATGACCTAAATGTTAAACCAGTGACACAAACGCACTAATTGGATGCACATGATTGGTTAAAAACCCTAATTGGATTAGAATAAGCCAAGGGAGGACGAAAATGACATAAATGTTCAAACAATAACACAAACGCACTTATTGGATGCACAAGATAGGTTAAAAACCCTAACTGGATTAGAATAACCCTAGGGAGGACGAAAATGACCTAAATGTTCAACTAATAACACAAACGCACTTATTGGATGCACAAGATTGGTTAAAAACCTGAATTGGATTGGAATAAGCCTACGGAGGACGAAAATGACCTAAATGTTCAACCAATAACACAAACGCACTTATTGGATGCACATGATTGGTTTAGAAACCCTAATTGGATTAGAAGAAGCCTAGGGAGGATGAAAATGACCTAAAGGTTAAACCAATAACACAAACGCAGTTATTGGATGCATACATTTGTAAAAAACCCTAATTTGATTAGAATAAGCCTAGGGAGGACAAAAATGACCTAAATGTTCAACCAATGACACAAACGCACCAATTAGATGCACATGATTGGTTAAAAACCCTAATTTGATTAGAATAAGCCTAGGGAGGACGAAAATGACCTAAATATTCTACCAATAACACAAACGCACTTATTGGATGCACAATATTGGTTAAAAACCCTAACTGGATTAGAATAAGCCTAGGGAGGACGAAAATTACCTAAATGTTCAACCAATGACACAAAAACAATTATTCGATGCATAAATTTGTTAAAAACCCTAATTGGATTAGAATAAGCCTAGGGAGGACGAAAATTAACTAAATGATAAACCAATGACACAAACACACTTTTTGGATGCACAAGATTGGCTAGAAACTCTAATAGGATTAGAGTAAGCTTAGAGTGGACGAAAATGACCTAAATGTTAAACCAATGACACAAACGCACTAATTGGATGCACATGATTGGTTAAAAACCCTAATTGGATTAGAATAAGCCTAGGGAGGACGAAAATGACCTAAATGTTCAAACACTAACACAAATGCACTTATTGGATGCACAAGATAGGTTAAAAACCCTAACTGGATTAGAATAAGCCTAGGGAGGACGAAAATGACCTACATGTTCAACCAATAACACAAACGCACTTATTGGATGCACAAGATTGGTTAAAAACCTTAATTGGATTAGAATAAGCCTAGGGAGGACGAAAATGACATAAATGTTCAACCAATGACACAAACGCACTAATATGATGCACATGATTGGTTAAAAACCCTAATTGGATTAGAATAAGCCTAGGGAGGACGAAAATGACATAAATGTTCAACCAATCACACAAACGCACTAATATGATGCACATGATTGGTTAAAAACCCTAATTGGATTAGAATAAGCCTAGGGAGTACGAAAATGACCTAAATGTTCAACCAATAACACAAACGCCCTTATTGGATGCACAAGATTGGTTAAAAACCTTAATTGGATTAGAATAAGCCTACGGAGGACAAAAAAATGACCTAAATGTTCAACCAATAACACAAACGCACTTATTGGATGCACAAGATTGGTTAAAAACCCTAACTGGATTAGAATAACCCTAAGGAGGACGAAAATGACCTAAATGTTCAACTAATAACACAAACGCACTTATTGGATGCACAAGATTGGTTAAAAACCTTAATTGGATTGGAATAAGCCTACGGAGGACGAAAATGACCTAAATGTTCAACTAGTAACACAAACGCACTTATTGGATGTACAAGATTGTTTAAAAACCCTAATTGGATTAGAATAAGCCTAGGGAGGACGAAAATGACCTAAATGTTAAACCAATGACACAAACGCAGTTATTGCATGCATACATTGGTAAAAAAAAACCCTAATTTGATTAGAATAAGCCTAGGGAGGACAAAAATGACCTAAATGTTCAACCAATGACACAAACGCACTAGTTAGATGCACATGATTGGTTAAAAACCCTAATTGGATTAGAATAAGCCTAGGTAGGACGAAAATGACCTAAATGTTCTACCAATAACACAAACGCACTTATTGGATGCACAAGATTGGTTAAAAACGCTAACTGGATTAGAATAAGCCTAAGGAGGACGAAAATTACCTAAATGTTCAACCAATGACACAAACGCACTTATTGAATACACAAAATTGGTTAAAAACCATAATTGGATTAGGATAAGCCTACGGAGGACGAAAATGAACTAAATGTTAAACCAATGACACAAACACACTTATTGGATGCACAAGATTGGCTAGAAACCCTAATAGGATTAGATTAAGCTTAGAGTGGATGAAAATGACCTAAATGTTAAACTAGTGACACAAACGCACTAATTGGATGGACATGATTGGTTAAAAACCCTAATTGGATTAGAATAAGCCTAGGGAGGATGAAAATGACCTAAATGTTCAAACAGTAAAACAAATGCACTTATTGGATGCACAAGATAGGTTAAAAACCCTAACTGGATTAGAATAAGCCTAGGGAGGACGAAAATTACCTAAATGTTCAACCAATGACACAAAAACAATTATTCGATGCATAAATTTGTTAAAAACCCTAATTGGATTAGAATAAGCCTAGGGAGGACAAAAATTAACTAAATGATAAACCAATGACACAAACACACTTATTGGATGCACATGATTGGCTAGAAACTCTAATAGGATTAGAGTAAGCTTAGAGTGGACGAAAATGACCTAAATGTTAAACCAATGACACAAACGCACTAATTGGATGCAAATGATTGGTTAAAAACCCTAACTGGATTAGAATAAGCCTAGGGAGGACAAAAATGACCTACATGTTCAACCAATAACACAAACGCACTTATTGGATGCACAAGATTGGTTAAAAACCTTAATTGGATTAGAATAAGCCTAGGGAGGACGAAAATGACCTAAATGTTCAACCAATAACACAAACGCACTTATTGGATGCACAAGATTGGTTAAAAACCCTAATTGGGTTAGAATAAGCCTAGGAAGGACGAAAATGACCTAAATGTTCAACCAATGACACAAACGCAGTTATTGGATGCATAAATTGGATAAAAACCCTAATTCGTTTAGAATAAGCCAAAGGAGGACAAAAATGACCTAAATGTTAAACCAATCACACAAACGCACTAATATGATGCACATGATTGGTTAAAAACCCTAATTGGATTAGAATAAGACTAGGGAGTACGAAAATGACCTAAATGTTCAACCAATAACACAAACGCCCTTATTGGATGCACAAGATTGTTTAAAAACCTTAATTGGATTAGAATAAGCCTACGGAGGACAAAAAAATGACCTAAATGTTCAACCAATAACACAAACGCACTTATTGGATGCACAAGATTGGTTAAAAACCTTAATTGGATTGGAATAAGCCTACGGAGGACGAAAATGACCTAAATGTTCAACTATTAACACAAACACACTTATTGGATGTACAAGATTGTTTAAAAACCCTAATTGGATTAGAATAAGCCTAGGGAGGACGAAAATGACCTAAATGTTAAACCAATGACACAAACGCAGTTATTGGATGCATACATTGGTAAAAAACCCTAATTTGATTAGAATAAGCCTAGGGAGGACAAAAATGACCTAAATGTTCAACCAATGACACAAACGCACTTATTGGATGCACAAGATTGGTTAAAAACCCTAACTGGATTAGAATAACCCTAAGGAGGACGAAAATGACCTAAATGTTCAACTAATAACACAAACGCACTTATTGGATGCACAAGATTGGTTAAAAACCTGAATTGGATTGGAATAAGCCTACGGAGGACGAGAATGACCTAAATGTTCAACCAATAACACAAACGCACTTATTGGATGCACATGATTGGTTTAGAAACCTTAATTGGATTAGAATAAGCCTAGGGAGGATGAAAATGACCTAAAGGTTTAACCAATAACACAAACGCAGTTATTGGATGCATACATTTGTAAAAAACCCTAATTTGATTAGAATAAGCCTAGGGAGGACAAAAATGACCTAAATGTTCAACCAATGACACAAACGCACCAATTAGATGCACATGATTGGTGAAAAACCCTAATTTGATTAGAATAAGCCTAGGGAGGACGAAAATGACCTAAATGTTCTACCAATAACACAAACGCACTTATTGGATGCACAATATTGGTTAAAAACCCGAACTGGATTAGAATAAGCCTAGGGAGGAAGAAAATTACCTAAATGTTCAACCAATGACACAAAAACAATTATTCGATGCATAAATTTGTTAAAAACCCTAATTGGATTAGAATAAGCCTAGGGAGGACGAAAATTAACTAAATGATAAACCAATGACACAAACACACTTATTGGATGCACAAGATTGGCTAGAAACTCTAATAGGATTAGAGTAAGCTTAGAGTGGACGAAAATGACCTAAATGTTAAACCAATGACACAAACGCACTAATTGGATGCACATGATTGGTTAAAAACCCTAATTGGATTAGAATAACCCTAGGGAGGACGAAAATGACCTAAATGTTCAAACACTAACACAAATGCACTTATTGGATGCACAAGATAGGTTAAAAACCCTAACTAGATTAGAATAAGCCTAGGGAGGACAGAAATGACCTACATGTTCAACCAATAACACAAACGCACTTATTGGATGCACAAGATTGGTTAAAAACCTTAATTGGATTAGAATTAGCCTAGGGAGGACGAAAATGACCTACATGTTCAACCAATAACACAAACACACTTATTGGATGCACAAGATTGGTTAAAAACCCTAATTGGATTAGAATAAGCCTAGGAAGGACGAAAATGACCTAAATGTTCAACCAATGACACAAACGCACTTATTGGATGCACAAGATTTGTCAAAAACCCTAATTGGATTAGAATAAGCCTAGGGAGGACGAAAATGACATAAATGTTCAACCAATCACACAAACGCACTAATATGATGCACATGATTGGTTAAAAACCCTAATTGGATTAGAATAAGCCTAGGGAGTATGAAAATGACCTAAATGTTCAACCAATAACACAAACGCCCTTATTGGATGCACAAGATTGGTTAAAAACCTTAATTGGATTAGAATAAGCCTACGGAGGACGAAAATGACCTAAATGTTAAACCAGTGACACAAACGCACTAATTGGATGCAAATGATTGGTTAAAAACCCTAATTGGATTAGAATAAGCCTAGGGAGGACGAAAATGACCTAAATATTCAAACGATAACACAAACGCACTTATTGGATGCACAAGATAGGTTAAAAACCCTAACTGGGTTATAATAAGCCTAGGGAGGACGAAAATGAACTAAATGTTCAACCAATAACACAAACGCACTTATTGGATGCACAAGATTGGTTAAAAACCTTAATGGGAATCGAATAAGCCTAAGGAGGACGAAAATAAAGTAAATGTTAAACCAATGACACAAACACACTTATTGGATGCACAAGATTGGCGAGAAACCCAAAGAGGATTAGAATAAGCTTAAAGTGGGCGAAAATGACCTAAATGTTAAACCAATGACACAAACGCACTAATTGGATGCACATGATTGGTTCAGAACCCTAATTGGATTAGAATAAGCCTAGGGAGGACGAGAATGACCTAAATGTTCACCGAATGACACAAACGCACTTATTGGATGCACAAAATTGTTTAAAAACCCTAATTGGATTAGAATAAGCCTAGGAAGGACGAAAATTAACTAAATGATAAACCAATGACACAAACACACTTATTGGAAGCACAAGATTGGCTAGAAACCCTAATAGGATTAGAGTAAGCTTAGAGTGGACGAAAATGACCTAAATGTTAAACTAATGACACAAACGCACTAATTAGATGCACATGATTGGTTAAAAACCCTAATTAGATTAGAATAAGACTAGGGAGGACGAAAATGACCTAAATGTTCAAACAATAACCAAACGCACTTATTGGATGCACAAAGTTGGTTAAAAACCCTAATTGGATTAGAATAAGCCTAAGGAGGACGAAAATGACCTAAATGTTCAACCAATAACACAAACGCACTTATTGGATGCACAAGATTGGTTAAAAACCTTAATTGGATTAGAATAAGCCTAGGGAGGACGAAAATGACCTAAATGTTCAACCAATAACACAAACGCACTTTTTGGATGCACAAGATTGGTTAAAAATCCTAATTGGATTAGAATAAGCCTAAGGTGGACAAAATTGACCTAAATGTTCATCCAATGACACAAAAAATATTATTGGATGCATAAATTGGTTAAAAACCCTAATTGGATTAGAATAAGCCTAGGGAGGACGAAAATTAACTAAATGAGAAACCAATGACACAAACACACTTATTGGATGCACAAGATTTGCTAGAAACCCTAATAGGATTAGAGTAAGCTTAGAGTGGACGAAAATGACCTAAATGTTAAACCAATAACACAAACGCACTTATTGGATGCATAAGATTGGTTAAAAACCCTAATTGGATTAGAATAAGCCTAGGGAGGAGGAGAATGACCTAAATGTTCACCGAATGACACAAACGCACTTATTGGATGCACAAAATTGTTTAAAAACCCTAATTGGATTAGAATAAGCCTAGGAAGGACGAAAATTAACTAAATGATAAACTAAAGACACAAACACACTTATTGGATGCACAAGATTGGCTAGAAACCCTAATAGGGTTAGAGTAAGCTTAGAGTGGACGAAAATGACCTAAATGTTAAACTAATGACATAAACGCACTAATTAGATGCACATGATTGGTTAAAAACCCTAATTGGATTAGAATAAGACTAGGGAGGACGAAAATGACCTAAATGTTCAAACAATAACACAAAAGCACTTATTGGATGCACAAAATTGGTTAAAACCCTAATTGGATTAGAATAAGCCTAGGGAGGACGAAAATGACCTAAATGTTCAACCAATGACACAAAAACAATTATTGGATGCATAAATTGGTTAAAAACCCTAATTGGATTAGAATAAGCCTAGGGAGGATGAAAATTAACTAAATGATAAACCAATGACACAAACACACTTATTGGATGCACAAGATTGGCTAGAAACCCTAATAGGATTAGAGTAAGCTTAGAGTGGACGAAAATGACCTAAATGTTAAACCAGTGACACAAACGCACTAATTGGATGCACATGATTGGTTAAAAACCCTAATTGGATTAGAATAAGCCTAGGGAGGACGAAAATGACCTAAATGTTCAAACAATAACACAAACGCACTTATTGGATGCACAAGATAGGTTAAAAACCTTAACTGGATTAGAATAAGCCTAGGGAGGACGAAAATGACCTTAATGTTCAACCAATAACACAAACGCACTTATTGGACGCACAAGATTGGTTAAAACCCCAAATTGGATTAGAATAAGCCTAGGGAGGACGAAAATGACCTAAATGTTCAACCAATGACACAAAAACAATTATTGGATGCATAAATTGGTTAAAAACCCTAATTGGATTAGAATAAGCCTAGGGAGGACGAAAATTAACTAAATGATAAAACAATTACACAAACACACTTATTGGATGCACAAGATTGGCTAGAAACCCTAATAGGATTAGAGTAAGCTTAGAGTGGACGAAAATGACCTAAATGTTAAACCAATGACACAAACGCACTAATTAGATGCACAAGATTGGTTAAACACCCTAATTGGATTAGAATAAGACTAGGGAGGACGAAAATGACCTAAATGTTCAAATAATAACACAAACGTACTTATTGGATGCACAAGATTGGTTAAAAACCCTAATTGGATTAGAAAAAGCCTAGGGAGGAAGAAAATGACCTAAATGTTCAACCAATAACACAAACGCACTTTTAGGATGCACAAGATTGGTTAAAAACCTTAATTGGATTAGAATAAGCCTAGGGAGGACGAAAATGACCTACATGTTCAACCAATAACACAAACGCACTTATTGGATGCACAAGATTGGTTAAAAACCCTAATTGGATTAGAATAAGCCTAGGAAGGACGAAAATGACCTAAATGTTCAACCAATGACACAAACGCACTTATTGGATGCACAAGATTTGTTAAAAACCCTAATTGGATTAGAATAAGCCTAGGGAGGACGAAAATGACATAAATGTTCAACCAATCACACAAACGCACTAATATGATGCACATGATTGGTTAAAAACCCTAATTGGATTAGAATAAGCCTAGGGAGTATGAAAATGACCTAAATGTTCAACCAATAACACAAACGCCCTTATTGGATGCACAAGATTGGTTAAAAACCTTAATTGGATTAGAATAAGCCTACGGAGGACGAAAATGACCTAAATGTTAAACCAGTGACACAAACGCACTAATTGGATGCACATGATTGGTTAAAAACCCTAATTGGATTAGAATAAGCCTAGGGAGGACGAAAATGACCTAAATATTCAAACGATAACACAAACGCACTTATTGGATGCACAAGATAGGTTAAAAACCCTAACTGGGTTATAATAAGCCTAGGGAGGACGAAAATGAACTAAATGTTCAACCAATAACACAAACGCACTTATTGGATGCACAAGATTGGTTAAAAACCTTAATGGGAATCGAATAAGCTTAAGGAGGACGAAAATTAAGTAAATGTTAAACCAATGACACAAACACACTTATTGGATGCACAAGATTGGCGAGAAACCCAAAGAGGATTAGAATAAGCTTAAAGTGGGCGAAAATGACCTAAATGTTAAACCAATGACACAAACGCACTAATTAGATGCACATGATTGGTTAAAAACCCTAATTAGATTAGAATAAGCTTAGAGTGGACGAAAATGGCCTAAATGTTAAACCAATGACACAAATGCACTAATTAGATGCACAAGATTGGTTAAAAACCCAAATTGGATTAGAATAAGACTAGGGAGGACGAAAATGACCTAAATGTTCAAATAATAACACAAACGCACTTATTGGATGCACAAGATTGGTTAAAAACCCTAATTGGATTAGAAAAAGCCTAGGGAGGAAGAAAATGACCTAAATGTTCAACCAATAACACAAACGCACTTTTAGGATGCACAAGTTTGGTTAAAAACCCTAATTGGATTAGAATAAGCCTAGGGATGACGAAAATGACCTATATGTTCAACCAATGACACAAACGCACTTATTGAATAAACAAAATTGGTTAAAAACCCTAATTGGATTAGCATAAGCCTAGGGAGAACGAAAATGACCTAAATGTTCAAACAATAACACAAACGCACTTAATGGATGCACAAAATTGGTTAAAAACCCTAATTGGATTAGAATAAGCCTAGGGAGGACAAAAATGACCTAAATGATCAATCAATAACACAAACGCACTTATTGGATGCACAAGATTGGTTAACAACCCTAATTGCATAAGAATAAGCCTAGGGAGGATGAAAAAGACCTAAATTTTCAACCAATAACACAAACACACTTATTGAATGCACAAAATTGGTTAAAAACCCTTATTGGATTAGAATAAGCCTAGGGAGGGAGAAAATTAACTAAATGTTAAACCAATGACACAAACACACTTATTGGATGCACAAGATTGGCTAGAAACCCTAATAGGATTAGAATGAGCTTAGAGTAGACGAAAATGACCTAAATGTTAAACCAGTGACACAAACGCACTAATTGGATGCACATGATTGGTTAAAAACCCTAATTGGATTAGAATAAGCCTAGGGAGGACGAAAATGACCTAAATGTTCAAACAATAACACAAACGCACTTATTGGATGCACAAGATAGGTTAAAAACCCTAACTGGATTAGAATAAGCCTAGGGAGGACGAAAAAGACCTAAATGTTCAACAAATAACACAAACACACTTATTTGATGCACAAGATTGGCTAGAAACCCTAATAGGATTAGAGTAAGCTTAGAGTGGACGAAAATGACCTAAATGTTAAACCAATGACACAAACGCACTAATTAGATGCACAAGATTGGTTAAGAACCCTAATTGGATTAGAAAAAGCCTAGGGAGGAAGAAAATGACCTAAATGTTCAACCAATAACACAAACGCACTTATAGGATGCACAAGATTGGTTAAAAACCCTAATTGGATTAGAATAAGCCTAGGGATGACGAAAATGACCTATATGTTCAACCAATGACACAAACGCACTTATTGAAAAAACAAAATTGGTTAAAAACCCTAATTTGATTAGAATAAGCCTAGGGAGGACGAAAACGAACTAAATGTTAAACCAATGACACAAACACACTTATTGGATGCTCAAGATTGGCTAGTAAGCCTAATAGGATTAGAGTAAGCCTAGAGTGGACGAAAATGACCTAAATGTTACACAAATAACACAAACGCACTAATTCGATGCGCATGATTGGTTAAAAACCCTAATTGGATTAGAATAAGCCTAGGGAGGACGAAAATGACCTAAATGTTCAACCAATGATATAAACGCACTAATTAGATGAACATGATTGTTTAAAAACCCTAATAGGATTAGAATAAGCCTAGGGAGGGCGAAAATGACCTTAATGTTCAACAAATAACACAAACGCACTTATTGGATGCACAAGATTGGTTAAAAACCATAATTGGACTAGAATAAGCCTAGGGAGGACGAAAATGAACTAAATGTTAAACCAATGACACAAACACACTTATTGGATGCACAAGATTGGCTAGAAACCCTAATAGGATTAGAATGAGCTTAGAGTGGACGAAAATGACCTAAATGTTAAACCAGTGACACAAACGCACTAATTAAATGCACATGATTGGTTAAAAACCCTAATTGGATTAGAATAAGCCTAGGGAGGACGAAAATGACCTAAATGTTCAAACAATAACACAAACGCTCTTATTGGATGCACAAGATAGGTTAAAAACCCTAAATGAATTAGACTAAGCCTAGGGAGGACGAAAATGACCTAAATGTTCAACCAATAACACAAACGCACTTATTTGATGCATAAGATTGGTTAAAAACCTTAATTGGATTAGAATAATCCTAGGGAGGACGAAAATGACCTAAATGTTCAACCAATAACACAAACACACTTATTGGATGCACAAGATTGGTTAAAAACCCTAATTGGATTAGAATAAGCCTAGGGAGGACGAAATTGACCTAAATGTTCAACCAATGACACAAAAACAGTTATTGGATGTATAAATTGGTTAAAAACCCTAATTGGATTAGAATAAGCCTAGGGAGGACGAAAATTAACTAAATGATAAACCAATGACACAAACACACTTATTGGATGCACAAGATTGGCTAGAAACCCTAATAGGATTAGAATGAGCTTAGAGTGGACGAAAATGACCTAAATATTAAACCAGTGACACAAACGCACTAATTGGATGCACATGATTGGTTAAAAACCCTAATTGGATTAGAATAAGCCTAGGGAGGAAAAAAATGACCTAAATGTTCAAACAATAACACAAACGCACTTATTGGATGCCTAAGATTGGTTAAAAACCCTAATTGGATTAGAATAAGCCTAGGGAGGAGGAGAATGACCTAAATGTTCACCGAATGAGACAAACGCACTTATTGGATGCACAAAATTGTTTAAAAACCCTAATTGGAATAGAATAAGCCTAGGAAGGACGAAAATTACCTAAATGATAAACTAATGACACAAACACACTTATTGGATGCACAAGATTGGCTAGAAACCCTAATAGGGTTAGAGTAAGCTTAGAGTGGACAAAAATGACCTAAATGTTAAACTAATGACACAAACGCACTAATTAGATGCACATGATTGGTTAAAAACCCTAATTGGATTAGAATAAGACTAGGGAGGACGAAAATGACCTATATGTTCAAACAATAACACAAACGCACTTATTGAATAAACAAAATTGGTTAAAAACCCTAACTGGATTAGAATAAACCTAGGGAGGACGAAAATGACCTAAATGTTCAACTAATAACACAAACGCACTTATTAATTGCACAAGATTGGTTAAAAACCTTAATTGGATTAGAATAAGCCTACGGAGGACGAAAATGCCCTAATTGTTCAACCAATAACACAAACGCACTTATTGGATGTACAAGATTGGTTAAAAACCCTAATTGGATTAGAATAAGCCTAAGGAGGACGAAAATGACCTAAATGTTCAAACAATAACACAAACGCACTTATTGGATGCACAAAATTGGTTAAAAACCCTAATTGGATTAGAATAAGACTAGGGAGGACTCAAATGACCTAAATGTTCAAACAATAACACAAACGCACTTATTGGATGCACAAAATTGGTTAAAAACCCTAACTGGATTAGAATAAGCCTAGGGAGGACAAAAATGACCTATATGATCAACCAATAACACAAACGCACTTATTGGATGCACAAGATTGGTTAAAAACCCTAATTGCATAAGAATAAGCCTAGGGAGGACGAAAATGACCTTAATGTTCAACCAATAACAAAAACGCACTTATTGGATGTACAAGATTGGTTAAAAACCCTAATTGGATTAGAATAAGCCTAGGGATGACAAAAATGACCTAAATGTTAAACCAATGACACAAACGGAGTTATTGGATGCATAAATTGGTTAAAAACCCTAATTTGATTAGAATAAGCCTAGGGAGGACAAAAATGACCTAAATGTTCAACCAATGACACAAACGCACCAATTAGATACACATGATTGGTTAAAAACCCTAATTGGATTAGAATAAGCCTAGGGAGGACGAAAATGACCTAAATGTTCAACCAATAACACAAACGCACATATTGGAAGCACAAGATTTGTTAAAAACCCTAACTGGATTTGAATAAGCCTAGGGAGGACGAAAATGACCTAAATGATCAACCAATGACACAAACGCACTTATTGGATGCACAAGATTGGTTAAAAACCTTAATTAGATTAGAATAAGCTTAGGGAGGACGAAAATGACCTAAATGTTCAACCAATAACACAAACGCACTTATTGGATGCACAAGATTGGTTAAAAACCCTAATTGGATTAGAATAAGCCTAGGGAGGACGAAAATGACCTAAATGTTCAACCAATGACACAAACGCAGTTATTGGATGCATAAATTGGATAAAAACCCTAATTCGTTTAGCATAAGCCAAGGGAGGACAAAAATGACCTAAATGTTAAACCAATGACACAAACGCACTAATATGATGCACATGATTGGTTAAAAACCCTAATTGGATTAGAATAAGCCTAGGGAGTACGATAATGACCTAAATGTTCAACCAATAACACAAACGCCCTTATTGGATGCACAAGATTGGTTAAAAACCTTAATTGGATTAGAATAAGCCTACGGAGGACGAAAAAATGACCTAAATGTTCAACCAATAACACAAACGCACTTATTGGATGCACAAGATTGGTTAAAAACCCTAACTGGATTAGAATAACCCTAAGGAGGACGAAAATGACCTAAATGTTCAACTAATAACAAAAACGCAATTGGATGAACAAGATTGGTTAAAAACCTTAATTGGATTAGAATAAGCCTTCGGAGGACGAAAATGACCTAAATGTTAAACCAGTGACACAAACGCACTAATTGGATGCACAAGATTGGTTAAAAACCTTATTTGGATTAGAATAAGCCTAGGGAGGACGAAAATGACCTAAATGTTCAGACAATAACACAAATGCACTTATTGGATGCACAAGATTGGTTAAAAATCCTAATTGGATTAGAATAAGCCTATTGAAGATGAAAAAGACCTAATTGTTCAACCAACGACACAAACTCACTTATTGAATGCACAAAATTAAATAAAAACCCTAATTGGATTAGAATAAGCCTAGGGAGGACGAAAATGAACTAAATGTTCAACCAATGACACAAACACACTTATTGAATGCACAAAATTGGTTAAAAACCCTAATTGGATTAGAATAAGCCTAGGGAGGGCGAAAATTAACTAAATGTTAAACCAATGACACAAACACACTTATTGGATGCACAAGATTGGCTAGAAACCCTAATAGGATTAGAATAAGCCTAGAGTGGACGACAATGACCTTAATGTTAAACCAATGACACAAACGCACTACTTGGATGCACATGATTGGTTAAAAACATGAATTGGATTAGAATAAGCCTAGGGAGGACGAAAATGACCTAAATGTTCAACCAATAACACAAACGCACATATTGGAAGCACAAGATTTGTTAAAAACCCTAACTGGATTTGAATAAGCCTAGGGAGGACGAAAATGACCTAAATGATCAACCAATGACACAAACGCACTTATTGGATGCACAAGATTGGTTAAAAACCTTAATTAGATTAGAATAAGCTTAGGGAGGACGAAAATGACCTAAATGTTCAACCAATAACACAAACGCACTTATTGGATGCACAAGATTGGTTAAAAACCCTAATTGGATTAGAATAAGCCTAGGGAGGACGAAAATGACCTAAATGTTCAACCAATGACACAAACGCAGTTATTGGATGCATAAATTGGATAAAAACCCTAATTCATTTAGAATAAGCCAAGGGAGGACAAAAATGACCTAAATGTTAAACCAATGACACAAACGCACTAATATGATGCACATGATTGGTTAAAAACCCTAATTGGATTAGAATAAGCCTAGGGAGTACGATAATGACCTAAATGTTCAACCAATAACACAAACGCCCTTATTGGATGCACAAGATTGGTTAAAAACCTTAATTGGATTAGAATAAGCCTACGGAGGACGAAAAAATGACCTAAATGTTCAACCAATAACACAAACGCACTTATTGGATGCACAAGATTGGTTAAAAACCCTAACTGGATTAGAATAACCCTAAGGAGGACGAAAATGACCTAAATGTTCAACTAATAACAAAAACGCAATTGGATGAACAAGATTGGTTAAAAACCTTAATTGGATTAGAATAAGCCTTCGGAGGACGAAAATGACCTAAATGTTAAACCAGTGACACAAACGCACTAATTGGATGCACAAGATTGGTTAAAAACCTTATTTGGATTAGAATAAGCCTAGGGAGGACGAAAATGACCTAAATGTTCAGACAATAACACAAATGCACTTATTGGATGCACAAGATTGGTTAAAAATCCTAATTGGATTAGAATAAGCCTATTGAAGATGAAAAAGACCTAATTGTTCAACCAACGACACAAACTCACTTATTGAATGCACAAAATTAAATAAAAACCCTAATTGGATTAGAATAAGCCTAGGGAGGACGAAAATGAACTAAATGTTCAACCAATGACACAAACACACTTATTGAATGCACAAAATTGGTTAAAAACCCTAATTGGATTAGAATAAGCCTAGGGAGGGCGAAAATTAACTAAATGTTAAACCAATGACACAAACACACTTATTGGATGCACAAGATTGGCTAGAAACCCTAATAGGATTAGAATAAGCCTAGAGTGGACGACAATGACCTTAATGTTAAACCAATGACACAAACGCACTACTTGGATGCACATGATTGGTTAAAAACCTGAATTGGATTAGAATAAGCCTAGGGAGGACGAAAATGACCTAAATGTTCAACCAATAACACAAACGCACTTATTGGATGCACAAGATTGGTTAAAAACCCTAATTGGATTAGAATAAGCCTGGGGAGGACGAAAATGACCTAAATGTTCAACCAATGACACAAACGCACTTATTGGATGCACAAGATTGGTTAAAAACCCTAATTGGATTAGAATAAGCCTAAGGAGGACAAAAATGACCTAAATGTTCAACCAATGACACAAACGCACTAATTAGATGCACATGATTAAGTAAAAACCCTAATTGGATTAGAATAAGCCTAGGGAGGACGAAAATGAACTAAATGTTCAACTAATAACACAAACGCACTTATTAATTGCACAAGATTGGTTAAAAACCTTAATTGGATTAGAATAAGCCTACGGAGGACGAAAATGCCCTAATTGTTCAACCAATAACACAAACGCACTTATTGGATGTACAAGATTGGTTAAAAACCCTAATTGGATTAGAATAAGCCTATGGAGGACGAAAATGACCTAAATGTTCAAACAATAACACAAACGCACTTATTGGATGCACAAAATTGGTTAAAAACCCTAATTGGATTAGAATAAGACTAGGGAGGACTCAAATGACCTAAATGTTCAAACAATAACACAAACGCACTTATTGGATGCACAAAATTGGTTAAAAACCCTAACTGGATTAGAATAAGCCTAGGGAGGACAAAAATGACCTAAATTATCAACCAATAACACAAACGCACTTATTGGATGCACAAGATTGGTTAAAAACCCTAATTGCATAAGAATAAGCCAAGGGAGGACGAAAATGACCTAAATGTTCAACCAATAACAAAAACGCACTTATTGGATGTACAAGATTGGTTAAAAACCCTAATTGGATTAGAATAAGCCTAGGGATGACAAAAATGACCTAAATTTTAAACCAATGACACAAACGCAGTTATTGGATGCATACATTGGTAAAAAAACCCTAATTTGATTAGAATAAGCCTAGGGAGGACAAAAATGACCTAAATGTTCAACCAATGACACAAACGCACCAATTAGATACACATGATTGGTTAAAAACCCTAATTGGATTTGAATAAGCCTAGGGAGGACGAAAATGACCTAAATGATCAACCAATGACACAAACGCCCTTATTGGATGCACAATATTGGTTAAAAACCTTAATTAGATTAGAATAAGCTTAGGGAGGACGAAAATGACCTAAATGTTCAACCAATAACACAAACGCACTTATTGGATGCACAAGATTGGTTAAAAACCCTAATTGGATTAGAATAAGCCTAGGGAGGACGAAAATGACCTAAATGTTCAACCAATGACACAAACGCAGTTATTGGATGCATAAATTGGATAAAAACCCTAATTCGTTTAGAATAACCCAAGGGAGGACAAAAATGACCTAAATGTTAAACCAATGACACAAACGCACTAATATGATGCACATGATTGGTTAAAAACCCTAATGGGATTAGAATAAGCCTAAGGAGTATGATAATGACCTAAATGTTCAACCAATAACACAAACACACTTATTGAATGCACAAAATTGGTTAAAAACCCTAATTGGATTAGAATAAGCCTAGGGAGGGCGAAAATTAACTAAATGTTAAACCAATGACACAAACACACTTATTAGATGCACAACATTGGCTAGAAACCCTAATAGGATTAGAATAAGCCTAAAGTGGACGACAATGACCTTAATGTTAAACCAATGACACAAACGCACTAATTGGATGCACATGATTGGTTAAAAACCTGAATTGGATTAGAATAAGCCTAGGGAGGACGAAAATGACCTAAATGTTCAACCAATAACACAAACGCACTTATTGGATGCACAAGATTGGTTAAAAACCCTAATTGGATTAGAATAAGCCTGGGGAGGACGAAAATGACCTAAATGTTCAACCAATGACACAAACGCACTTATTGGATGCACAAGATTGGTTAAAAACCCTAATTGGATTAGAATAAGCCTAAGGAGGACAAAAATGACCTAAATGTTCAACCAATGACACAAACGCACTAATTAGATGCACATGATTGGGTAAAAACCCTAATTGGATTAGAATAAGCCTAGCGAGGACGAAAATGACCTAAATATTCAACCAATAACACAAACGCACTTATTGGATGCGCAAGATTGGTTAAAAACACTAATTGGATTAGAATAAGCCTAGGTAGGACGAAATTGACCTAAATGTTCAACCAATGTCACAAACGCACTTATTGAATACACAAAATTGGTTAAAAACCATAATTGGATTAGAATAAGCCTAGGGAGGACGAAAATGAACTAAATGTTAAACCAATGACACAAACACACTTATTTGATGCACAAGATTGGCTAGAAACCCTAATAGGATTAGAATAAGCTTAGAGTGGACGAAAATGACCTAAATGTTAAACCAGTGACACAAACGCACTAATTGGATGCACATGATTGGTTAAAAACCCTAATTGGATTAGAATAAGCCAAGGGAGGACGAAAATGACATAAATGTTCAAACAATAACACAAACGCACTTATTGGATGCACAAGATAGGTTAAAAACCCGAACTGGATTAGAATAACCCTAGGGAGGACGAAAATGACCTAAATGTTCAACTAATAACACAAACGCACTTATTGGATGTACAAGATTGGTTAAAAACCTTAATTGGATTGGAATAAGCCTACGGAGGACGAAAATGACCTAAATGTTCAACCAATAACACAAACGCACTTATTGGATGTACAAGATTGGTGAAAAACCCTAATTGGATTAGAATAAGCCTAGGGAGGACGAAAATGACCTAAATGTTAAACCAATGACACAAACGCAGTTATTGGATGCATACATTGGTAAAAAAACCCTAATTTGATTAGAATAAGCCTAGGGAGGACAAAAATGATCTAAATGTTCAACCAATGACACCAACGCACCAATTCGATGCACATGATTGGTTAAAAACCCTAATTGGATTAGAATAAGCCTAGGGAGGACGAAAATGACCTAAATGTTCTACCAATAACACAAACGCACTTATTGGATGCACAAGAGTTGTTAAAAACCCTAACTGGATTAGAATAAGCCTAGGGAGGACGAAAATTACCTAAATGTTCAACCAATGATACAAACGCACTTATTGAATACACAAAATTGGTTAAAACCATAATTGGATTAGGATAAGCCTAGGGAGGACGAAAATGAACTAAATGTTAAACCAATGACACAAACACACTTATTGGATGCACAAGATTGGCTAGAAACCCTAATAGGATTAGAATAAGCTTAGAGTGGATGAAAATGACCTAAATTTTAAACCAGTGACACAAACGCACTAATTGGATGGACATGATTCGTTAAATACCCTAATTGGATTAGAATAAGCCTAGGGTGGACGAAAATGACCTAAATGTTCAAACAGTAACACAAATGCACTTATTGGATGCACAAGATAGGTTAAAAATCCTAACTGGATTAGAATAAGCCTAGGGAGGACGAATATGACCTACATGTTCAACCAATAACACAACCGCACTTATTGGATGCACAAGATTGGTTAAAAACCTTAATTGGATTAGAATAAGCCTAGGGAGGACGAAAATGACCTAAATGTTCAACCAATAACACAAACGCACTTAATGGATGCATAAATTGGATAAAAACCCTAATTCGTTTAGAATAAGCCAAGGGAGGACAAAAATGACCTAAATGTTAAACCAATGACACAAACGCACTAATATGAAGCACATGATTGGTTAAAAACCCTAATTGGATTAGAATAAGCCTAGGGAGTACGAAAATGACCTAAATGTTCAACCAATAACACAAACGCCCTTATTGGATGCACAAGATTGGTTAAAAACCTTAATTGGATTAGAATAAGCCTCCGGAGGACAAAAAAATGACCTAAATGTTCAACCAATAACACAAACGCACTTATTGGATGCACAAGATTGGTTAAAAACCCTAACTGGATTAGAATAACCCTAAGGAGGACGAAAATGACCTCAATGTTCAACTAATAACACAAACGCACTTATTGGATGCACAAGATTAATTAAAAACCTTAATTGGATTAAAATAAGCCTACGGAGGACGAAAATAACCTAAATGTTCAACTAATAACACAAACGCACTTATTGGATGTACAAGATTGTTTAAAAACCCTAATTGGATTAGAATAAGCCTAGGGAGGACGAAAATGACTTAAATGTTAGACCAATGACACAAACGCAGTTATTGGATGCATACATTGGTAAAAAAAAACCCTAATTTGATTAGAATAAGCCTAGGGAGGTCAAAAATGACCTAAATGTTCAACCAATGACACAAACGCACCAATTAGATGCACATGATTGGTTAAAAACCCTAATTGGATTAGAATAAGCCTAGGGTGGACGAAAATGACCTAAATGTTCAAACAGTAACACAAATGCTCTTATTGGATGCACAAGATAGGTTAAAAACCCTAACTGGATTAGAATAAGCCTAGGGAGGACGAAAATGACCTACATGTTCAACCAATAACACAAACGCACTTATTGGATGCACAAGATTGATTAAAAACCTTAATTGGATTAGAATAAGCCTAGGGAGGACGAAAATGACCTAAATGTTCAACCAATAACACAAACACACTTATTGGATGCACAAGATTGGTTAAAAACCCTAATTGGATTAGAATAAGCCTAGGGAGGACGAAAATAACCTAAATGTTCAACCAATGACACAAACGCAGTTATTGGATGCATAAATTGGATAAAAACCCTAATTCGTTTAGAATAAGTCAAGGGAGGACAAAAATGACCTAAATGTTAAACCAATGACACAAACACACTTATTGGATGCACAAGATAGGTTAAAAACCCTAACTGGATTAGAATAAGCATAGGGAGGACGAAAATGACCTAAATGTTCAACCAATAACATAAACGCACTTATTGGATGCATAAAGATGTTTAAAAACCCTAATTGGATTAGAATAAGCCTAGGGAGAACGAAAATGACCTAAATGTTCAACCAATGACACAAACGCACTTATTGAATACACAAAATTGGTTAAAAACCATAATTGGATTAGAATAAGCCTAGGGAGGACTAGAATGAACTAAATGTTAAACCAATGACACAAACACACTTATTCGATGCACAAGAATCTCTAGAAACCCTAATAGGATTAGAATAAGCTTAGAGTGGACGAAAATGACCTAAATGTTAAACCTGTGACACAAACGCACTAATTGGATGCACATGATTGGTTAAAAACCCTAATTGGATTAGAATAAGCCTAGGGAGGACGAAAATGACCTAAATATTCAAACGATAACACAAACGCACTTAATGGATGCACAACATAGGTTAAAAACCCTAACTGGGTTAGAATAAGCCTACGGAGGACGAAAATGACCTAATTGTTCAACCAATGACACAAACGCACTTATTGGATGCACCAGATTGGTTAAAAACCCTAATTGGATTAGAATAAGCCTAGGTAAGACGAAAATAACCTAAATGTTCAACAAATGACACAAAAACAATTATTCGATGCATAAATTTGTTAAAAACCCTAATTGGATTAGAATAAGCCTAGGGAGGACGAAAATTAACTAAATGATAAACCAATGACACAAACACACTTATTGGATGCACAAGATTGGCTAGAAACTCTAATAGGATTAGAATAAGCCAAGGGAGGACGAAAATGACCTAAATATTCAAACGATAACACAAACGCACTAATATGATGCACAAGATAGGTTAAAAACCCTAACTGGGTTAGAATAAGCCTAGGGAGGACGAAAATGACCTAAATGTTCAACCAATAACACAAACGCACTTATTGGATGCACAAGATTGGTTAAAAACTTTAATTGGATTCGAATAAGCCTAGGGAGGACGAAAATGACTTAAATGTTCAACCAATAACACAAACGCACTTATTGGATGCACAAGATTGGTTAAAAACCCTAATTGGATTAGAATAAGCATAGAGAGGACGAAAATGACCTAAATGTTCAACCAATGACACAAACGCACTAATTGGATGCACAAGATTGGTTAAAAACCCTAATTGGATTAGAATAACCCTAGGAGGATGAAAATTAACTAAATGTTAAACCAATGACACAAACACACTTATTGGATGCACAAGATTGGCTAGAAACCCAAATAGGATTAGAATAAGCTTAGAGTGGACGAAAATGACCTAAATGTTAAACCAATGACACAAACGCACTAATTGGATGCACATGATTGGTTCAAAACCCTATTTGGATTAGAATAAGCCTAGAGTGGACCAAAATGAACTAAATGTTACACAAATGACACAAACACACTAATTAGATGCACATGATTGGTTAAAAACCCTAATTGGATTAGAATAAGCCTAGGGAGGACGAAAATGACCTAAATGTTCAACAAATGAGACAAAAACAATTATTCGATGCATAAATTTGTTAAAAACCCTAATTGGATTAGAATAAGCCTAGGGAGGACAAAAATTAACTAAATGATAAACCAATGACACAAACACACTTATTGGATGCACAAGATTGGCTAGAAACTCTAATAGGATTAGAGTAAGCTTAGAGTGGACGAAAATGACCTAAATGTTAAACCAATGACACAAACGCACTAATTGGATGCACATGATTGGTTAAAAACCCTAATTGGATTAGAATAAGCCTAGGGAGGACGAAAATGACCTAAATGTTCAAACAGTAACACAAATGCACTTATTGGATGCACAAGATAGGTTAAAAACCCTAACTGAATTAGAATAAGCCTAGGGAGGACGAAAATGACCTACATGTTCAACCAATAACACAAACGCACTTATTGGATGCACAAGATTGGTTAAAAACCTTAATTGGATTAGAATAAGCCTAGGGAGGACGAAAATGACCTAAATGTTCAACCAATAACACAAACACACTTATTGGATGCACAAGATTGGTTCAAAACCCTAATTGGATTTGAATAAGCCTAGGAAGGACGAAAATGACCTAAATGTTCAACCAATGACACAAACGCAGTTATTGGATGCATAAATTGGATAAAAACCCTAATTCGTTTAGAATAAGCCAAGGGAGGACAAAAATGACCTAAATGTTAAACCAATGACACAAACGCACTAATATGATGCACATGATTGGTTAAAAACCCTAATTGGATTAGAATAAGCCTAGGGAGTACGAAAATGACCTAAATGTTCAACCAATAACACAAACGCCCTTATTGGATGCACAAGATTGGTTAAAAACCTTAATTGGATTAGAATAAGTCTACGGAGGACAAAAAAATGACCTAAATGTTCAACCAATAACACAAACGCACTTATTGGATGCACAAGATTGGTTAAAAACCCTAACTGGATTAGAATAACCCTAAGGAGGACGAAAATGACCTAAATGTTCAACTAATAACACAAACGCACTTATTGGATGCACAAGATTGGTTAAAAACCTTAATTGGATTGGAATAAGCCTACGGAGGACGAAAATGACCTAAATGTTCAACTAATGACACAAACGCACTTATTGGATGTACAAGATTGTTTAAAAATCCTAATTGGATTAGAATAAGCCTAGGGAGGACGAAAATGACCTAAATGTTAAACGAATGACACAAACGCAGTTATTGGATGCATACATTGGAAAAAAACCCTAATTTGATTAGAATAAGCCTAGGGAGGACAAAAATGACCTAAATGTTCAACCAATGACACAAACGCACCAATTAGATGCACATGATTGGTTAAAAACCCTAATTGGATTAGAATAAGCCTAGGGAGGACGAAAATGACCTAAATGTTCTACCAATAACACAAACGCACTTATTGGATGCACAAGATTGGTTAAAAACCCTAATTGGATTAGAATAAACCTAGGGAGGACGAAAATGACCTAAATAATCAACAAATGACACAAACGCACTTATTGAATACACAAAATTGGTTAAAAACCATAATTGGATTAGGATAAGCCTAGGGAGGACGAAAATGAACTAAATGTTAAACCAATGACACAAACACACTTATTGGATGCACAAGATTGGCTAGAAACCCTAATAGGATTAGAATAAGCTTAGAGTGGATGAAAATGACCTAAATGTTAAACCAGTGACACAAACGCACTAATTGGATGGACATGATTGGTTAAAAACCCTAATTGGATTAGAATAAGCCTAGGGAGGACAAAAATGACCTAAATGTTCAAACAGTAACACAAATGCACTTATTGGATGCACAAGAGAGGTTAAAAACCCTAACTGGATTAGAATAAGCCTAGGGAGGACGAAAATGATCTATATGTTCAACCAATAACACAAATGCACTTATTGGATGCACAAGATTGGTTAAAAACCTTAATTGGATTAGAATAAGCCTAGGGAGGACAAAAATGACCTACATGTTCAACCAATAACACAAACGCACTTATTGGATGCACAAGATTGGTTAAAAACCTTAATTGGATTAGAATAAGCCTAGGGAGGACGAAAATGACCTAAATAATCAACCAATGACAGAAACGAACTTATTGGATGCACAAGATTGGTTAAAAACCCTAATTGGATTAGAATAAGCCTAGGTAGGACGAAAATGACATAAATGTTCAACCACTAACACAAACGCAGTTATTGGATGCATAAATTGGATAAAAACCCTAATTCGTTTAGAAAAAGTCAAGGGAGGACAAAAATGACCTAAATGTTAAACCAGTGACACAAACGCACTAATATGATGCACATGATTGGTTAAAAACCCTAATTGGATTAGAATAAGCCTAGGGAGTACGAAAATGACCTAAATGTTCAACCAATAACACAAACGCCCTTGTTGGATGCACAAGAATGGTTAAAAACCTTAATTGGATTAGAATAAGCCTACGGAGGACGAAAAAATGACCTAAATGTTCAACTTATAACACAAACGCACTTATTGGATGCACAAGATTGGTTAAAAACCCTAATTGGATTAGAATAAGCCTAGGGAGGACGAAAATGACCTAAATGTTCAACCAATAACACAAACGCACTTATTGGATGCACAAGATTGGTTAAAAACCCTAATTGGATTAGAATAAGCCTAGGGAGGACGAAAATGACCTAAATGTTCAACAAATGACACAAACGCACTTATTGAATACACAAAATTGGTTAAAAACCATAATTGGATTAGGATAAGCCTAGGGAGGACGAAAATGAACTAAATGTTAAACCAATGACACAAACACACTTATTGGATGCACAAGATTGGCTAGAAACTCTAATAGGATTAGAGTAAGCTTAGAGTGGACGAAAATGACCTAAATGTTAAACCAATGACACAAACGCACTAATTGGATGCACATGATTGGTTAAAAACCCTAATTGGATTAGAATAAGCCTAGGGAGGACGAAAATGACCTAAATGTTCAAACAGTAACACAAATGCACTTATTGGATGCACAAGATAGGTTAAAAACCCTAACTGAATTAGAATAAGCCTAGGGAGGACGAAAATGACCTACATGTTCAACCAATAACACAAATGCACTTATTGGATGCACAAGATTGGTTAAAAACCTTAATTGGATTAGAATAAGCCTAGGGAGGACGAAAATGACCTAAATGTTCAACCAATAACACAAACACACTTATTGGATGCACAAGATTGGTTAAAAACCCTAATTGGATTTGAATAAGCCTAGGAAGGACGAAAATGACCTAAATGTTCAACCAATGACACAAACGCAGTTATTGGATGCATAAATTGGATAAAAACCCTAATTCGTTTAGAATAAGCCAAGGGAGGACAAAAATGACCTAAATGTTAAACCAATGACACAAACGCACTAATATGATGCACATGATTGGTTAAAAACCCTAATTGGATTAGAATAAGCCTAGGGAGTACGAAAATGATCTAAATGTTCAACCAATAACACAAACGCCCTTATTGGATGCACAAGATTGGTTAAAAACCTTAATTGGATTAGAATAAGTCTTCGGAGGACAAAAAAATGACCTAAATGTTCAACCAATAACACAAACGCACTTATTGGATGCACAAGATTGGTTAAAAACCCAAACTGGATTAGAATAACCCTAAGGAGGACGAAAATGACCTAAATGTTCAACTAATAACACAAACGCACTTATTGGATGCACAAGATTGGTTAAAAACCTTAATTGGATTGGAATAAGCCTACGGAGGACGAAAATGACCTAAATGTTCAACTAATGACACAAACGCACTTATTGGATGTACAAGATTGTTTAAAAATCCTAATTGGATTAGAATAAGCCTAGGGAGGACGAAAATGACCTAAATGTTAAACGAATGACACAAACGCAGTTATTGGATGCATACATTGGTAAAAAACCCTAATTTGATTAGAATAAGCCTAGGGAGGACAAAAATGACCTAAATGTTCAACCAATGACACAAACGCACCAATTAGATGCACATGATTGGTTAAAAACCCTAATTGGATTAGAATAAGCCTAGGGAGGACGAAAATGACCTAAATGTTCTACCAATAACACAAACGCACTTATTGGATGCACAAGATTGGTTAAAAACCCTAATTGGATTAGAATAAGCCTAGGGAGGACGAAAATGACCTAAATGTTTAACAAATGACACAAACGCACTTATTGAATACACAAAATTGGTTAAAAACCATAATTGGATTAGGATAAGCCTAGGGAGGACGAAAATGAACGAAATGTTAAACCAATGACACAAACACACTTATTGGATGCACAAGATTGGCTAGAAACCCTAATAGGATTAGAATAAGCTTAGAGTGGATGAAAATGACCTAAATGTTAAACCAGTGACACAAACGCACTAATTGGATGGACATGATTGGTTAAAAACCCTAATTGGATTAGAATAAGCCTAGGGAGGACGAAAATGACCTAAATGTTCAAACAGTAACACAAATGCACTTATTGGATGCACAAGAGAGGTTAAAAACCCTAACTGGATTAGAATAAGCCTAGGGAGGACGAAAATGACCTATATGTTCAACCAATAACACAAATGCACTTATTGGATGCACAAGATTGGTTAAAAACCTTAATTGGATTAGAATAAGCCTAGGGAGGACAAAAATGACCTACATGTTCAACCAATAACACAAACGCACTTATTGGATGCACAAGATTGGTTAAAAACCTTAATTGGATTAGAATAAGCCTAGGGAGGAGGAAAATGACCTAAATAATCAACCAATGACACAAACGAACTTATTGGATGCACAAGATTGGTTAAAAACTCTAATTGGATTAGAATAAGCCTAGGGAGGACGAAAATGACATAAATGTTCAACCAATGACACAAACGCAGTTATTGGATGCATAAATTGGATAAAAACCCTAATTCGTTTAGAAAAAGTCAAGGGAGGACAAAAATGACCTAAATGTTAAACTAGTGACACAAACGCACTAATATGATGCACATGATTGGTTAAAAACCCTAATTGGATTAGAATAAACCTAGGGAGTACGAAAATGACCTAAATGTTCAACCAATAACACAAACGCCCTTGTTGGAAAACCTTAATTGGATTAGAATAAGCCTACGGAGGACGAAAAAATGACCTAAATGTTCAACCAATAACACAAACGCACTTATTGGATGCACAAAATTGGTTAAAAACCCTAACTAGATTAGAATAACCTAAGGAGGACGAAAATGACCTAAATGTTCAACTTATAACACAAACGCACTTATTGGATGCACAAGATTGGTTAAAAACCCTAATTGGATTAGAATAAGCCTAGGGAGGACGAAAATGACCTAAATGTTCAACCAATAACACAAACGCACTTATTGGATGCACAAGATTGGTTAAAAACCCTAATTGGATTAGAATAAGCCTAGGGAGGACGAAAATGACCTAAATGTTCAACAAATGACACAAACGCACTTATTGAATACACAAAATTGGTTAAAAACCATAATTGGATTAGGATAAGCCTAGGGAGGACGAAAATGAACTAAATGTTAAACCAATGACACAAACACACTTATTGGATGCACAAGATTGGCTAGAAACTCTAATAGGATTAGAGTAAGCTTAGAGTGGACGAAAATGACCTAAATGTTAAACCAATGACACAAACGCACTAATTGGATGCACATGATTGGTTAAAAACCCTAATTGGATTAGAATAAGCCTAGGGAGGACGAAAATGACCTAAATGTTCAAACAGTAACACAAATGCACTTATTGGATGCACAAGATAGGTTAAAAACCCTAACTGAATTAGAATAAGCCTAGGGAGGACGAAAATGACCTACATGTTCAACCAATAACACAAATGCACTTATTGGATGCACAAGATTGGTTAAAAACCTTAATTGGATTAGAATAAGCCTAGGGAGGACGAAAATGACCTAAATGTTCAACCAATAACACAAACACACTTATTGGATGCACAAGATTGGTTAAAAACCCTAATTGGATTTGAATAAGCCTAGGAAGGACGAAAATGACCTAAATGTTCAACCAATGACACAAACGCAGTTATTGGATGCATAAATTGGATAAAAACCCTAATTCGTTTAGAATAAGCCAAGGGAGGACAAAAATGACCTAAATGTTAAACCAATGACACAAACGCACTAATATGATGCACATGATTGGTTAAAAACCCTAATTGGATTAGAATAAGCCTAGGGAGTACGAAAATGACCTAAATGTTCAACCAATAACACAAACGCCCTTATTGGATGCACAAGATTGGTTAAAAACCTTAATTGGATTAGAATAAGTCTACGGAGGACAAAAAAATGACCTAAATGTTCAACCAATAACACAAACGCACTTATTGGATGCACAAGATTGGTTAAAAACCCTAACTGGATTAGAATAACCCTAAGGAGGACGAAAATGACCTAAATGTTCAACTAATAACACAAACGCACTTATTGGATGCACAAGATTGGTTAAAAACCTTAATTGGATTGGAATAAGCCTACGGAGGACGAAAATGACCTAAATGTTCAACTAATGACACAAACGCACTTATTGGATGTACAAGATTGTTTAAAAATCCTAATTGGATTAGAATAAGCCTAGGGAGGACGAAAATGACCTAAATGTTAAACGAATGACACAAACGCAGTTATTGGATGCATACATTGGAAAAAAACCCTAATTTGATTAGAATAAGCCTAGGGAGGACAAAAATGACCTAAATGTTCAACCAATGACACAAACGCACCAATTAGATGCACATGATTGGTTAAAAACCCTAATTGGATTAGAATAAGCCTAGGGAGGACGAAAATGACCTAAATGTTCTACCAATAACACAAACGCACTTATTGGATGCACAAGATTGGTTAAAAACCCTAATTGGATTAGAATAAACCTAGGGAGGACGAAAATGACCTAAATAATCAACAAATGACACAAACGCACTTATTGAATACACAAAATTGGTTAAAAACCATAATTGGATTAGGATAAGCCTAGGGAGGACGAAAATGAACTAAATGTTAAACCAATGACACAAACACACTTATTGGATGCACAAGATTGGCTAGAAACCCTAATAGGATTAGAATAAGCTTAGAGTGGATGAAAATGACCTAAATGTTAAACCAGTGACACAAACGCACTAATTGGATGGACATGATTGGTTAAAAACCCTAATTGGATTAGAATAAGCCTAGGGAGGACGAAAATGACCTAAATGTTCAAACAGTAACACAAATGCACTTATTGGATGCACAAGAGAGGTTAAAAACCCTAACTGGATTAGAATAAGCCTAGGGAGGACGAAAATGA
>JBBPBP010000004.1:27737121-27818512 GCA_037974735.1 Cicer chorassanicum
AAACGAACTTATTGGATGCACAAGATTGGTTAAAAACTCTAATTGGATTAGAATAAGCCTAGGGAGGACGAAAATGACATAAATGTTCAACCAATGACACAAACGCAGTTATTGGATGCATAAATTGGATAAAAACCCTAATTCGTTTAGAAAAAGTCAAGGGAGGACAAAAATGACCTAAATGTTAAACTAGTGACACAAACGCACTAATATGATGCACATGATTGGTTAAAAACCCTAATTGGATTAGAATAAACCTAGGGAGTACGAAAATGACCTAAATGTTCAACCAATAACACAAACGCCCTTGTTGGATGCACAAGATTGGTTAAAAACCTTAATTGGATTAGAATAAGCCTACGGAGGAGGAAAAAATGACCTAAATGTTCAACCAATAACACAAACGCACTTATTGGATGCACAAGATTGGTTAAAAACCCTAACTAGACTAGAATAACCTAAGGAGGACGAAAATGACCTAAATGTTCAACTTATAACACAAACGCACATATTGGATGCACAAGATTGGTTAAAAACCCTAATGGGATTAGAATAAGCCTAGGAAGGACGAAAATGACCTAAATGTTCAACCAATGACACAAACGCAGTTATTGGATGCATAAATTGGATAAAAACCCTAATTCGTTTAGAATAAGCCAAAGGAGGACAAAAATGACCTAAATGTTAAACCAATCACACAAACGCACTAATATGATGCACATGATTGGTTAAAAACCCTAATTGGATTAGAATAAGACTAGGGAGTACGAAAATGACCTAAATGTTCAACCAATAACACAAACGCCCTTATTGGATGCACAAGATTGTTTAAAAACCTTAATTGGATTAGAATAAGCCTACGGAGGACAAAAAAATGACCTAAATGTTCAACCAATAACACAAACGCACTTATTGGATGCACAAGATTGGTTAAAAACCTTAATTGGATTGGAATAAGCCTACGGAGGACGAAAATGTCCTAAATGTTCAACTAATAACACAAACACACTTATTGGATGTACAAGATTGTTTAAAAACCCTAATTGGATTAGAATAAGTCTAGGGAGGACGAAAATGACCTAAATGTTAAACCAATGACACAAACGCAGTTATTGGATGCATACATTGGTAAAAAACCCTAATTTGATTAGAATAAGCCTAGGGAGGACAAAAATGACCTAAATGTTCAACCAATGACACAAACGCACTTATTGGATGCACAAGATTGGTTAAAAACCCTAACTGGATTAGAATAACCCTAAGGAGGACGAAAATGACCTAAATGTTCAACTAATAACACAAACGCACTTATTGGATGCACAAGATTGGTTAAAAACCTGAATTGGATTGGAATAAGCCTACGGAGGACGAAAATGACCTAAATGTTCAACCAATAACACAAACGCACTTATTGGATGCACATGATTGGTTTAGAAACCCTAATTGGATTAGAATAAGCCTAGGGAGGATGAAAATGACCTAACGGTTAAACCAATAACACGAACGCAGTTATTGGATGCATACATTTGTAAAAAAACCCTAATTTGATTAGAATAAGCCTAGGGAGGACAAAAATGACCTAAATGTTCAACCAATGACACAAACGCACCAATTAGATGCACATGATTGGTTAAAAACCCTAATTTGATTAGAATAAGCCTAGGGAGGACGAAAATGACCTAAATGTTCTACCAATAACACAAACGCACTTATTGGATGCACAATATTGGTTAAAAACCCTAACTGGATTAGAATAAGCCTAGGGAGGACGAAAATTACCTAAATGTTCAACCAATGACACAAAAACAATTATTCGATGCATAAATTTGTTAAAAACCCTAATTGGATTAGAATAAGCCTAGGGAGGACGAAAATTAACTAAATGATAAACCAATGACACAAACACACTTATTGGATGCACAAGATTGGCTAGAAACTCTAATAGGATTAGAGTAAGCTTAGAGTGGACGAAAATGACCTAAATGTTAAACCAATGACACAAACGCACTAATTGGATGCACATGATTGGTTAAAAACCCTAATTGGATTAGAATAACCCTAGGGAGGACGAAAATGACCTAAATGTTCAAACACTAACACAAATGCACTTATTGGATGCACAAGATAGGTTAAAAACCCTAACTAGATTAGAATAAGCCTAGGGAGGAAGGAAATGACCTACATGTTCAACCAATAACACAAACGCACTTATTGGATGCACAAGATTGGTTAAAAACCTTAATTGGATTAGAATAAGCCTAGGGAGGACGAAAATGACCTACATGTTCAACCAATAACACAAACGCACTTATTGGATGCACAAGATTGGTTAAAAACCCTAATTGGATTAGAATAAGCCTAGGGAGGACGAAAATAACCTAAATGTTCAACCAATGACACAAACGCAGTTATTGGATGCATAAATTGGATAAAAACCCTAATTCGTTTAGAATAAGTCAAGGGAGGACAAAAATGACCTAAATGTTAAACCAATGACACAAACACACTTATTGGATGCACAAGATAGGTTAAAAACCCTAACTGGATTAGAATAAGCATAGGGAGGACGAAAATGACCTAAATGTTCAACCAATAACATAAACGCACTTATTGGATGCATAAAGATGTTTCAAAACCCTAATTGGATTAGAGTAAGCCTAGGGAGGACGAAAATTAACTAACTGTTAAATCAAGGACACAAACGCACAAATTGGATGCACATGATTGGTTAAAAACCCTAATTTTATTAGAATAAGCCTAGGGAGGACAAAAATGCCCTAAATGTTCTACCAATGACACAAACGCACTAATTAGATGCACCTGATTGGTTAAAAACCCTAATTGGATTAGAATAAGCCTAGGGAGGACGAAAATAACCTAAATGTTCAACCAATAACACAAACACACTTATTGGATGCACAAGATTGGTTAAAAACCCTAATTGGATTAGAATAAGCCTAGGGAGAACGAAAATGACCTAAATGTTCAACCAATGACACAAACGCACTTATTGAATACACAAAATTGGTTAAAAACCATAATTGGATTAGAATAAGCCTAGGGAGGACTAGAATGAACTAAATGTTAAACCAATGACACAAACACACTTATTGGATGCACAAGAATCTCTAGAAACCCTAATAGGATTAGAATAAGCTTAGAGTGGACGAAAATGACCTAAATGTTAAACCTGTGACACAAACGCACTAATTGGATGCACATGATTGGTTAAAAACCCTAATTGGATTAGAATAAGCCTAGGGAGGACGAAAATGACCTAAATATTCAAACGATAACACAAACGCACTTATTGGATGCACAAGATAGGTTAAAAACCCTAACTGGGTTAGAATAAGCCTAGGGAGGACGAAAATGACCTAATTGTTCAACCAATAACACAAACGCACTTATTGGATGCACAAGATTGGTTAAAAACCTTAATTGGATTCGAATAAGCCTAGGAAGGACGAAAATGACCTAAATGTTCAACCAATAACACAAACGCACTTATTGGATGCACCAGATTGGTTAAAAACCCTAATTGGATTAGAATAAGCCTAGGGAGGACGAAAATAACCTAAATGTTCAACAAATGACACAAAAACAATTATTCGATGCATTAATTTGTTAAAAACCCTAATTGGATTAGAATAAGCCTAGGGAGGACGAAAATTAACTAAATGATAAACCAATGACACAAACACACTTATTGGATGCACAAGATTGGCTAGAAACTTTAATAGGATTAGAGTAAGCTTAAAGTGGACGAAAATGACCTAAATGTTAATCCAATGACACAAACGCACTAATTGGATGCACATGATTGGTTAAAAACCCTAATTGGATTAGAATAAGCCAAGAGAGGAAGAAAATGACCTAATTGTTCAAACAGTAACACAAATGCACTTACTGGATGCACAAGATAGGTTAAAAACCCTAACTGGATTGTAATAAGCCTAGGGAGGACGAAAATGACCTACATGTTCAACCAATAACACAAACGCACTTATTGGATGCACAAGATTGGTTAAAAACCTTAATTGGATTAGAATAAGCCTAGGGAGGACGAAAATGACCTAAATGTTCAACCGATAACACAAACGCACTTATTGGATGCACAAGATTGGTTAAAAACCCTAATTGGATTAGAATAAGCCTAGGGAGGACGAAAATGACCAAAATGTTCAACCAATGACACAAACGCAGTTAATGGATGCATAAATTGGATAAAAACCCTAATTCGTTTAGAATAAGCCAAGGGAGGACAAAAATGACCTAAATGTTAAACCAATGACACAAACGCACTAATATGATGCACATGATTGGTTAAAAACCCTAGTTGGATTAGAATAAGCCTAAGGAGTATGAAAATGACCTAAATGTTCAACCAATAACACAAATGCCATTATTGGATGCACAAGATTGGTTAAAAACCTTAATTGGATTAGAATAAGCCTACGGAGGACAAAAAAATGACCTAAATGTTCAACCAATAACACAAACGCACTTATTGGATGCACAAGATTGGTGAAAAACCCTTACTGGATTAGAATAACCCTAAGGAGGACGAAAATGACCTAAATGTTCAACTAATAACACAAACGCACTTATTGGATGCACAAGATTGGTTAAAAACCTTAATTGGATTGGAATAAGCCTACGGAGGACGAAAATGACCTAAATGTTCAACTAATAACACAAACGCACTTATTGGATGTACAAGATTGTTTAAAAACCCTAATTGGATTAGAATAATCCTAGGGAGGACGAAAATGACCTAAATGTTAAACCAATGACTCAAACGTAGTTATTGGATGCATACATTGGTAAAAAAAACCCTAATTTGATTAGAATAAGCCTAGGGAGGACAAAAATGATCTAAATGTTCAACCAATGACACAAACGCACCAATTGGATGGACATGATTGGTTAAAAACCCTAATTGGATTAGAATAAGCCTAGGGAGGACGAAAATGACCTAAATGTTCAAACAGTAACACAAAGGCATTTATTGGATGCACAAGATAGGTTAAAAACCCTAACTGGATTAGAATAAGCCTAGGGAGGACGAAAATGACCTACATGTTCAACCAATAACACAAACGCACTTATTGGATGCACAAGATTGGTTAAAAACCCTAATTGGATTAGAATAAGCCTAGGGAGGACGAAAATGACCTAAATGTTAAACCAATGACACAAACGCAGTTATTGGATGCATAAATTGGTTAAAAACCCTAATTGGATTAGAATAAGCCTAGGGAGTACGAAAATGACCTAAATGTTCAACCAATAACACAAACGCCCTTATTGGATGCACAAGATTGGTTAAAAACCTTAATTGGATTAGAATAAGTCTACGGAGGACGAAAAAATGACCTAAATGTTCAACCAATAACACAAACGCACTTATTGGATGCACAAGATCGGTTAAAAACCCTAACTGGATTAGAATAACCTAAGGAGGACGAAAATGACCTAAATGTTCAACTAATAACACAAACGCACTTATTGGATGCACAAGATTGGTTAAAAACCTTAATTGGATTAGAATAAGCCTACAGATGACTAAAATGACCTAAATGTTCAACCAATAACACAATCGCACTTATTGGATGCACAAGATTGGTTAAAAACCTTATTTGGATTAGAATAAGCCTAGGGAGGACGAAAATGACCTAAATGTTCAGACAATAACACAAATGCACTTTTTGGATGCACAAGATTGGTTAAAAACCCTAATTGGTTTAGAATAAGCCTAGGGAGGATGAAAAAGACCTAAATGTTCAACCAATGACACAAACTCACTTATTGAATGCACAAAATTAAATAAAAACCCTAATTGGATTAGAATAAGCCTAGGGAGGACGAAAATGAACTAAATGTTCAACCAATGACAAAAACACACTTATTGGATGCACAAGATAGGTTAAAAACCCTAACTGGATTAGAATAAGCCTAGGGAGGACGAAAATGACCTAAATATTCAACCAATAACATAAACGCACTTATTGGATGCATAAAATTGTTTAAAAACCCTAATTGGATTACAGTAAGCCTAGGGAGGACGAAAATTAACTAACTGTTAAACCAAGGACACAAACGCACAAATTGGATGCACATGATTGGTTAAAAACCCTAATTTGATTGGAATAAGCCTAGGGAGGACAAAAATGCCCTAAATGTTCTACCAATGACACAAACGCACTAATTAGATGCACCTGATTGGTTAAAAACCCTAATTGGATTAGAATAAGCCTAGGGAGGACGAAAATGACCAAAATGTTCAACCAACAACACAAACGCACTTATTGGATGCACAAGATTGGTTAAAAACCCTAATTGGATTAGAATAAGCCTAGGGAGAACGAAAATGACCTAAATGTTCAACCAATGACACAAACGCACTTATTAAATACACAAAATTGGTTAAAAACCATAATTGGATTAGAATAAGCCTAGGGAGGACTAAAATGAACTAAATGTTAAACCAATGACACAAACACACTTATTGCATGCACAAGAATGTCTAGAAACCCTAATAGGATTAGAATAAGCTTAGAGTGGACGAAAATGACCTAAATGTTAAACCAGTGACACAAACGCACTAATTGGATGCACTTCATTGGTTAAAAACCCTAGATTGATTAGAATAAGCCTAGGGAGGACGAAAATGACCTAAATATTCAAACGATAACACAAACGCACTTATTGGATGCACAAGATAGGTTAAAAACCCTAACTGGGTTAGAATAAGCCTAGGGAGGACGAAAATGACCTAAATGTTCAACCAATAACACAAACGCACTTATTGGATGCACAAGATTGGTTAAAAACTTTAATTGGATTGGAATAAGCCTATGGAGGACGAAAATGACTTAAATGTTCAACCAATAACACAAACGCACTTATTGGATGCACAAGATTGGTTAAAAACCCTAATTGGATTAGAATAAGCATGGAGAGGACGAAAATGACCTAAATGTTCAACCAATGACACAAACGCACTAATTGGATGCACAAGATTAGTTAAAAACCCTAATTGGATTAGAATAACCCTAGGAGGATGAAAATTAACTAAATGTTAAACCAATGACACAAGATTGCCTAGAAACCCAAATAGGATTAGAATAAGCTTAGAGTGGACGAAAATGACCTAAATGTTAAACCAATGACACAAACGCACTAATTGGATGCACATGATTGGTTCAAAACCCTATTTGGATTAGAATAAGCCTAGAGTGGACCAAAATGAACTAAATGTTACACAAATGACACAAACACACTAATTAGATGCACATGATTGGTTAAAAACCCTAATTGGATTAGAATAAGCCTAGGGAGGACGAAAATGACCTAAATGTTCAACAAATGAGACAAAAACAATTATTCGATGCATAAATTTGTTAAAAACCCTAATTGGATTAGAATAAGCCCAGGGAGGACAAAAATTAACTAAATGATAAACCAATGACACAAACACACTTATTGGATGCACAAGATTGGCTAGAAACTCTAATAGGATTAGAGTAAGCTTAGAGTGGACGAAAATGACCTAAATGTTAAACCAATGACACAAACGCACTAATTGGATGCACATGATTGGTTAAAAACCCTAATTGGATTAGAATAAGCCTAGGGAGGACGAAAATGACCTAAATGTTCAAACAGTAACACAAATGCACTTATTGGATGCACAAGATAGGTTAAAAACCGTAACTGAATTAGAATAAGCCTAGGGAGGACGAAAATGACCTACATGTTCAACCAATAACACAAACGCACTTATTGGATGCACAAGATTGGTTAAAAACCTTAATTGGATTAGAATAAGCCTAGGGAGGACGAAAATGACCTAAATGTTCAACCAATAACACAAACACACTTATTGGATGCACAAGATTGGTTCAAAACCCTATTTGGATTTGAATAAGCCTAGGAAGGACGAAAATGACCTAAATGTTCAACCAATGACACAAACGCAGTTATTGGATGCATAAATTGGATAAAAACCCTAATTCGTTTAGAATAAGCCAAGGGAGGACAAAAATGACCTAAATGTTAAACCAATGACACAAACGCACTAATATGATGCACATGATTGGTTAAAAACCCTAATTGGATTAGAATAAGCCTAGGGAGTACGAAAATGACCTAAATGTTCAACCAATAACACAAACTCCCTTATTGGATGCACAAGATTGGTTAAAAACCTTTATTGGATTAGAATAAGTCTACGGAGGACAAAAAAATGACCTAAATGTTCAACCAATAACACAAACGCACTTATTGGATGCACAAGATTGGTTAAAAACCCTAACTGGATTAGAATAACCCTAAGGAGGACGAAAATGACCTAAATGTTCAACTAATAACACAAACGCACTTATTGGATGCACAAGATTGGTTAAAAACCTTAATTTGATTAGAATAAACCTAGGGAGGACAAAAATGACCTAAATGTTCAACCAATGACACAAACGCACCAATTAGATGCACATGATTGGTTAAAAACCCTAATTGGATTAGAATAAGCCTAGGGAGGACGAAAATGACCTAAATGTTCTACCAATAACACAAACGCACTTATTGGATGCACAAGATTGGTTAAAAACCCTAATTGGATTAGAATAAGCCTAGGGAGGACGAAAATGACCTAAATGTTTAACAAATGACACAAACGCACTTATTGAATACACAAAATTGGTTAAAAACCATAATTGGATTAGGATAAGCCTAGGGAGGACGAAAATGAACTAAATGTTAAACCAATGACACAAACACACTTATTGGATGCACAAGATTGGCTAGAAACCCTAATAGGATTAGAATAAGCTTAGAGTGGATGAAAATGACCTAAATGTTAAACCAGTGACACAAACGCACTAATTGGATGGACATGATTGGTTAAAAACCCTAATTGGATTAGAATAAGCCTAGGGAGGACGAAAATGACCTAAATGTTTAAACAGTAACACAAATGCACTTATTGGATGCACAAGAGAGGTTAAAAACCCTAACTGGATTAGAATAAGCCTAGGGAGGACGAAAATGACCTATATGTTCAACCAATAACACAAATGCACTTATTGGATGCACAAGATTGGTTAAAAACCTTAATTGGATTAGAATAAGCCTAGGGAGGACAAAAATGACCTACATGTTCAACCAATAACACAAACGCACTTATTGGATGCACAAGATTGGTTAAAAACCTTAATTGGATTAGAATAAGCCTAGGGAGGAGGAAAATGACCTAAATAATCAACCAATGACACAAACGAACTTATTGGATGCACAAGATTGGTTAAAAACTCTAATTGGATTAGAATAAGCCTAGGGAGGACGAAAATGACATAAATGTTCAACCAATGACACAAACGCAGTTATTGGATGCATAAATTGGATAAAAACCCTAATTCGTTTAGAAAAAGTCAAGGGAGGACAAAAATGACCTAAATGTTAAACTAGTGACACAAACGCACTAATATGATGCACATGATTGGTTAAAAACCCTAATTGGATTAGAATAAACCTAGGGAGTACGAAAATGACCTAAATGTTCAACCAATAACACAAACGCCCTTGTTGGAAAACCTTAATTGGATTAGAATAAGCCTACGGAGGACGAAAAAATGACCTAAATGTTCAACCAATAACACAAACGCACTTATTGGATGCACAAAATTGGTTAAAAACCCTAACTAGATTAGAATAACCTAAGGAGGACGAAAATGACCTAAATGTTCAACTTATAACACAAACACACTTATTGGATGCACAAGATTGGTTAAAAACCCTAATTGGATTAGAATAAGCCTAGGGAGGACGAAAATGACCTAAATGTTCAACCAATAACACAAACGCACTTATTGGATGCACAAGATTGGTTAAAAACCCAAATTGGATTAGAATAAGCCTAGGGAGGACGAAAATGACCTAAATGTTCAACCAATGACACAAACGCACTTATTGGATGCACAAGATTGGTTAAAAAACCCTAATTGGATTAGAATAAGGCTAAGGAGGACAAAAATGACCTAAATGTTCAACCAATGACACAAACGCACTAATTAGATGCACATGATTGGGTAAAAACCCTAATTGGATTAGAATAAGCCTAGGGAGGACGAAAATGACCTAAATATTCAACCAATAACACAAACGCACTTATTGGATGCACAAGATTGGTTAAAAACCCTAACTGGATTAGAATAAGCCTAGGTACGACGAAAATGACCTAAATGTTCAACCAATGTCACAAACGCACTTATTGAATACACAAAATTGGTTAAAAACCATAATTGAATTAGAATAAGCCTAGGGAGGACGAAAATGAACTAAATGTTAAACCAATGACACAAACACACTTATTTGATGCACAAGATTGGCTAGAAACCTTAATAGGATTAGAATAAGCTTAGAGTGGACGAAAATGACCTAAATGTTAAACCAGTGACACAAACGCACTAATTGGATGCACATGATTGGTTAAAAACCCTAATTGGATTAGAATAAGCCAAGGGAGGACGAAAATGACATAAATGTTCAAACAATAACACAAACGCACTTATTGGATGCACAAGATAGGTTAAAAACCCTAACTGGATTAGAATAACCCTAGGGAGGACGAAAATGACCTAAATGTTCAACTAATAACACAAACGCACTTATTGGATGCACAAGATTGGTTAAAAACCTGAATTGGATTGGAATAAGCCTACGGAGGACGAAAATGACCTAAATGTTCAACCAATAACACAAACGCACTTATTGGATGCACATGATTGGTTTAGAAACCCTAATTGGATTAGAATAACCCTAGGGAGGATGAAAATGACCTAAAGGTTAAACCAATAACACAAACGCAGTTATTGGATGCATACATTTGTAAAAAACCCTAATTTGATTAGAATAAGCCTAGGGAGGACAAAAATGACCTAAATGTTCAACCAATGACACAAACGCACCAATTAGATGCACATGAATTGTTAAAAACCCTAATTTGATTAGAATAAGCCTAGGGAGGACGAAAATGACCTAAATGTTCTACCAATAACACAAACGCACTTATTGGATGCACAATATTGGTTAAAAACCCTAACTGGATTAGAATAAGCCTAGGGAGGACGAAAATTACCTAAATGTTCAACCAATGACACAAAAACAATTATTCGATGCATAAATTTGTTAAAAACCCTAATTGGATTAGAATAAGCCTAGGGAGGACGAAAATTAACTAAATGATAAACCAATGACACAAACACACTTATTGGATGCACAAGATTGGCTAGAAACTCTAATAGGATTAGAGTAAGTTTAGAGTGGACGAAAATGACCTAAATGTTAAACCAATGACACAAACGCACTAATTGGATGCACATGATTGGTTAAAAACCCTAATTGGATTAGAATAAGCCTAGGGAGGACGAAAATGACCTAAATGTTCAAACACTAACACAAATGCACTTATTGGATGCACAAGATAGGTTAAAAACCCTAACTGGATTAGAATAAGCCTAGGGAGGACAGAAATGACCTACATGTTCAACCAATAACACAAACGCACTTATTGGATGCACAAGATTGGTTAAAAAAATTAATTGGATTAGAATAAGCCTAGGGAGGACGAAAATGACCTACATGTTCAACCAATATCACAAACGCACTTATTGGATGCACAAGATTGGTTAAAAACCTTAATTGGATTAGAATAAGCCTAGGGAGGACGAAAATGACCTAAATGTTCAACCAATAACACAAACGCCCTTATTGGATGCACAAGATTCGTTAAAAACCTTAATTGGATTAGAATAAGCCTACGGAGGACAAAAAAATGACCTAAATGTTCAACCAATAACACAAACGCACTTATTGGATGCACAAGATTGGTTAAAAACCCTAACTGGATTAGAATAACCCTAAGGAGGACGAAAATGACCTAAATGTTCAACTAATAACACAAACGGACTAATATGATGCACATGATTGGTTAAAAACCCTAATTGGATTAGAATAAGCCTAGGGAGTACGAAAATGACCTAAATGTTAAACCAATGACACAAACGCACTAATTGGATGCAAATGATTGGTTAAAAACCCTAACTGGATTAGAATAAGCCTAGGGAGGACAAAAATGACCTACATGTTCAACCAATAACACAAACGCACTTATTGGATGCACAAGATTGGTTAAAAACCTTAATTGGATTAGAATAAGCCTAGGGAGGACGAAAATGACCTAAATGTTCAACCAATAACACAAACGCACATATTGGATGCACAAGATTGGTTAAAAACCCTAATGGGATTAGAATAAGCCTAAGAAGGACGAAAATGACCTAAATGTTCAACCAATGACACAAACGCAGTTATTGGATGCATAAATTGGATAAAAACCCTAATTCGTTTAGAATAAGCCAAAGGAGGACAAAAATGACCTAAATGTTAAACCAATCACACAAACGCACTAATATGATGCACATGATTGGTTAAAAACCCTAATTGGATTAGAATAAGACTAGGGAGTACGAAAATGACCTAAATGTTCAACCAATAACACAAACGCCCTTATTGGATGCACAAGATTGTTTAAAAACCTTAATTGGATTAGAATAAGCCTACGGAGGACAAAAAAATGACCTAAATGTTCAACCAATAACACAAACACACTTATTGGATGCACAAGATTGGTTAAAAACCTTAATTGGATTGGAATAAGCCTACGGAGGACGAAAATGTCCTAAATGTTCAACTAATAACACAAACACACTTATTGGATGTACAAGATTGTTTAAAAACCCTAATTGGATTAGAATAAGCCTAGGGAGGACGAAAATGACCTAAATGTTAAACCAATGACACAAACGCAGTTATTGGATGCATACATTGGTAAAAAACCGTAATTTGATTAGAATAAGCCTAGGGAGGACAAAAATGACCTAAATGTTGAACCAATGACACAAACGCACTTATTGGATGCACAAGATTGGTTAAAAACCCTAACTGGATTAGAATAACCCTAAGGAGGACGAAAATGACCTAAATGTTCAACTAATAACACAAACGCACTTATTGGATGCACAAGATTGGTTAAGAACCTGAATTGGATTGGAATAAGCCTACGGAGGACGAAAATGACCTAAATGTTCAACCAATAACACAAACGCACTTATTGGATGCACATGATTGGTTTAGATACCCTAATTGGATTAGAATAAGCCTAGGGAGGATGAAAATGACCTAACGGTTAAACCAATAACACAAACGCAGTTATTGGATGCATACATTTGTAAAAAAACCCTAATTTGATTAGAATAAGCCTAGGGAGGACAAAAATGACCTAAATGTTCAACCAATGACACAAACGCACCAATTAGATGCACATGATTGGTTAAAAACCCTAATTTGATTAGAATAAGCCTAGGGAGGACGAAAATGACCTAAATGTTCTACCAGTAACACAAACGCACTTATTGGATGCACAATATTGGTTAAAAACCCTAACTGGATTAGAATAAGCCTAGGGAGGACGAAAATTACCTAAATGTTCAACCAATGACACAAAAACAATTATTCGATGCATAAATTTGTTAAAAACCCTAATTGGATTAGAATAAGCCTAGGGAGGACGAAAATTAACTAAATGATAAACAGATGACACAAACACACTTATTGGATGCACAAGATTGGCTAGAAACTCTAATAGGATTAGAGTAAGCTTAGAGTGGACGAAAATGACCTAAATGTTAAACCAATGACACAAACGCACTAATTGGATGCACATGATTGGTTAAAAACCCTAATTGGATTAGAATAACCCTAGGGAGGACGAAAATGACCTAAATGTTCAAACATTAACACAAATGCACTTATTGGATGCACAAGATAGGTTAAAAACCCTAACTGGATTAGAATAAGCCTAGGGAGGACGGAAATGACCTACATGTTCAACCAATAACACAAACGCACTTATTGGATGCACAAGATTGGTTAAAAACCTTAATTGGATTAGAATAAGCCTAGGGAGGACGAAATTGACCTAAATGTTCAACCAATAACACAAACGCACATATTGGATGCACAAGATTGGTTAAAAACCCTAATGGGATTAGAATAAGCCTAGGAAGGACGAAAATGACCTAAATGTTCAACCAATGACACAAACGCAGTTATTGGATGCATAAATTGGATAAAAACCCTAATTCGTTTAGAATAAGCCAAAGGAGGACAAAAATGACCTAAATGTTAAACCAATCACACAAACGCACTAATATGATGCACATGATTGGTTAAAAACCCTAATTGGATTAGAATAAGACTAGGGAGTACGAAAATGACCTAAATGTTCAACCAATAACACAAACGCCCTTATTGGATGCACAAGATTGTTTAAAAACCTTAATTGGATTAGAATAAGCCTACGGAGGACAAAAAAATGACCTAAATGTTCATCCAATAACACAAACACACTTATTGGATGCACAAGATTGGTTAAAAACCTTAATTGGATTGGAATAAGCCTACGGAGGACGAAAATGTCCTAAATGTTCAACTAATAACACAAACACACTTATTGGATGTACAAGATTGTTTAAAAACCCTAATTGGATTAGAATAAGCCTAGGGAGGACGAAAATGACCTAAATGTTAAACCAATGACACAAACGCAGTTATTGGATGCATACATTGGTAAAAAACCGTAATTTGATTAGAATAAGCCTAGGGAGGACAAAAATGACCTAAATGTTCAACCAATGACACAAACGCACTTATTGGATGCACAAGATTGGTTAAAAACCCTAACTGGATTAGAATAACCCTAAGGAGGACGAAAATGACCTAAATGTTCAACTAATAACACAAACGCACTTATTGGATGCACAAGATTGGTTAAAAACCTGAATTGGATTGGAATAAGCCTACGGAGGACGAAAATGACCTAAATGTTCAACCAATAACACAAACGCACTTATTGGATGCACATGATTGGTTTAGAAACCCTAATTGGATTAGAATAAGCCTAGGGAGGATGAAAATGACCTAACGGTTAAACCAATAACACAAACACAGTTATTGGATGCATACATTTGTAAAAAAACCCTAATTTGATTAGAATAAGCCTAGGGAGGACAAAAATGACCTAAATGTTCAACCAATGACACAAACGCACCAATTAGATGCACATGATTGGTTAAAAACCCTAATTTGATTAGAATAAGCCTAGGGAGGACGAAAATGACCTAAATGTTCTACCAATAACACAAACGCACTTATTGGATGCACAATATTGGTTAAAAACCCTAACTGGATTAGAATAAGCCTAGGGAGGACGAAAATTACCTAAATGTTCAACCAATGACACAAAAACAATTATTCGATGCATAAATTTGTTAAAAACCCTAATTGGATTAGAATAAGCCTAGGGAGGACGAAAATTAACTAAATGATAAACCAATGACACAAACACACTTATTGGGTGCACAAGATTGGCTAGAAACTCTAATAGGATTAGAGTAAGCTTAGAGTGGACGAAAATGACCTAAATGTTAAACCAATGACACAAACGCACTAATTGGATGCACATGATTGGTTAAAAACCCTAATTGGATTAGAATAACCCTAGGGAGGACGAAAATGACCTAAATGTTCAAACACTAACACAAATGCACTTATTGGATGCACAAGATAGGTTAAAAACCCTAACTGGATTAGAATAAGCCTAGGGAGGACGGAAATGACCTACATGTTCAACCAATAACACAAACGCACTTATTGGATGCACAAGATTGGTTAAAAACCTTAATTGGATTAGAATAAGCCTAGGGAGGACGAAATTGACCTACATGTTCAACCAATAACACAAACGCACTTATTGGATGCACAAGATTGGTTAAAAACCCTAATTGGATTAGAATAAGCCTAGGAAGGACGAAAATGACCTAAATGTTCAACCAATGACACAAACGCACTTATTGGATGCACAAGATTTGTTAAAAACCCTAATTGGGTTAGAATAAGCCTAGGGAGGACGAAAATGACATAAATGTTCAACCAATGACACAAACGCAGTTATTGGATGCATACATTGGTAAAAAAAAACCCTAATTTGATTAGAATAAGCCTAGGGAGGACAAAAATTACCTAAATGTTCAACCAATGACACAAACACACTTATTGGATGCACAAGATTGGCTAGAAACCCTAATAGGATTAGAATAAGCTTAGAGTGGATGAAAATGACCTAAATGTTAAACCAATGACACAAACGCACTAATTGGATGCAAATGATTGGTTAAAAACCCTAATTGGATTAGAATAAGCCTAGGGAGTACGAAAATGACCTAAATGTTCAACCAATAACACAAACGCCCTTATTGGATGCACAAGATTGGTTAAAAACCTTAATTGGATTAGAATAAGCCTACGGAGGACAAAGAAATGACCTAAATGTTCAACCAATAACACAAACGCACTTATTGGATGCACAAGATTGGTTAAAAACCCTAACTGGATTAGAATAACCCTAAGGAGGACGAAAATGACCTAAATGTTCAACTAATAACACAAACGCACTTATTGGATGCACAAGATTGGTTAAAAACCTTAATTGGATTGGAATAAGCCTACGGAGGACAAAAATGACCTAAATGTTCAACTAGTAACACAAACGCACTTATTGGATGTACAAGATTGTTTTAAAACCCTAATTGGATTAGAATAAGCCCAGGGAGGACGAAAATGACCTAAATGTTAAACCAATGACACAAACGCAGTTATTGGATGCATACATTGGTAAAAAAAAAACCCTAATTTGATTAGAATAAGCCTAGGGAGGACAAAAATGACCTAAATGTTCAACCAATGACACAAACGCACCAATTAGATGCCTATGATTGGTTAAAAACCCTAATTGGATTAGAATAAGCCTAGGGAGGACGAAAATGACCTAAATGTTCTACCAATAACACAAACGCACTTATTGGATGCACAAGATTGGTTAAAAACCCTAACTGGATTAGAATAAGCCTAGGGAGGACGAAAATTACCTAAATGTTCAACCAATGACACAAACGCACTTATTGAATACACAAAATTGGTTAAAAACCATAATTGGATTAGGATAAGCCTAGGGAGGACGAAAATGAACTAAATGTTAAACCAATGACACAAACACACTTATTGGATGCACAAGATTGGCTAGAAACCCTAATAGGATTAGAATAAGCTTAGAGTGGATGAAAATGACCTAAATATTAAACTAGTGACACAAACGCACTAATTGGATGGACATGATTGGTTAAAAACCCTAATTGGATTAGAATAAGCCTAGGGAGGATGAAAATGACCTAAATGTTCAAACAGTAACACAAATGCACTTATTGGATGCACAAGATTGGTTAAAAACCCTAATTGGTTTAGAATAAGCCTAGGGAGGATGAAAATGACCTAAATATTCAAACAGTAACACAAATGCACTTATTGGATGCACAAGATAGGTTAAAAACCCTTACTGGATTAGAATAAGCCTAGGGAGGACGAAAATGACCTACATGTTCAACCAATAACACAAACGCACTTATTGGATGCACAAGATTGGTTAAAAACCTTAATTGGATTAGAATAAGCCTAGGGAGGACGAAAACGACCTAAATGTTCAACCAATAACACAAACGCACTTATTGGATGCACAAGATTGGTTAAAAACCCTAATTGGATTAGAATAAGCCTAGGGAGGACGAAAATGACCTAAATGTTCAACCAATGACACAAACGCAGTTATTGGATGCATAAATTGGATAAAAACCCTAATTCGTTTAGAATAAGTCAAGGGAGGACAAAAATGACCTAAATGTTAAACCAATGACACAAACGCACTAATATGATGCACATGATTGGTTAAAAACCCTAATTTGATTAGAATAAGCCTAGGGAGTACGAAAATGGCCTAAATGTTCAACCAATAACCCAAACACCCTTATTGGATGCACAAGATTGGTTAAAAACCTTAATTGGATTAGAATAAGCCTACGGAGGACGAAAAAATGACCTAAATGTTCAACGAATAACACAAACGCACTTATTGGATGCACAAGATTGGTTAAAAACCCTAACTGGATTAGAATAACCTAAGGAGGACGAAAATGACCTAAATGTTCAACTAATAACACAAACGCACTTATTGGATGCACAAGATTGGTTAAAAACCTTAATTGGATTAGAATAAGCCTACGGAGGACAAAAATGACCTAAATGTTCAACCAATAACACAAATGCACTTATTGGATGCACAAGATTGGTTAAAAACCTTATTTGGATTAGAATAAGCCTAGGGAGGACGAAAATGACCTAAATGTTCAGACAATAACACAAATGCACTTTTTGGATGCACAAGATTGGTTAAAAACCCTAATTGGATTAGAATAAGTCTAGGGAGGATGAAAAAGACCTAAATGTTCAACCAATGACACAAACTCACTTATTGAATGCACAAAATTAAATAAAAACCCTAATTGGATTAGAATAAGCCTAGGGAGGACGAAAATGAACTAAATGTTCAACCAATGACACAAACACACTTATTGGATGCACAAGATAGGTTAAAAACCCTAACTGGATTAGAATAAGCCTAGGGAGGACGAAAATGACCTAAATGTTCAACCAATAACATAAACGCACTTATTGGATGCATAAAATTGTTTAAAAACCCTAATTGGATTAGAGTAAGCCTAGGGAGGACGAAAATTAACTAACTGTTAAACCAAGGACACAAACGCACAAATTGGATGCACATGATTAGTTAAAAACCCTAATTTGATTTGAATAAGCCTAGGGAGGACAAATATGCCCTAAATGTTCTACCAATGACACAAACGCACTAATTAGATGCACCTGATTGGTTAAAAACCCTAATTGGATTAGAATAAGCCAAGGGAGGACGAAAATGACCTAAATGTTCAACCAATAACACAAACGCACTTATTGGATGCACAAGATTGGTTAAAAACCCTAATTGGATTAGAATAAGCCTAGGGAGAACGAAAATGACCTAAATGTTCAACCAATGACACAAACGCACTTATTGAATACACAAAATTGGTTAAAAACCATAATTGGATTAGAATAAGCCTAGGGAGGACTAAAATGAACTAAATGTTAAACCAATGACACAAACACACTTATTGGATGCACAAGAATGTCTAGAAACCCTAATAGGATTAGAATAAGCTTAGAGTGGACGAAAATGACCTAAATGTTAAACCAGTGACACAAACGCACTAATTGGATGCACATGATTGGTTAAAAACCCTAATTGGATTCGAATAAGCCTAGGGAGGACGAAAATGACCTAAATATTCAAACGATAACACAAACGCACTTATTGGATGCACAAGATAGGTTAAAAACCCTAATTGGGTTAGAATAAGCCTAGGGAGGACGAAAATGACCTAAATGTTCAACCAATAACACAAACGCACTTATTGGATGCACAAGATTGGTTAAAAACCTTAATTGAATTCGAATAAGCCTAGGGAGGATGAAAATGACCTAAATGTTCAACCAATAACACAAACGCACTTATTGGATGCACAAAATTGGTTCAAAACCCTAATTGGATTAGAATAAGCATAGAGAGGACGAAAATGACCTAAATGTTCAACCAATGACACAAACGCAGTTATTGGATGCACAAGATTGGTTAAAAACCCTAATTGGATTAGAATAAGCCTAGGGAGGATGAAAATTAACTAAATGTTAAACCAATGACACAAACACACTTATTGGATGCACAAGATTGGCTAGAAACCCAAATAGGATTAGAATAAGCTTAGAGTGGACGAAAATGACCTAAATGTTAAACCAATGACACAAACGCACTAATTGGATGCACATGATTGGTTCAAAACCATAATTGGTTTAGAATAAGCCTAGGGAGGACGAAAATGAACTAAATGTTAAACTAATGACACAAACACACTTATTGGATGCACAAGATTGGCTAGAAAGCCTAATAGTATTAGAATAAGCCTAGAGTGGACCAAAATGAACTAAATGTTACACAAATGACACAAACACACTAATTGGATGCACATGATTGGTTAAAAACCGTAATTGGATTAGAATAAGCCTAGGGAGGACGAAAATGACCTAAATGTTCAACAAATGACACAAAAACAATTATTCGATGCATAAATTTGTTAAAAACCCTAATTGGATTAGAATAAGCCTAGGGTGGACGAAAATTAACTAAATGATAAATCAATGACACAAACACACTTATTGGATGCACAAGATTGGCTAGAAACTCTAATAGGATTAGAGTAAGCTTAGAGTGGACGAAAATGACCTAAATGTTAAACCAATGACACAAACGCACTAATTGGATGCACATGATTGGTTAAAAACCCTAATTGGATTAGAATAAGACTAGGGAGGACGAAAATGACCTAAATGTTCAAACAATAACACAAACGCACTTATTGGATGCACAAGATTGGTTAAAAACACTAATTGGATTAGAAAAAGCCTAGGGAGGAAGAAAATTACTTAAATGTTCAACAAATAACACAAACGCACTTATAGGATGCACAAGATTGGTTAAAAACCCTAATTGGATTAGAATAAGCCTAGGGAGGACAAAAATGACCTAAATGTTCAACCAATGACACAAACGCACTTATTGAATAAACAAAATTGGTTAAAAACCCTAATTGGATTAGAATAAGCCTAGGGAGGACGAAAATGAACTAAATGTTAAACCAATGACACAAACACACTTATTGGATGCACAAGATTGGCTAGAAAGCCTAATAGGATTAGAATAAGCCTAGACTGGACGAAAATGACCCAAATGTTACAGAAATGACACAAACGCACTAATTCGATGCACATGATTGGATAAAAACCCTAATTGGATTAGAATAAGCCTAGGGAGGACGAAAATGACCTAAATGTTCAACCAATAACACAAACGCACTTATTGGATGCACATGATAGGTTAAAAACCCTAATTGGATTAGAATAAGTCTAGGGAGGACGAAAATGAACTAAATTTTAAACCAATGACACAAACACACTTATTGGATGCACAAGATTGGCTAGAAAGCCTAATAGGATTAGAATAAGCCTAGAGTAGACGAAAATGACCTAAATGTTACACAAATGACACAAACGCACTAATTCGATGCACATGATTGTTTAAAAACCATAAATTGATTAGAATAAGCCTAGGGAGGACGAAAATGACCTAAATGTTCAACCAATAACACAAACGCACTTATTGGATGCATAAGATTTGTTAAAAACCCTAATTGGATTAGAATAAGCCTAGGGAGGACGAAAATGACCTAAATGTTCAACCAATGACACAAACGCACTTATTGAATACACAAAATTGGTTAAAAACCATAATTGGATTAGAATAAGCCTAGGGAGGAAAATGAACTAAATGTTAAACCAATGACACAAACACACTTATTGGATGCACAAGATTGGCTAGAAACCCTAATAGGATTAGAATGAGCTTAGGGTGGACGAAAATGACCTAAATGTTAAACCAGTGACACCAACGCACTAATTAAATGCACATGATTGGTTAAAAACCCTAATTGGATTAGAATAAGCCTAGGGAGGACGAAAATAACCTAAATGTTCAAACAATAACACAAACGTACTTATTGGATGCACAAGATAGGTTAAAAACCCTAACTGGATTAGAATAAGCCTAGCGAGGACGAAAATGACCTAAATGTTCAAACAATAACACAAACGCACTTATTGGATGCACAAGATTGGTTAAAAACCCTAATTGGATTAGAAAAAGCCTAAGAAGGACGAAAATGACCTAAATGTTCAAACAATAACACAAACACACTTATCGAATACACAAAATTGGTTAAAAACCATAATTGGATTAGAATAAGCCTAGGGAGGACGAAAATGAACTAAATGTTAAACCAATGACACAAACACACTTATTGGATGCACAAGATTGGCTAGAAACCCTAATAGGATTAGAATGAGCTTAGAGTGGACGAAAATGACCTAAATGTTAAACCATTGACACCAACGCACTAATTAAATGCACTTGATTGGTTAAAAACCCTAATAGGATTAGAATAAGCCTAGGGAGGACGAAAATGACCTAAATGTTCAAACAATAACAAAAACGCATTTATTGGATGCACAAGATAGGTTAAAAACCCTAACTGGATTAGAATAAGCCTAGCGAGGACGAAAATGACCTAAATGTTCAAACAATAACACAAACGCACTTATTGGAAGCACAAGATTGGTTAAAAACCCTAATTGGATTAGAAAAAGCCTAGGGAGGAAGAAAATGACCTAAATGTTCTACAAATAACACAAACGCACTTATAGGATGCACAAGATTGGTTAAAAACCCTAATTGGATTAAAATAAGCCTAGGGAGGACGAAAATGACCTAAATGTTCAACCAATGACACAAACGCACTTATTGAATAAACAAAATTTAATAAAAACCCTAATTGGATTAGAATAAGCCTAGGGAGGACGAAATTGAACTAAATGTTAAACCAATGACACAAACACACTTATTGGATGCACAAGATTGGCTAGAAAGCCTAATAGGATTAGAATAAGCCTAGAGTGGACGAAAATGACCCAAATGTTACAGAAATGACACAAACGCACTAATTCGATGCACATGATTGGTTAAAAACCCTAATTGGATTAGAATAAGCCTAAGGAGGACGAAAATGACCTAAATGTTCAACCAATAACACAAACGCAGTTATTGGATGCACATGATAGGTTAAACACCCTAAGTGGATTAGAATAAGCCTAGGGAGGACGAAAATGAACTAAATGTTAAACCAATGACACAAACACACTTATTGGATGCACAAGATTGGCTAGAAAGCCTAATAGGATTAGAATAAGCCTAGAGTGGACGAAAATGACCTAAATGTTACACAAATGACACAAACGCACTAATTCGATGCACATGATTGTTTAAAAACCCTAATTGGATTAGAATAAGCCTAGGGAGGACGAAAATGACCTAAATGTTCAACCAATAACACAAAAGCACTTATTGGATGCACAAGATTGGTTTAAAACCCTAATTGGATTAGAATAAGCCAAGGGAGGACCAAAATGACCTAAATGTTCAACCAATGACACAAACACACTTATTGAATACACAAAATTGGTTAAAAACCATAATTGGATTACAATAAGCCTAGCGAGGACGAAAATGAACTAAATGTTAAACCAATGACACAAACACACTTATTGGATGCACAAGATTGGCTAGAAACCCTAATAGGATTAGAATGAGCTTAGAGTGGACGAAAATGACCTAAATGTTAAACCAGTGACACCAACGCACTAATTAAATGCACATGATTGGTTAAAAACCCTAATTGGATTAGAATAAGCCTAGGGAGGACGAAAATAACCTAAATGTTCAAACAATAACACAAACGCACTTATTGGATGCACAAGATAGGTTAAAAACCCTAACTGGATTAGAATAAGCCTAGCGAGGACGAAAATGACCTAAATGTTCAAACAATAACAAAAAGGCACTTATTGGATGTACAAGATTGGTTAAAAACCCTAATTGGATTAGAAAAAGCCTAGGGAGGACGAAAATGACCTAAATGTTCAAACAATAACACAAACACACTTATTGAATACACAAAATTGGTTAAAAACCATAATTGGATTAGAATAAGCCTAGGGAGGACGAAAATGAACTAAATGTTAAAACAATGACACAAACACACTTATTGGATGCACAAGATTGGCTAGAAACCCTAATAGGATTAGAATGAGCTTAGAGTGGACGAAAATGACCTAAATGTTAAACCAGTGACACCAACACGCTAATTAAATGCACATGATTGGTTAAAAACCCTAATTGGATTAGAATAAGCCTAGGGAGGACGAAAATGACCTAAATGTTCAAACAATAACACAAACGCACATATTTGATGCACAAGATAGGTTAAAAACCATAACTGGATTAGAATAAGCCTAGCGAGGACGAAAATGACCTAAATGTTCAAACAATAACACAAACGCACTTATTGGAAGCACAAGATTGGTTAAAAACCCTAATTGGATTAGAAAAAGCCTAGGAAGGAAGAAAATGACCTAAATGTTCAACACATAACACAAACGCACTTATAGGATGCACAAGATTGGTTAAAAACCCTAATTGGATTAGAATAAGCCTAGGGAGGACGAAAATGACCTAAATGTTCAACCAATGACACAAACGCACTTATTGAATAAACAAAATTTAATGAAAACCCTAATTGGATTAGAATAAGCCTAGGGAGGACGAAAATGAACTAAATGTTAAACCAATGACACAAACACACTTATTGGATGCACAAGATTGGCTAGAAAGCCTAATAGGATTAGAATAAGCCTAGAGTGGACGAAAATGACCTAAATGTTACACAAATGACACAAACGCACTAATTCGATGCACATGATTGTTTAAAAACCCTAATTGGATTAGAATAAGCCTAGGGAGGACGAAAATGACCTAAATGTTCAACCAATAACACAAACGCACTTATTGGATGCACAAGATTGGTTAAAAACCCTAATTGGATTAGAAAAAGCCTAGGGAGGACGAAAATGACCTAAATGTTCAAACAATAACACAAACACACTTATTGAATACACAAAATTGGTTAAAAACCATAATTGGATTAGAATAAGCCTAGGGAGGACGAAAATGAACTAAATGTTAAACCAATGACACAAACAAACTTATTGGATGCACAAGATTGGCAGAAACCCTAATAGGATTAGAATGAGCTTAGAGTGGACGAAAATGACCTAAATGTTAAACCAGTACACCAACACACTAATTAAATGCACATGATTGGTTAAAAACCCTAATTGGATTAGAATAAGCCTTGGGAGGACGAAAATGACCTAAATGTTCAAACAATAACACTAACGCACATATTGGATGCACAAGATAGGTTAAAAACCCTAACTGGATTAGAATAAGCCTAGCGAGGACGAAAATGACCTAAATGTTCAAACAATAACACAAACGCACTTATTGGAAGCACAAGATTGGTTAAAAACCCTAATTGGATTAGAAAAAGCCTAGGGAGGAAGAAAATGACCTAAATGTTCAACAAATAACACAAACGCACTTATAGGATGCACAAGATTTGTTAAAAACCCTAATTGGATTAGAATAAGCCTAGGGAGGATGAAAATTAACTAATTGTTTAACCAATGACACAAACACTCTTATTGGATGCACAAGATTGGCTAGAAACCCAAATAGGATTAGAATAAGCTTAGAGTGGACGAAAATGACATAAATGTTAAACCAATGACACAAACGCACTAATTGGATGCACATGATTGGTTCAAAATCCTAATTGGATTAGAATAAGCCTAAGGAGGACGAAAATGAACTAAATGTTAAACCAATGACACAAACACACTTATTGGATGCACAAGATTGGCTAGAAAGCCTAATAGTATTAGAATAAGCCTAGAGTGGACCAAAATGAACTAAATGTTACACAAATGACACAAACACACTGATTGGATGCACATGATTGGTTAAAAACCCTAATTGAATTATAATAAGACTAGGGAGGACGAAAATGACCTAAATGTTCAAACAATAACACAAACGCACTTATTGGATGCACAAGATTGGTTAAAAACCCTAATTGGATTAGAATAAGCCTAGGGAGGACGAAAAGGACCTAAATGTTCAACAAATGACACAAAAACAATTATTCGATGCATAAATTTGTTAAAAACCCTAATTGGATTAGAATAAGCCTAGGGAGGACGAAAATTAACTAAATGATAAATCAATGACACAAACACATTTATTAGATGCACAAGATTGGCTAGAAACTCTAATAGGATTAGAGTAAGCTTAGAGTGGACGAAAATGACCTAAATGTTAAACCAATGACACAAACGCACTAATTAGATGCACAAGATTGGTTAAAAACCCTAATTGTATTAGAATAAGACTAGGGGGGACGAAAATGACCTAAATGTTCAAACAATAACACAAACGCACTTATTGGATGCACAAGATTGGTTAAAAACCCTAATTGGATTAGAAAAAGCCTAGGGAGGAAGAAAATTACCTAAATGTTCAACAAATAACACAAACACACTTATAGGATGCACAAGATTGGTTAAAAACCCTAATTGGATTAGAATAAGCCTAGGGAGGACGAAAATGACCTAAATGTATAACCAATGACACAAACGCACTTATTGAATAAACAAAATTGGTTAAAAACCCTAATTGGATTAGAAAAAGCCTAGGGAGGACGAAAATGAACTAAATGTTAAACCAATGACACAAACACACTTATTGGATGCACAAGATTGGCTAGAAAGCCTAATAGGATTAGAATAAGCCTAGACTGGACGAAAATGACCCAAATGTTACAGAAATGACACAAACGCACTAATTCGATGCACATGATTGGTTAAAAACCCTAATTGGAATAGAATAAGCCTAGGGAGGACGAAAATAACCTAAATGTTCAAACAATAACACAAACGCACTTATTGGATGCACAAGATAGGTTAAAAACCCTAACTGGATTAGAATAAGCCTAGCGAGGACGAAAATGACCTAAATGTTCAGACAATAACAAAAAGACACTTATTGGATGTACAAGACTGGTTAAAAACCCTAATTGGATTAGAAAAAGCCTAGGGAGGACGAAAATGACCTAAATGTTCAAACAATAACACAAACACACTTATTGAATACACAAAATTGGTTAAAAACCATAATTGGATTAGAATAAGCCTAGGGAGGACGAAAATGAACTAAATGTTAAACCAATGACACAAACACACTTATTGGATGCACAAGATTGGCTAGAAACCCTAATAGGATTAGAATGAGCTTAGAGTGGACGAAAATGACCTAAATGTTAAACCAGTGACACCAACACGCTAATTAAATGCACATGATTGGTTAAAAACCCTAATTGGATTAGAATAAGCCTAGGGAGGACGAAAATGACCTAAATGTTCAAACAATAACACAAACGCACATATTTGATGCACAAGATAGGTTAAAAACCCTAACTGGATTAGAATAAGCCTAGCGAGGACGAAAATGACCTAAATGTTCAAACAATAACACAAACGCACTTATTGGAAGCACAAGATTGGTTAAAAACCCTAATTGGATTAGAAAAAGCCTAGGAAGGAAGAAAATGACCTAAATGTTCAACAAATAACACAAACGCACTTATAGGATGCACAAGATTGGTTAAAAACCCTAATTGGATTAGAATAAGCCTAGGGAGGACGAAAATGACCTAAATGTTCAACCAATGACACAAACGCACTTATTGAATAAACAAAATTTAATGAAAACCCTAATTGGATTAGAATAAGCCTAGGGAGGACGAAAATGAACTAAATGTTAAACCAATGACACAAACACACTTATCGGATGCACAAGATTGGCTAGAAAGCCTAATAGGATTAGAATAAGCCTAGAGTGGACGAAAATGACCTAAATGTTACACAAATGACACAAACGCACTAATTCGATGCACATGATTGTTTAAAAACCCTAATTGGATTAGAATAAGCCTAGGGAGGACGAAAATGACCTAAATGTTCAACCAATAACACAAACGCACTTATTGGATGCACAAGATTGGTTAAAAACCCTAATCGGATTAGAATAAGCCTAGGGAGGACGAAAATGACCTAAATGTTCAACCAATGACTCAAACGCACTTATTGAATACACAAAATTGGTTAAAAACCATAATTGGATTACAATAAGCCTAGCGAGGACGAAAATGAACTAAATGTTAAACCAATGACACAAACACACTTATTGGATGCACAAGATTGGCTAGAAACCCTAATAGGATTAGAATGAGCTTAGAGTGGACGAAAATGACCTAAATGTTAAACCAGTGACACCAACGCACTAATTAAATGCACATGATTGGTTAAAAACCCTAATTGGATTAGAATAAGCCTAGGGAGGACGAAAATAACCTAAATGTTCAAACAATAACACAAACGCACTTATTGGATGCACAAGATAGGTTAAAAACCCTAACTGGATTAGAATAAGCCTAGCGAGGACGAAAATGACCTAAATGTTCAAACAATAACACAAACGCACTTATTGGATGTACATGATTGGTTAAAAACCCTAATTGGATTAGAAAATGCCTAGGGAGGACGAAAATGACCTAAATGTTCAAACAATAACACAAACACACTTATTGAATACACAAAATTGGTTAAAAACCATAATTGGATTAGAATAAGCCTAGGGAGGACGAAAATGAACTAAATGTTAAACCAATGACACAAACAAACTTATTGGATGCACAAGATTGGTAGAAACCCTAATAGGATTAGAATGAGCTTAGAGTGGACGAAAATGACCTAAATGTTAAACCAGTGACACCAACACACTAATTAAATGCACATGATTGGTTAAAAACCCTAATTGGATTAGAATAAGCCTAGGGAGGACGAAAATGACCTAAATGTTCAAACAATAACACTAACGCACATATTGGATGCACAAGATAGGTTAAAAACCCTAACTGGATTAGAATAAGCCTAGCGAGGACGAAAATGACCTAAATGTTCAAACAATAACACAAACGCACTTATTGGAAGCACAAGATTGGTTAAAAACCCTAATTGGATTAGAAAAAGCCTAGGGAGGAAGAAAATGACCTAAATGTTCAACAAATAACACAAACGCACTTATAGGATGCACAAGATTTGTTAAAAACCCTAATTGGATTAGAATAAGCCTAGGGAGGATGAAAATTAACTAATTGTTTAACCAATGACACAAACACACTTATTGGATGCACAAGATTGGCTAGAAACCCAAATAGGATTAGAATAAGCTTAGAGTGGACGAAAATGACATAAATGTTAAACCAATGACACAAACGCACTAATTGGATGCACATGATTGGTTCAAAACCCTAATTGGATTAGAATAAGCCTAGGGAGGACGAAAATGAATTAAATGATAAATCAATGACACAAACACACTTATTGGATGCACAAGATTGGCTAGAAACTCTAATAGGATTAGAGTAAGCTTAGAGTGGACGAAAATGACCTAAATGTTAAACCAATGACACAAACGCACTAATTAGATGCACAAGATTGGTTAAAAACCCTAATTGTATTAGAATAAGACTAGGGGGGACGAAAATGACCTAAATGTTCAAACAATAACACAAACGCACTTATTGGATGCACAAGATTGGTTAAAAACCCTAATTGGATTAGAAAAAGCCTAGGGAGGAAGAAAATTACCTAAATGTTCAACAAATAACACAAACGCACTTATAGGATGCACAAGATTGGTTAAAAACCCTAATTGGATTAGAATAAGCCTAGGGTGGACGAAAATGACCTAAATGTACAACCAATGACACAAACGCACTTATTGAATAAACAAAATTGGTTAAAAACCGTAATTGGATTAGAAAAAGCCTAGGGAGGACGAAAATGAACTAAATGTTAAACCAATGACACAAACACACTTATTGGATGCAAAAGATTGGCTAGAAAGCCTAATAGGATTAGAATAAGCCTAGACTGGACGAAAATGACCCAAATGTTACAGAAATGACACAAACGCACTAATTCGATGCACATGATTGGTTAAAAACCCTAATTGGATTAGAATAAGCCTAGGGAGGACGAAAATGACCTAAATGTTCAACCAATAACACAAACGCACTTATTGGATGCACTTGATAGGTTAAAAACCCTAATTGGATTAGAATAAGCCTAGGGAGGACGAAAATGAACTAAATGTTAAACCAATGACACAAACACACTTATTGGATGCACAAGATTGGCTAGAAAGCCTAATAGGATTAGAATAAGCCTAGAGTGGACGAAAATGACCTAAATGTTACACAAATGACACAAACGCACTAATTCGATGCCCATGATTGTTTAAAAACCCTAAATTGATTAGAATAAGCCTAGGGAGGACGAAAATGAGCTAAATGTTCAACCAATAACACAAACGCACTTATTGGATGCACAAGATTTGTTAAAAACCCTAATTGGATTAGAATAAGCCTAGGGAGGACGAAAATGACCTAAATGTTCAGCCAATGACACAAACGCACTTATTGAATACACAAAATTGGTTAAAAACCATAATTGGATTAGAATAAGCCTAGGGAGGACGAAAATGAACTAAATGTTAAACCAATGACAAAAACACACTTATTGGATGCACAAGATTGGCTAGAAACCCTAATAAAATTAGAATGAGCTTAGAGTGGACGAAAAAGACCTAAATGTTAAACCAGTGACACCAACGCACTAATTAAATGCACATGATTGGTTAAAAACCCTAATTGGATTAGAATAAGCCTAGGGAGGACGAAAATAACCTAAATGTTCAAACAATAACACAAACGTACTTATTGGATGCACAAGATAGGTTAAAAACCCTAACTAGATTAGAATAAGCCTAGCGAGGACGAAAATGACCTAAATGTTCAAACAATAACACAAACGCACTTATTGGATGCACAAGATTGGTTAAAAACCCTAATTGGATTAGAAAAAGCCTAGGGAGGACAAAAATGACCTAAATGTTCAAACAATAACACAAACACACTTATTGAATACACAAAATTGGTTAAAAACCATAATTGGATTAGAATAAGCCTAGGGTGGACGAAAATGAACTAAATGTTAAACCAATGACACAAACACACTTATTGGATGCACAAGATTTGCTAGAAACCCTAATAGGATTAGAATGAGCTTAGAGTGGACGAAAATGACCTAAATGTTAAACCAGTGACACCAACGCACTAATTAAATGCACATGATTGGTTAAAAACCCTAATTGGATTAGAATAAGCCTAGGGAGGACGAAAATGACCTAAATGTTCAAACAATAACACAAACACACTTATTGAATACACAAAATTGGTTAAAAACCATAATTGGATTAGAATAAGCCTAGGGAGGACGAAAATGAACTAAATGTTAAACCAATGACACAAACAAACTTATTGGATGCACAAGATTGGTAGAAACCCTAATAGGATTAGAATGAGCTTAGAGTGGACGAAAATGACCTAAATGTTAAACCAGTGACACCAACACACTAATTAAATGCACATGATTGGTTAAAAACCCTAATTGGATTAGAATAAGCCTAGGGAGGACGAAAATGACCTAAATGTTCAAACAATAACACTAACGCACATATTGGATGCACAAGATAGGTTAAAAACCCTAACTGGATTAGAATAAGCCTAGCGAGGACGAAAATGACCTAAATGTTCAAACAATAACACAGACGCACTTATTGGAAGCACAAGATTGGTTAAAAACCCTAATTGGATTAGAAAAAGCCTAGGGAGGAAGAAAATGACCTAAATGTTCAACAAATAACACAAACGCATTTATAGGATGCACAAGATTTGTTAAAAACCCTAATTGGATTAGAATAAGCCTAGGGAGGATGAAAATTAACTACTTGTTTAACCAATGACACAAACACACTTATTGGATGCACAAGATTGGCTAGAAACCCAAATAGGATTAGAATAAGCTTAGAGTGGACGAAAATGACATAAATGTTAAACCAATGACACAAACGCACTAATTGGATGCACATGATTGGTTCAAAACCCTAATTGGATTAGAATAAGCCTAGGGAGGACGAAAATGAACTAAATGTTAAACCAATGACACAAACACACTTATTGGATGCACAAGATTGGCTAGAAAGCCTAATAGTATTAGAATAAGCCTAGAGTGGACCAAAATGAACTAAATGTTACACAAATGACACAAACACACTGATTGGATGCACATGATTGGTTAAAAACCCTAATTGGATTATAATAAGACTAGGGAGGACGAAAATGACCTAAATGTTCAAACAATAACATAAACGCACTTATTGGATGCACAAGATTGGTTAAAAACCCTAATTGGATTAGAATAAGCCTAGGGAGGACGAAAATGACCTAAATGTTCAACAAATGACACAAAAACAATTATTCGATGCATAAATTTGTTAAAAACCCTAATTGGATTAGAATAAGCCTAGGGAGGACGAAAATTAACTAAATGATAAATCAATGACACAAACACACTTATTGGATGCACAAGATTGGCTAGAAACTCTAATAGGATTAGAGTAAGCTTAGAGTGGACGAAAATGACCTAAATGTTAAACCAATGACACAAACGCACTAATTAGATGCACAAGATTGGTTAAAAACCCTAATTGGATTAGAATAAGCCTAGGGAGGATGAAAATTAACTAATTGTTTAACCAATGACACAAACACACTTATTGGATGCACAAGATTGGCTAGAAACCCAAATAGGATTAGAATAAGCTTAGAGTGGACGAAAATGACATAAATGTTAAACCAATGACACAAACGCACTAATTGGATGCACATGATTGGTTCAAAACCCTAATTGGATTAGAATAAGCCTAGGGAGGACGAAAATGAACTAAATGTTAAACCAATGACACAAACACACTTATTGGATGCACAAGATTGGCTAGAAAGCCTAATAGTATTAGAATAAGCCTAGAGTGGACCAAAATGAACTAAATGTTACACAAATGACACAAACACACTGATTGGATGCACATGATTGGTTAAAAACCCTAATTGGATTATAATAAGACTAGGGAGGACGAAAATGACCTAAATGTTCAAACAATAACATAAACGCACTTATTGGATGCACAAGATTGGTTAAAAACCCTAATTGGATTAGAATAAGCCTAGGGAGGACGAAAATGACCTAAATGTTCAACAAATGACACAAAAACAATTATTCGATGCATAAATTTGTTAAAAACCCTAATTGGATTAGAATAAGCCTAGGGAGGACGAAAATTAACTAAATGATAAATCAATGACACAAACACACTTATTGGATGCACAAGATTGGCTAGAAACTCTAATAGGATTAGAGTAAGCTTAGAGTGGACGAAAATGACCTAAATGTTAAACCAATGACACAAACGCACTAATTAGATGCACAAGATTGGTTAAAAACCCTAATTGTATTAGAATAAGACTAGGGGGGACGAAAATGACCTAAATGTTCAAACAATAACACAAACGCACTTATTGGATGCACAAGATTGGTTAAAAACCCTAATTGGAATAGAAAAAGCCTAGGGAGGAAGAAAATTACCTAAATGTTCAACAAATAACACAAACGCACTTATAGGATGCACAAGATTGGTTAAAAACCCTAATTGGATTAGAATAAGCCTAGGGAGGACGAAAATGACCTAAATGTACAACCAATGACACAAACGCACTTATTGAATAAACAAAATTGGTTAAAAACCGTAATTGGATTAGAAAAAGCCTAGGGAGGACGAAAATGAACTAAATGTTAAACCAATGACACAAACACACTTATTGGATGCAAAAGATTGGCTAGAAAGCCTAATAGGATTAGAATAAGCCTAGACTGGACGAAAATGACCCAAATGTTACAGAAATGACACAAACGCACTAATTCGATGCACATGATTGGTTAAAAACCCTAATTGGATTAGAATAAGCCTAGGGAGGACGAAAATGACCTAAATGTTCAACCAATAACACAAACGCACTTATTGGATGCACTTGATAGGTTAAAAACCCTAATTGGATTAGAATAAGCCTAGGGAGGACGAAAATGAACTAAATGTTAAACCAATGACACAAACACACTTATTGGATGCACAAGATTGGCTAGAAAGCCTAATAGGATTAGAATAAGCCTAGAGTGGACGAAAATGACCTAAATGTTACACAAATGACACAAACGCACTAATTCGATGCCCATGATTGTTTAAAAACCCTAAATTGATTAGAATAAGCCTAGGGAGGACGAAAATGAGCTAAATGTTCAACCAATAACACAAACGCACTTATTGGATGCACAAGATTTGTTAAAAACCCTAATTGGATTAGAATAAGCCTAGGGAGGACGAAAATGACCTAAATGTTCAGCCAATGACACAAACGCACTTATTGAATACACAAAATTGGTTAAAAACCATAATTGGATTAGAATAAGCCTAGGGAGGACGAAAATGAACTAAATGTTAAACCAATGACAAAAACACACTTATTGGATGCACAAGATTGGCTAGAAACCCTAATAAAATTAGAATGAGCTTAGAGTGGACGAAAAAGACCTAAATGTTAAACCAGTGACACCAACGCACTAATTAAATGCACATGATTGGTTAAAAACCCTAATTGGATTAGAATAAGCCTAGGGAGGACGAAAATAACCTAAATGTTCAAACAATAACACAAACGTACTTATTGGATGCACAAGATAGGTTAAAAACCCTAACTAGATTAGAATAAGCCTAGCGAGGACGAAAATGACCTAAATGTTCAAACAATAACACAAACGCACTTATTGGATGCACAAGATTGGTTAAAAACCCTAATTGGATTAGAAAAAGCCTAGGGAGGACAAAAATGACCTAAATGTTCAAACAATAACACAAACACACTTATTGAATACACAAAATTGGTTAAAAACCATAATTGGATTAGAATAAGCCTAGGGTGGACGAAAATGAACTAAATGTTAAACCAATGACACAAACACACTTATTGGATGCACAAGATTTGCTAGAAACCCTAATAGGATTAGAATGAGCTTAGAGTGGACGAAAATGACCTAAATGTTAAACCAGTGACACCAACGCACTAATTAAATGCACATGATTGGTTAAAAACCCTAATTGGATTAGAATAAGCCTAGGGAGGACGAAAATGACCTAAATGTTCAAACAATAACACAAACGCATTTATTGGATTGACAAGATAGGTTAAAAAACCTAACTGGATTAGAATAAGCCTAGCGAGGACGAAAATGACCTAAATGTTCAAACAATAACACAAACGCACTTATTAGAAGCACAAGATTGGTTTAAAACCCTAATTGGATTAGAAAAAGCCTAGGGAGGAAGAAAATGACCTAAATGTTCAACAAATAACACAAACGCACTTATAGGATGCACAAGATTGGTTAAAAACCCTAATTGGATTAGAATAAGCCTAGGGAGGACGAAAATGACCTAAATGTTCAACAAATGACACAAAAACAATTATTCGATGCATAAATTTGTTAAAAACCCTAATTGGATTAGAATAAGCCTAGGGAGGACGAAAATTAACTAAATGATAAATCAATGACACAAACACACTTATTGGATGCACAAGATTGGCTAGAAACTCTAATAGGATTAGAGTAAGCTTAGAGTGGACGAAAATGACCTAAATGTTAAACCAATGACACAAACGCACTAATTAGATGCACAAGATTGGTTAAAAACCCTAATTGGATTAGAATAAGCCTAGGGAGGACGAAAATGACCTAAATGTACAACCAATGACACAAATGCACTTATTGAATAAACAAAATTGGTTAAAAACCGTAATTGGATTAGAAAAAGCCTAGGGAGGACGAAAATGAACTAAATGTTAAACCAATGACACAAACACACTTATTGGATGCACAAGATTGGCTAGAAAGCCTAATAGGATTAGAATAAGCCTAGACTGGACGAAAATGACCCAAATGTTACAGAAATGACACAAACGCACTAATTCGATGCACATGATTGGTTAAAAACCCTAATTGGATTAGAATAAGCCTAGGGAGGACGAAAATGACCTAAATGTTCAACCAATAACACAAACGCACTTATTGGATGCACATGATAGGTTAAAAACCCTAATTGGATTAGAATAAGCCTAGGGAGGACGAAAATGAACTAAATGTTAAACCAATGACACAAACACACTTATTGGATGCACAAGATTGGCTAGAAAGCCTAATAGGATTAGAATAAGCCTAGAGTGGACGAAAATGACCTAAATGTTACAAAATTGACACAAACGCACTAATTCGATGCCCATGATTGTTTAAAAACCCTAAATTGATTAGAATAAGCCTAGGGAGGACGAAAATGAGCTAAATGTTCAACCAATAACACAAACGCACTTATTGGATGCACAAGATTTGTTAAAAACCCTAATTGGATTAGAATAAGCCTAGGGAGGACGAAAATGACCTAAATGTTCAGCCAATGACACAAACGCACTTATTGAATACACAAAATTGGTTAAAAACCATAATTGGATTAGAATAAGCCTAGGGAGGACGAAAATGAACTAAATGTTAAACCAATGACACAAACACACTTATTGGATGCACAAGATTGGCTAGAAACCCTAATAAAATTAGAATGAGCTTAGAGTGGACGAAAAAGACCTAAATGTTAAACCAGTGACACCAACGCACTAATTAAATGCACATGATTGGTTAAAAACCCTAATTGGATTAGAATAAGCCTAGGGAGGACGAAAATAACCTAAATGTTCAAACAATAACACAAACGTACTTATTGGATGCACAAGATAGGTTAAAAACCCTAACTAGATTAGAATAAGCCTAGCGAGGACGAAAATGACCTAAATGTTCAAACAATAACACAAACGCACTTATTGGATGCACAAGATTGGTTAAAAACCCTAATTGGATTAGAAAAAGCCTAGGGAGGACAAAAATGACCTAAATGTTCAAACAATAACACAAACACACTTATTGAATACACAAAATTGGTTAAAAACCATAATTGGATTAGAATAAGCCTAGGGTGGACGAAAATGAACTAAATGTTAAACCAATGACACAAACACACTTATTGGATGCACAAGATTTGCTAGAAACCCTAATAGGATTAGAATGAGCTTAGAGTGGACGAAAATGACCTAAATGTTAAACCAGTGACACCAACGCACTAATTAAATGCACATGATTGGTTAAAAACCCTAATTGGATTAGAATAAGCCTAGGGAGGACGAAAATGACCTAAATGTTCAAACAATAACACAAACGCATTTATTGGATTGACAAGATAGGTTAAAAAACCTAACTGGATTAGAATAAGCCTAGCGAGGACGAAAATGACCTAAATGTTCAAACAATAACACAAACGCACTTATTAGAAGCACAAGATTGGTTTAAAACCCTAATTGGATTAGAAAAAGCCTAGGGAGGAAGAAAATGACCTAAATGTTCAACAAATAACACAAACGCACTTATAGGATGCACAAGATTGGTTAAAAACCCTAATTGGATTACAATAAGCCTAGGGAGGACGAAAATGAACTAAATGTTAAACCAATGACACAAACACACTTATTGGATGCACAAGATTGGCTAGAAACCCTAATAGGATTAGAATGAGCTTAGAGTGGACGAAAATGACCTAAATGTTAAACCAGTGACACCAACGCACTAATTAAATGCACATGATTGGTTAAAAACCCTAATTGGATTAGAATAAGCCTAGGGAGGACGAAAATGACCTAAATGTTCAAACAATAACACAAACGCATTTATTGGATTGACAAGATAGGTTAAAAACCCTAACTGGATTAGAATAAGCCTAGCGAGGACGAAAATGACCTAAATGTTCAAACAATAACACAAACGCACTTATTGGAAGCACAAGATTGGTTAAAAACCCTAATTGGATTAGAAAAAGCCTAGGGAGGAAGAAAATGACCTAAATGTTCAACCAATGACACAAACGCACTTATTGAATAAACAAAATTTAATAAAAACCCTAATTGGATTAGAATAAGCCTAGGGAGGACGAAAATGAACTAAATGTTAAACCAATGACACAAACACACTTATTGGATGCACAAGATTGGCTAGAAAGCCTAATAGGATTAGAATAAGCCTAGAGTGGACGAAAATGACCTAAATGTTACTGAAATGACACAAACGCACTAATTCGATGCACATGATTGGTTAAAACCCCTAATTGGATTAGAATAAGCCTAGGGAGGACGAAAATGACCTAAATGTTCAACCAATAACACAAACGCACTTATTGGATGCACATGATAGGTTAAAAACCCTAATTGGATTAGAATAAGCCTAGGGAGGACGAAAATGAACTAAATGTTAAACCAATGACACAAACACACTTATTGGATGCACAAGATTGGCTAGAAAGCCTAATAGGATTAGAATAAGCCAAGAGTGGACGAAAATGACCTAAATGTTACACAAATGACACAAACGCACTAATTCGATGCCCATGATTGTTTAAAAACCCTAAATTGATTAGAATAAGCCTAGGGAGGACGAAAATGAGCTAAATGTTCAACCAATAACACAAACGCACTTATTGGATGCACCAGATTTGTTAAAAACCCTAATTGGATTAGAATAAGCCTAGGGAGGACGAAAATGAACTAAATGTTAAACCAATGACACAAACACACTTATTGGATGCACAAGATTGGCTAGAAACCCTAATAAAATTAGAATGAGCTTAGAGTGGACGAAAAAGACCTAAATGTTAAACCAGTGACACCAACGCACTAATTAAATGCACATGATTGGTTAAAAACCCTAATTGGATTAGAATAAGCCTAGGGAGGACGAAAATAACCTAAATGTTCAAACAATAACACAAACGTACTTATTGGATGCACAAGATAGGTTAAAAACCCTAACTGGATTAGAATAAGCCTAGGGAGGACGAAAATGACCTAAATGTTCAAACAATAACACAAACGCACTTATTGGAAGCACAAGATTGGTTAAAAACCCTAATTGGATTAGAAAAAGCCTAGGGAGGAAGAAAATTAACTAATTGTTTAACCAATGACACAAACACACTTATTGGATGCACAAGATTGGCTAGAAACCCAAATAGGATTAGAATAAGCTTAGAGTGGACGAAAATGACATAAATGTTAAACCAATGACACAAACGCACTAATTGGATGCACAAGATTGGTTAAAAACCCTAATTGGATTAGAAAAAGCCTAGGGAGGAAGAAAATGACCTAAATGTTCAACAAATAACACAAACGCACTTATAGGATGCACAAGATTTGTTAAAAACCCTAATTGGATTAGAATAAGCCTAGGGAGGATGAAAATTAACTAATTGTTTAACCAATGACACAAACACACTTATTGGATGCACAAGATTGGCTAGAAACCCAAATAGGATTAGAATAAGCTTAGAGTGGACGAAAATGACATAAATGTTAAACCAATGACACAAACGCACTAATTGGATGCACATGATTGGTTCAAAACCCTAATTGGATTAGAATAAGCCTAGGGAGGACGAAAATGAATTAAATGATAAATCAATGACACAAACACACTTATTGGATGCACAAGATTGGCTAGAAACTCTAATAGGATTAGAGTAAGCTTAGAGTGGACGAAAATGACCTAAATGTTAAACCAATGACACAAACGCACTAATTAGATGCACAAGATTGGTTAAAAACCCTAATTGTATTAGAATAAGACTAGGGGGGACGAAAATGACCTAAATGTTCAAACAATAACACAAACGCACTTATTGGATGCACAAGATTGGTTAAAAACCCTAATTGGATTAGAAAAAGCCTAGGGAGGAAGAAAATTACCTAAATGTTCAACAAATAACACAAACGCACTTATAGGATGCACAAGATTGGTTAAAAACCCTAATTGGATTAGAATAAGCCTAGGGTGGACGAAAATGACCTAAATGTACAACCAATGACACAAACGCACTTATTGAATAAACAAAATTGGTTAAAAACCGTAATTGGATTAGAAAAAGCCTAGGGAGGACGAAAATGAACTAAATGTTAAACCAATGACACAAACACACTTATTGGATGCACAAGATTGGCTAGAAAGCCTAATAGGATTAGAATAAGCCTAGACTGGACGAAAATGACCCAAATGTTACAGAAATGACACAAACGCACTAATTCGATGCACATGATTGGTTAAAAACCCTAATTGGATTAGAATAAGCCTAGGGAGGACGAAAATGACCTAAATGTTCAACCAATAACACAAACGCACTTATTGGATGCACATGATAGGTTAAAAACCCTAATTGGATTAGAATAAGCCTAGGGAGGACGAAAATGAACTAAATGTTAAACCAATGACACAAACACACTTATTGGATGCACAAGATTGGCTAGAAAGCCTAATAGGATTAGAATAAGCCTAGAGTGGACGAAAATGACCTAAATGTTACTGAAATGACACAAACGCACTAATTCGATGCACATGATTGGTTAAAACCCCTAATTGGATTAGAATAAGCCTAGGGAGGACGAAAATGACCTAAATGTTCAACCAATAACACAAACGCACTTATTGGATGCACATGATAGGTTAAAAACCCTAATTGGATTAGAATAAGCCTAGGGAGGACGAAAATGAACTAAATGTTAAACCAATGACACAAACACACTTATTGGATGCACAAGATTGGCTAGAAAGCCTAATAGGATTAGAATAAGCCTAGAGTGGACGAAAATGACCTAAATGTTACAAAATTGACACAAACGCACTAATTCGATGCCCATGATTGTTTAAAAACCCTAAATTGATTAGAATAAGCCTAGGGAGGACGAAAATGAGCTAAATGTTCAACCAATAACACAAACGCACTTATTGGATGCACAAGATTTGTTAAAAACCCTAATTGGATTAGAATAAGCCTAGGGAGGACGAAAATGACCTAAATGTTCAGCCAATGACACAAACGCACTTATTGAATACACAAAATTGGTTAAAAACCATAATTGGATTAGAATAAGCCTAGGGAGGACGAAAATGAACTAAATGTTAAACCAATGACACAAACACACTTATTGGATGCACAAGATTGGCTAGAAACCCTAATAAAATTAGAATGAGCTTAGAGTGGACGAAAAAGACCTAAATGTTAAACCAGTGACACCAACGCACTAATTAAATGCACATGATTGGTTAAAAACCCTAATTGGATTAGAATAAGCCTAGGGAGGACGAAAATAACCTAAATGTTCAAACAATAACACAAACGTACTTATTGGATGCACAAGATAGGTTAAAAACCCTAACTGGATTAGAATAAGCCTAGCGAGGACGAAAATGACCTAAATGTTCAAACAATAACACAAACGCACTTATTGGATGCACAAGATTGGTTAAAAACCCTAATTGGATTAGAAAAAGCCTAGGGAGGACAAAAATGACCTAAATGTTCAAACAATAACACAAACACACTTATTGAATACACAAAATTGGTTAAAAACCATAATTGGATTAGAATAAGCCTAGGGTGGACGAAAATGAACTAAATGTTAAACCAATGACACAAACACACTTATTGGATGCACAAGATTGGCTAGAAACCCTAATAGGATTAGAATGAGCTTAGAGTGGACGAAAATGACCTAAATGTTAAACCAGTGACACCAACGCACTAATTAAATGCACATGATTGGTTAAAAACCCTAATTGGATTAGAATAAGCCTAGGGAGGACGAAAATGACCTAAATGTTCAAACAATAACACAAACGCATTTATTGGATTGACAAGATAGGTTAAAAAACCTAACTGGATTAGAATAAGCCTAGCGAGGACGAAAATGACCTAAATGTTCAAACAATAACACAAACGCACTTATTGGAAGCACAAGATTGGTTTAAAACCCTAATTGGATTAGAAAAAGCCTAGGGAGGAAGAAAATGACCTAAATGTTCAACAAATAACACAAACGCACTTATAGGATGCACAAGATTGGTTAAAAACCCTAATTGGATTACAATAAGCCTAGGGAGGACGAAAATGAACTAAATGTTAAACCAATGACACAAACACACTTATTGGATGCACAAGATTGGCTAGAAACCCTAATAGGATTAGAATGAGCTTAGAGTGGACGAAAATGACCTAAATGTTAAACCAGTGACACCAACGCACTAATTAAATGCACATGATTGGTTAAAAACCCTAATTGGATTAGAATAAGCCTAGGGAGGACGAAAATGACCTAAATGTTCAAACAATAACACAAACGCATTTATTGGATTGACAAGATAGGTTAAAAACCCTAACTGGATTAGAATAAGCCTAGCGAGGACGAAAATGACCTAAATGTTCAAACAATAACACAAACGCACTTATTGGAAGCACAAGATTGGTTAAAAACCCTAATTGGATTAGAAAAAGCCTAGGGAGGAAGAAAATGACCTAAATGTTCAACCAATGACACAAACGCACTTATTGAATAAACAAAATTTAATAAAAACCCTAATTGGATTAGAATAAGCCTAGGGAGGACGAAAATGAACTAAATGTTAAACCAATGACACAAACACACTTATTGGATGCACAAGATTGGCTAGAAAGCCTAATAGGATTAGAATAAGCCTAGAGTGGATGAAAATGACCCAAATGTTACAGAAATGACACAAACGCACTAATTCAATGCACATGATTGGTTAAAAACCTTAATTGGATTAGAATAAGCCTAAGGACGACGAAAATGACCTAAATGTTCAACCAATAACACAAACGCACTTATTGGATGCACATGATAGGTTAAAAACCCTAATTGGATTAGAATAAGCCTAGGGAGGACGAAAATGAACTAAATGTTAAACCAATGACACAAACACACTTATTGGATGCACAAGATTGGCTAGAAAGCCTAATAAGATTAGAATAAGCCTAGAGTGGACGAAAATGACCTAAATGTTACACAAATGACACAAACGCACTAATTCGATGCACATGATTGTTTAAAAACCCTAATTGGATTAGAATAAGCCTAGGGAGGACGAAAATGACCTAAATGTTCAACCAATAACACAAACGCACTTATTGGATGCACAAGATTGGTTAAAAACCCTAATTGGATTAGAATAAGCCTAGGGAGGACGAAAATGACCTAAATGTTCAACCAATGACACAAACGCACTTATTGAATACACAAAATTGGTTAAAAACCATAATTGGATTACAATAAGCCTAGAGAGGACGAAAATGAACTAAATGTTAAACCAATAACACAAACACACTTATTGGATGCACAAGATTGGCTAGAAACCCTAATAGGATTAGAATGAGCTTAGAGTGGACGAAAATGACCTAAATGTTAAACCAGTGACACCAACGCACTAATTAAATGCACATGATTGGTTAAAAACCTTAATTGGATTAGAATAAGCCTAGGGAGGACGGAAATAACCTAAATGTTCAAACAATAACACAAACGCACTTATTGGATGCACAAGATAGGTTAAAAACCCTAACTGGATTAGAATAAGCCTAGCGAGGACGAAAATGACCTAAATGTTCAAACAATAACACAAACGCACTTATTGGATGTACAAGATTGGTTAAAAACCCTAATTGGATTAGAAAAAGCCTAGGGAGGACGAAAATGACCTAAATGTTCAAACAATAACACAAACACACTTATTGAATACACAAAATTGGTTAAAAACCATAATTGGATTAGAATAAGCCTAGGGAGGACGAAAATGAACTAAATGTTAAACCAATGACACAAACACACTTATTGGATGCACAAGATTGGCTAGAAACCCTAATAGGATTAGAATGAGCTTAGAGTGGACGAAAATGACCTAAATGTTAAACCAGTGACACCAACACACTAATTAAATGCACATGATTGGTTAAAAACCCTAATTGGATTAGAATAAGCCTAGGGAGGACGAAAATGACCTAAATGTTCAAACAATAACACTAACGCACATATTGGATGCACAAGATAGGTTAAAAACCCTAACTGGATTAGAATAAGCCTAGCGAGGACGAAAATGACCTAAATGTTCAAACAATAACACAAACGCACTTATTGGAAGCACAAGATTGGTTAAAAACCCTAATTGGATTAGAAAAAGCCTAGGGAGGAAGAAAATGACCTAAATGTTCAACAAATAACACAAACGCACTTATAGGATGCACAAGATTTGTTAAAAACCCTAATTGGATTAGAATAAGCCTAGGGAGGACGAAAATGAACTAAATGTTAAACCAATGACACAAACACACTTATTGGATGCACAAGATTGGCTAGAAAGCCTAACAGGATTAGAATAAGCCTAGAGTGGACAAAAATGACCTAAATGTTACAGAAATGACACAAATGCACTAATTCGATGCACATGATTGGTTAAAAACCCTAATTGGATTAGAATAAGCATAGGGAGGACGAAAATGACCTAAAAGTTCAACCAATAACACAAACGCACTTATTGGATGCACATGATAGGTTAAAAACCCTAATTGGATTAGAATAAGCCTAGGGAGGACGAAAATGAACTAAATGTTAAACCAATGACACAAACACACGTATTGGATGCACAAGATTGGCTAGAAACCCTAATAGGATTAGAATAAGCTTAAAGTGGACGAAAATGACCTAAATGTTAAACCAGTGACACAAACGCACTAATTGGATGCACATGATTGGTTAAAGACCCTAATTGGATTTGAATAAGCCTAGGGAGGACAAAAATGACCTAAATATTCAAACGATAACACAAACGCACTTATTGGATGCACAAGATAGCTTTAATACCCTAACTGGGTTAGAATAAGCCTAGGGAGGACGAAAATGAACTAAATATTCAACCAATAACACAAACGCACTTATTGGATGCAAAAGATTGGTTAAAAACCTTAATTGGACGAGAATAAGCCTAGGGAGGACGAAAATGACCTAAATGTTCAACCAATAACACAAACGCACTTATTAGATGCACAAGATTGGTTAAAAACCCTAATTGGATTAGAATAAGCATAGGGAGGACGAAAATGACCTAAATGTTCAACCAATGACACAAACGCAGTTATTGGATGCAGAAAATTGGTTAAAAACCCTAATTGGATTAGAATAAGCCTAGGGAGGACGAAAAATTAACTAAATGTTAAACCAATGACACAAACACACTTATTGGATGCACAAGATTGGCTAGAAACCCAAATAGGATTAGAATAAGCTTAGAGTGGACGAAAATGACCTAAATGTAAAACCAATGACACAAACGCACTAATTGGATGCACATGATTGGTTCAAAACCCTAATTGGATTAGAATAAGCCTAGGGAAGACAAAAATGACCTAAATGTTCAACCAATAACATAAACGCACTTATTGGATGCATAAGATTGGTTAAATACCCTAATTGGATTAGAATAAGCCTAGGGAGGACGAGAATGACCTAAATGTTCACCGAATGACACAAACACACTTATTGGATGCACAAAATTGTTTAAAAACCCTAATTGGAATAGAATAAGCCTAGGAAGGACGAAAATTAACTAAATGATGAACCAATACACTTATTGGATGCACAAGATTGGCTACAAACCCTGATAGGATTAGAGTAAGCTTAGAGTGGACGAAAATGACTTAAATATTAAACTAATGACACAAACGCACTAATTAGATGCACATGATTGGTTAGAATTCTAATTAGATTAGAATAAGACTAGGGAGGACGAAAATGACCTAAATGTTCAAACAATAACACAAATGCACTTATTGGATGCACAAAATTGGTTAAAAACCCTAATTGGATAAGAATAAGCCTAGGGAGGACGAAAATGACCTAAATGTTCTACCAATAACACAAACGCACTTATTGGATGCACAAGATTGGTTAAAAACCTTAATTGGATTAGAATAAGCCTAAGGAGGACGAAAATGACTTAAATGTTCAACCAATAACACAAACGCACTTATTGGATGCACAAGAATGGTTAAAAACCCTAATTAGATTAGAATAAGCCTAGGGAGGACGAAAATGACCTAAATGTTCAACCAATGACACAGACGCACTAATTGGATGCATAAGTTGGTTAAAAACCCTAATTGGATTAGAATAAGCCTAGGGAGGATGAAAATTAACTAAATGTTAAACCAATGACACAAACACACTTATTGGATGCACAAGATTGGCTAGAAACCCAAATAGGATTAGAATAAGCTTAGAGTGGACGACAATGACCTAAATGTTAAACCAATGACACAAACGCACTAATTCGATGCACATGATTGGTTCAAAACCCTAATTGGATTAGAATAAGCCTAGGGAGGACGAAAATGACCTAAATGTTCAACCAATAACACAAACGCACTTATTGGATGCATAAGATTGGTTAAAAACCCTAATTGGATTTGAATAAGCCTAGGGAGGACGGAAATGAGCTAAATTTTCAACCAATAACACAAACGCACTTATTGGATGCACAAGAATGGTTAAAAACCCTAATTGGATTAGAATAAGCCTAGGGAGGACGAAAATGACCTAAATGTTCAACCAATGACACAGACGCACTAATTGGATACATAAGTTGGTTAAAAACCCTAATTGGATTAGAATAAGCCTAGGGAGGATGAAAATTAACTAAATGTTAAACCAATGACACAAACACACTTATTGGATGCACTAGATTGGCTAGAAACCCAAATAGGATTAGAATAAGCTTAGAGTGGACGAAAATGTCCTAAATGATCAACCAATAACACAAACACACTTATTGGATGCACAAGATTGGTTAAAAACCCTAATTGCATTAAAATAAGCCTAGGGAGGATGAAAAAGACCTAAATGTTAAACCAATGACACAAACGCACTTATTGAATGCACAAATGTGGTTAAAAAACCTAATTGGATTAGAATAAGCCTAGGGAGGACGAAAATGAACTAAATGTTAAACCAATGACACAAACACACTTATTGGATGCACAAGATTGGCTAGAAAGCCTAATAGGATTAGAATAAGCCTAGAGTGAACCAAAATGACCTAAATGTTACAGAAATGACACAAACACACTAATTGGATGCACATGATTGGTTAAAAACCCTAATTGGATTAGAATAGGCCTAGGAAGGACGAAAATGACCTAAATGTTCAAACAATAACACAAACGCACTTATTGGATGCACAAGATTGGTTAAAAACCCTAAAATGATTAGAAAAAGCCTAGGGAGGAAGGAAATGACCTAAATGTTCAACCAATAACACAAACGCACTTATTGGATGCACAAGATTGGTTAAAAACCCTAATTGGATTAGAATAAGCCTAGGGAGGACGAAAATGACCTAAATGTTCAACCAATGACACAAACGCACTAATTAGATTCACATGATTGTTTAAAAACCCTAATTGGATTAGAATAAGCCTAGGGAGGACGAAAATGACCTAAATGTTCAACCAATAACACAAACACACTTATTGGATGTTAAGATTGGTTAAAAACCCTAATTGGATTAGAATAAGCCTAAGGAGGACGAAAATGACCTAAATGTTCAACCAATGATACAAACGCACTTATTGAATACACAAAATTGGTTAAAAACCATAATTGGATTAGAATAAGCCTAGGGAGGACGAAAATGAACTAAATGTTAAACCAATGACACAAACACACTTATTGGATGCACAAGATTGGCTAGAAACCCTAATAGGATTAGAATGAGCTTAGAGTAGACGAAAATGACCTAAATGTTAAACTAGTGACACAAACGCACTAATTGGATGCACATGATTGGTTAAAAACCCTAATTGGATTAGAATAAGCCTAGGGAGGACGAAAATGACCTAAATGTTCAAACAATAACGCAAACACACTTATTGGATTCACAAGATAGGTTAAAAACCCTAACTGGATTAGAATAAGCCTACGGAGGACGAAAATGACCTAAATGTTCAACCAATAACACAAACACACTTATTTGATGCACAAGATTGGTTAAAAACCTTAATTCGATTAGAATAAGCCTACGGAGGACGAAAATGACCTAAATGTTAAACCAATAACACAAACGCACTTATTGGATGTACAAGATTGGTTTAAAACCCTAATTGGATTAGAATAAGCCTAGGGAGGACGAAAATGACCTAAATGTTAAACCAATGACACAAACGCAGTTATTGGATGCAAACATTAGTAAAAAAACCCTAATTTGATTAGAATAAGCCTACGGAGGACGAAAATGACCTAAATGTTCAACCAATAACACAAACGCACCAATTAGATGCACATGATTGGTTAAAAACCCTAATTGGATTAGAATAAGCCTAGGGAGGACGAAAATGACCTACATGTTCAACCAATAACACAAACGCACTTATTCGATGCACAAGATTGGTTAAAAACCCTAACTGGATTAAAATAAGCCTAAGGAGGACGAAAATGACCTAAATGTTCAACCAATGACACAAACGCACTTATTGAATACACAAAATTGGTTAAAAACCATAATTGGATTAGGATAAGCCTAGGGAGGACGAAAATGAACTAAATGTTAAACCAATGACACAAACACACTTATTGGATGCACAAGATTGGTTAAAAACCCTAATTGGATTAGAATAAGCCTAGGGAGGATGAAAAAGACCTAAATGTTCAACCAATGACACAAACTCACTTATTGAATGCACAAAATTAGTTAAAAACTCTAATTGGATTAGAATAAGCCTAGAGAGAACAAAAATGAACTAAATGTTCAACCAATGACACAAACACACTCATTGGATGCACAAGATAGGTTAAAAACCCTAACTGGATTAGAATAAGCCTAGGGAGGACAAAAATGACCTAAATGTTCAACCAATAACACAAAAGCACTTATTGAATACACAAAATTGGTTAAAAACCACAATTGGATTAGAATAAGCCTAGGGAGGACGAAAATGAACTAAATGTGAAACCAAAGACACAAACACACTTATTGGATGCACAAGATTGGCTAGAAACCCTAATAGGATTAGAATAAGCTTAGAGTGGACGAAAATGACCTAACTGTTAAATCAGTGACACAAACACACTAATTGGATGCACATGATTGGTTCAAAACCCTAATTGGATTAGAATAAGCCTAGGGAGGACAACAATGACCTAAATGTTCAACCAATGACACAAACGCAGTTATTGGATGCACAAGATTGGTTAAAAACCCTAATTGGATTAGAATAAGCCTAGGGAGGACGAAAATGACCTAAATGTTCAACCAATAACACAAACGCACTTATTGGATGCACAAGATTGGTTAAAAACCTTAATTGGATTCGAATAAGCCTAGGGAGGACGAAAATGACCTAAATGTTAAACCAATAACACAAACGCACTTATTGGATGCACAAGATTGGTTAAAAACCTTAATTGGATTCGAATAAGCCTAAGGAGGACGAAAATGACCTAAATGTTCAACAAATAACACAAACGCACTTATTGGATGCACAAGATTGGTTAAAAACCCTAATTGGATTAGAATAAGCATAAGGCGTACGAAAATGACCTAAATGTTCAACCAATGACACAAACGCAGTTATTGGATGCATAAGATTGGTTAAAAACCCTAATTGGATTAGAATAAGCCTAGGGAGGATGAAAATTAACTAAATGTTAAACCAATGACACAAACACACTTATTGGATGCACAAGATTGGCTAGAAACCCAAATAGGATTAGAATAAGCTTAGAGTGGACGAAAATGACCTAAATGTTAAACCAATGACACAAACGCACTAATTGGATGCACATGATTGGTTAAAAACCCTAATTGGATTAGAATAAGCCTAGGGAGGACAAAAATGACCTAAATGTTCAAACAATAACACAAACGCACTTATTGGATGCACAAGATAGGTTAAAAATCCTAATTGGATTAGAATAAGCCTAGGGAGGACGAAAATGACCTAAATGTTCAACCAATAACACAAACACACTTATTTGATGCACAAGATTGGTTCAGAACCTTAATTAGATTAGAATAAGCCTACGGAGGACGAAAATGACCAAAATGTTCAACCAATAACACAAACGCACTTATTGGATGTACAAGATTGGTTAAAAACCCTAATTGGATTAGAATAAGCCTAGGGAGGACGAAAATGACCTAAATGTTAAACCAATGACACAAACGCAGTTATTGGATGCATACATTGGTAAAAAAACCCTAATTTGATTAGAATAAGCCTAAGGAGGACTTAAATGACCTAAATGTTCTACCAATGACACAAACGCACTAATTAGATGCCCCTGATTGGTTAAAAACCCTAATTGGATTAGAATAAGCCTAGGGAGGACGAAAATGACCTAAATGTTCAACCAATGACACAAACGCAGTTATTGGATGCACAAGATTGGTTAAAAACCCTAATTGGATTAGAATAAGCCTAGGGAGGACGAAAATGACCTAAATGTTCAACCAATAACACAAACGCACTTATTGGATGCACAAGATTGGTTAAAAACCTTAATTGGATTAGAATAAGCCTAGGGAGGACGAAAATGACCTAAATGTTAAACCAATAACACAAACGCACTTATTGGATGCACAAGATTGGTTAAAAACCTTAATTGGATTAGAATAAGCCTACGGAGGACGAAAATGACCTAAATGTTCAACCAATAACACAAACGCACTTATTGGATGCACAAGATTGGTTAAAAACCCTAATTGGATTAGAATAAGCCTAGGGAGGACGAAAATGACCTAAATGTTCAACCAATGACACAAAAGCACTTATTGAATACACAAGATTGGTTAAAAACCCTAATTGGAATAGAATAAGCCTAGGGAGGACGAAAATGACCTAAATGTTCAACCAATAACACAAACGCACTTATTGGATGCACAAGATTGGTTAAAAACCTTAATTGGATTCGAATAAGCCTAGGGAGGACGAAAATGACCTAAATGTTAAACCAATAACACAAACGCACTTATTGGATGCACAAGATTGGTTAAAAACCTTAATTGGATTAGAATAAGCCTACGAAGGACGAAAATGACCTAAATGTTCAACCAATAACACAAACGCACTTATTGGATGCACAAGATTGGTTAAAAACCTTATTTGGATTAGAATAAGCCTAGGGAGGACGAAAATGACATAAATGTTCACACAATAACACAAATGCACTTATTGGATGCAAAAGATTGGTTAAAAACCCTAATTGGATTAGAATAAGCCTAGGGAGGATGAAAAAGACCTAAATGTTCAACCAATGACACAAACTCACTTATTAAATGCACAAAATTAGTTAAAAACCCTAATTGGATTAGAATAAGCCTAGGGAGGACAAAAATGAACTAAATGTTCAACCAATGACACAAACACACTTATTGGATGCACAAGATAGGTTAAAAACCCTAAATGGATTAGAATAAGCCTAGGGAGGACAAAATTGACCTAAATGTTCTACAAATAACACAAACGCACTTATTCGATGCATAAAATTGTTTAAAAACCCTAATTGGATTAGAGTAAGCCTAGGGAGGACGAAAATTAACTAACTGTTAAACCAATGACATAAACGCACAAATTGGATGCACATGATTGGTTAAGAACCCTAATTGGATTAGAATAAGCCTAGGGAGGATGAAAATGACCTAAATGTTCAACAATTAACACAAACTCACTTATTGGATGCACAAGATTGGTTAAAAAACCTAATTGGATTAGAATAAGCCTAGGGAGGACGAAAATGACCTAAATGTTCAACTAATGACACAAAAGCACTTATTGAATACACAAAATTGGTTAAAAACCATAATTGGATTAGAATAAGCCTAGGGAGGACGAAAATGAACTAAATGTTAAACCAATGACACAAACACACTTATTGGATGCACAAGATTGGCTAGAAACGCTAATAGGATTAGAATAAGCTTAGAGTGGACGAAAATGACCTAACTGTTAAACCAGTGACACAAACACACTAATTGGATGCACATGATTGGTTCAAAACCCTAATTGGATTAGAATAAGCCTAGGGAGGACAAAAATGACCTAAATGTTCAACCAATGACACAAACGCAGTTATTGGATGCACAAGATTGGTTAAAAACCCTAATTTGATTAGAATAAGCCTAGGGAGGACGAAAAATGACCTAAATGTTCAACCAATAACACAAACGCACTTATTGGATGCACAAGATTGGTTAAAAACCTTAATTGGATTCGAATAAGCCTAGGGAGGACGAAAATGACCTAAATGTTAAACCAATAACACAAACGCACTTATTGGATGCACAAGATTGGTTAAAAACCTTAATTGGATTAGAATAAGCCTACGGAGGACGAAAATGACCTAAATGTTCAACCAATAACACAAACGCACTTATTGGATGCACAAGATTGGTTAAAAACCTTATTTGGATTAGAATAAGCCTAGGGAGGACGAAAATGACCTAAATGTTCAGACAATAACACAAATGCACTTATTGGATGCATAAGATTGGTTAAAAACCCTAATTGGATTAGAATAAGCCTAGGGAGGATGAAAAAGACCTAAATGTTAAACCAATGACACAAACTCACTTATTGGATGCACAAGATTGGCTAGAAACCCTAATTGGATTAGAATAAGCCTAGGGAGGACAAAAATGAACTAAATGTTCAACCAATGACACAAACACACTTATTGGATGCACAAGATAGGTTAAAAACCCTAACTGGATTAGAATAAGCCTAGGGAGGACAAAAATGACCTAAATGTTCTACCAATGACACAAACGCACTAATTAGATGCACCTGATTGTTTAAAAACCCTAATTGGATTAGAATAAGCCTAGGGAGGATGAAAATGACCTAAATGTTCAACCAATAACACAAACGCACTTATTGGATGCACAAGATTGGTTAAAAACCCTAATTGGATTAGAATAAGCCTAGGGAGGATGAAAATGACCTAAATGTTCAACCAATAACACAAACGCACTTATTGGATGCACAAGATTGGTTAAAAACCCTAATTGGATTAGAATAAGCCTAGGGAGGACGAAAATGACCTAAATGTTCAACCAATAACACAAACACACTTATTGGATGCACAAGATTGGTTAAAAACCCTAATTGGATTAGAATAAGCCTAGGGAGGACGAAAATGACATAAATGTTCAACCAATGACACAAACGCACTTATTGGATGCACAAGATTGGTTAAAAACCCTAATTGGATTAGAATAAACCTAGGGAGGACGAAAATGACTTAAATGTTCAACCAATAACACAAACGCACTTATTGGATGCACAAGATTGGTTAAAAACCCTAATTGGATTTGAATAAGCCCAAGGAGGACGAAAATGACCTAAATGTTCAAGCAATAACACAAACGCACTTATTGGATGCACAAGATTGGTTAAAAACCCTAATTGGATTAGAATAAGCCTAGGGAGGACGAAAATGACCTAAATGTTCAACCAATAACACAAACGCACTTATTGGATGCACAAGATTGGTTAAAAACCTTAATTGGATTCGAATAAGCCTAGGGAGGACGAAAATGACCTAAATGTTAAACCAATAACACAAACGCACTTATTGGATGCACAAGATTGGTTAAAAACCTTAATTGGATTCGAATAAGCCTAAGGAGGACGAAAATGACCTAAATGTTCAACAAATAACACAAACGCACTTATTGGATGCACAAGATTGGTTAAAAACCCTAATTGGATTAGAATAAGCATAAGGCGTACGAAAATGACCTAAATGTTCAACCAATGACACAAACGCAGTTATTGGATGCATAAGATTGGTTAAAAACCCTAATTGGATTAGAATAAGCCTAGGGAGGATGAAAATTAACTAAATGTTAAACCAATGACACAAACACACTTATTGGATGCACAAGATTGGCTAGAAACCCAAATAGGATTAGAATAAGCTTAGAGTGGACGAAAATGACCTAAATGTTAAACCAATGACACAAACGCACTAATTGGATGCACATGATTGGTTCAAAACCCTAATTGGATTAGAATAAGCCTAGGGAGGACGAAAAATGGCCTAAATGTTCAAAGAATAACACAAACGCACTTATTGGATGCACAAGATTGGTTAAAAACCCTAATTGGATTAGAATAAGCCTAGGGAGGATGAAAATTAACTAAATGTTAAACCAATGACACAAACACACTTATTGGATGCACAGGATTGGCTAGAAACCCAAATAGGATTAGAATAAGCTTAGAGTGGACAAAAATGACCTAAATGTTAAACCAATGACACAAACGCACTAATTGGATGCACATGATTGGTTAAAAACCCTAATTGGATTAGAATAAGCCTAGGGAGGACAAAAATGACCTAAATGTTCAAACAATAACACAAACGCACTTATTGGATGCACAAGATAGGTTAAAAATCCTAACTGGATTAGAATAAGCCTAGGGAGGACGAAAATGACCTAAATGTTCAACCAATAACACAAACACACTTATTGGATGTACAAGATTGGTTAAAAACCCTAATTGGATTAGAATAAGCCTAGGGAGGACGAAAATGACCTAAATGTTAAACCAATGACACAAACGCAGTTATTGGATGCATACATTGGTAAAAAAACCCTAATTTGATTAGAATAAGCCTAAGGAGGACATAAATGACCTAAATGTTCTACCAATGACACAAACGCACTAATTAGATGCCCCTGATTGGTTAAAAACCCTAATTGGATTAGAATAAGCCTAGGGAGGACGAAAATGACCTAAATGTTCAACCAATAACACAAACGCACTTATTGGATGCACAAGATTGGTTAAAAACCTTAATTGGATTAGAATAAGCCAACGGAGGACGAAAATGACCTAAATGTTCAACCAATAACACAAACGCACTTATTGGATGCACAAGATTGGTTAAAAACCTTATTTGGATTAGAATAAGCATAAGGCGTACGAAAATGACCTAAATGTTCAACCAATGACACAAACGCAGTTATTGGATGCATAAGATTGGTTAAAAACCCTAATTGGATTAGAATAAGCCTAGGGAGGATGAAAATTAACTAAATGTTAAACCAATGACACAAACACACTTATTCGATGCACAAGATTGGCTAGAAACCCAAATAGGATTAGAATAAGCTTAGAGTGGACGAAAATGACCTAAATGTTAAACCAATGACACAAACGCACTAATTGGATGCACATGATTGGTTCAAAACCCTAATTGGATTAGAATAAGCCTAGGGAGGACGAAAAATGGCCTAAATGTTCAAAGAATAACACAAACGCACTTATTGGATGCACAAGATTGGTTAAAAACCCTAATTGGATTAGAATAAGCCTAGGGAGGATGAAAATTAACTAAATGTTAAACCAATGACACAAACACACTTATTGGATGCACAGGATTGGCTAGAAACCCAAATAGGATTAGAATAAGCTTAGAGTGGACAAAAATGACCTAAATGTTAAACCAATGACACAAACGCACTAATTGGATGCACATGATTGGTTAAAAACCCTAATTGGATTAGAATAAGCCTAGGGAGGACAAAAATGACCTAAATGTTCAAACAATAACACAAACGCACTTATTGGATGCACAAGATAGGTTAAAAATCCTAACTGGATTAGAATAAGCCTAGGGAGGACGAAAATGACCTAAATGTTCAACCAATAACACAAACACACTTATTGGATGTACAAGATTGGTTAAAAACCCTAATTGGATTAGAATAAGCCTAGGGAGGACGAAAATGACCTAAATGTTAATCCAATGACACAAACGCAGTTATTGGATGCATACATTGGTAAAAAAACCCTAATTTGATTAGAATAAGCCTAAGGAGGACATAAATGACCTAAATGTTCTACCAATGACACAAACGCACTAATTAGATGCCCCTGATTGGTTAAAAACCCTAATTGGATTAGAATAAGCCTAGGGAGGATGAAAATGACCTAAATGTTCAACCAATAACACAAACGCACTTATTGGATGCACAAGATTGGTTAAAAACCCTAATTGGATTAGAATAAGCCTAGGGAGGACGAAAATGACCTAAATGTTCAACCAATGACACAAAAGCACTTATTGAATACACAAAATTGGTTAAAAACCCTAATTGGATTAGAATAAGCCTAGGGAGGACGAAAAATGACCTATATGTTCAACCAATAACACAAACGCACTTATTGGATGCACAAGATTGGCTAGAAACCCTAATAGGATTAGAATAAGCTTAGAGTGGACGAAAATGACCTAACTGTTAAACCAGTGACAAAAACACACTAATTGGATGAACATGATTGGTTCAAAACTCTAATTGGATTAGAATAAGCCTAGGGAGGACGAAAATGACCTAAATGATCAACCAATGACACAAACGCAGTTATTGGATGCACAAGATTGGTTAAAAACCCTAATTGGATTAGAATAAGCCTAGGGAGGACGAAAATGACCTAAATGTTCAACCAATAACACAAACGCACTTATTGGATGCACAAGATTGGTTAAAAACCTTAATTGGATTCGAATAAGCCTAGGGAGGACGAAAATGACCTAAATGTTAAACCAATAACACAAACGCACTTATTGGATGCACAAGATTGGTTAAAAACCTTAATTGGATTCGAATAAGCCTAAGGAGGACGAAAATGACCTAAATGTTCAACAAATAACACAAACGCACTTATTGGATGCACAAGATTGGTTAAAAACCCTAATTGGATTAGAATAAGCATAAGGCGTACGAAAATGACCTAAATGTTCAACCAATGACACAAACGCAGTTATTGGATGCATAAGATTGGTTAAAAACCCTAATTGGATTAGAATAAGCCTAGGGAGGATGAAAATTAACTAAATGTTAAACCAATGACACAAACACACTTATTGGATGCACAAGATTGGCTAGAAACCCAAATAGGATTAGAATAAGCTTAGAGTGGACGAAAATGACCTAAATGTTAAACCAATGACACAAACGCACTAATTGGATGCACATGATTGGTTCAAAACCCTAATTGGATTAGAATAAGCCTAGGGAGGACGAAAAATGGCCTAAATGTTCAAAGAATAACACAAACGCACTTATTGGATGCACAAGATTGGTTAAAAACCCTAATTGGATTAGAATAAGCCTAGGGAGGATGAAAATTAACTAAATGTTAAACCAATGACACAAACACACTTATTGGATGCACAGGATTGGCTAGAAACCCAAATAGGATTAGAATAAGCTTAGAGTGGACAAAAATGACCTAAATGTTAAACCAATGACACAAACGCACTAATTGGATGCACATGATTGGTTAAAAACCCTAATTGGATTAGAATAAGCCTAGGGAGGACAAAAATGACCTAAATGTTCAAACAATAACACAAACGCACTTATTGGATGCACAAGATAGGTTAAAAATCCTAACTGGATTAGAATAAGCCTAGGGAGGACGAAAATGACCTAAATGTTCAACCAATAACACAAACACACTTATTGGATGTACAAGATTGGTTAAAAACCCTAATTGGATTAGAATAAGCCTAGGGAGGACGAAAATGACCTAAATGTTAAACCAATGACACAAACGCAGTTATTGGATGCATACATTGGTAAAAAAACCCTAATTTGATTAGAATAAGCCTAAGGAGGACATAAATGACCTAAATGTTCTACCAATGACACAAACGCACTAATTAGATGCCCCTAATTGGTTAAAAACCCTAATTGGATTAGAATAAGCCTAGGGAGGATGAAAATGACCTAAATGTTCAACCAATAACACAAACGCACTTATTGGATGCACAAGATTGGTTAAAAACCCTAATTGGATTAGAATAAGCCTAGGGAGGACGAAAATGACCTAAATGTTCAACCAATAACACAAACGCACTTATTGGATGCACAAGATTGGTTAAAAACCTTATTTGGATTAGAATAAGCCTACTGAGGACGAAAATGACCTAAATGTTCAACCAATAACACAAACGCTCTTATTGGATGCACAAGATTGGTTAAAAACCTTATTTGGATTAGAATAAGCATAAGGCGTACGAAAATGACCTAAATGTTCAACCAATGACACAAACGCAGTTATTGGATGCATAAGATTGGTTAAAAACCCTAATTGGATTAGAATAAGCCTAGGGAGGATGAAAATTAACTAAATGTTAAACCAATGACATAAACACACTTATTGGATGCACAAGATTGGCTAGAAACCCAAATAGGATTAGAATAAGCTTAGAGTGGACGAAAATGACCTAAATGTTAAACCAATGACACAAACGCACTAATTGGATGCACATGATTGGTTCAAAACCCTAATTGGATTAGAATAAGCCTAGGGAGGACGAAAAATGGCCTAAATGTTCAAAGAATAACACAAACGCACTTATTGGATGCATAAGATTGGTTAAAAACCCTAATTGGATTAGAATAAGCCTAGGGAGGAAGAAAATTAACTAAATGTTAAACCAATGGCACAAACACACTTATTGAATGCACAAGATTGGCTAGAAACCCAAATAGGATTAGAATAAGCTTAGAGTGGACAAAAATGACCTAAATGTTAAACCAATGACACAAACGCACTAATTGGATGCACATGATTGGTTAAAAACCCTAATTTGATTAGAATAAGCCTAGGGAGGACAAAAATGACCTAAATGTTCAAACAATAACACAAACGCACTTATTGGATGCACAAGATAGGTTAAAAATCCTAACTGGATTAGAATAAGCCTAGGGAGGACGAAAATGACCTAAATGTTCAACCAATAACACAAACACACTTATTGGATGTACAAGATTGGTTAAAAACCCTAATTGGATTAGAATAAGCCTAGGGAGGACGAAAATGACCTAAATGTTAAACCAATGACACAAACGCAGTTATTGGATGCATACATTGGTAAAAAAACCCTAATTTGATTAGAATAAGCCTAAGGAGGACATAAATGACCTAAATGTTCTACCAATGACACAAACGCACTAATTAGATGCCCCTAATTGGTTAAAAACCCTAATTGGATTAGAATAAGCCTAGGGAGGATGAAAATGACCTAAATGTTCAACCAATAACACAAACGCACTTATTGGATGCACAAGATTGGTTAAAAACCCTAATTGGATTAGAATAAGCCTAGGGAGGACGAAAATGACCTAAATGTTCAACCAATAACACAAACGCACTTATTGGATGCACAAGATTGGTTAAAAACCTTATTTGGATTAGAATAAGCCTACTGAGGACGAAAATGACCTAAATGTTCAACCAATAACACAAACGCTCTTATTGGATGCACAAGATTGGTTAAAAACCTTATTTGGATTAGAATAAGCATAAGGCGTACGAAAATGACCTAAATGTTCAACCAATGACACAAACGCAGTTATTGGATGCATAAGATTGGTTAAAAACCCTAATTGGATTAGAATAAGCCTAGGGAGGATGAAAATTAACTAAATGTTAAACCAATGACACAAACACACTTATTCGATGCACAAGATTGGCTAGAAACCCAAATAGGATTAGAATAAGCTTAGAGTGGACGAAAATGACCTAAATGTTAAACCAATGACACAAACGCACTAATTGGATGCACATGATTGGTTCAAAACCCTAATTGGATTAGAATAAGCCTAGGGAGGACGAAAAATGGCCTAAATGTTCAAAGAATAACACAAACGCACTTATTGGATGCACAAGATTGGTTAAAAACCCTAATTGGATTAGAATAAGCCTAGGGAGGATGAAAATTAACTAAATGTTAAACCAATGACACAAACACACTTATTGGATGCACAGGATTGGCTAGAAACCCAAATAGGATTAGAATAAGCTTAGAGTGGACAAAAATGACCTAAATGTTAAACCAATGACACAAACGCACTAATTGGATGCACATGATTGGTTAAAAACCCTAATTGGATTAGAATAAGCCTAGGGAGGACAAAAATGACCTAAATGTTCAAACAATAACACAAACGCACTTATTGGATGCACAAGATAGGTTAAAAATCCTAACTGGATTAGAATAAGCCTAGGGAGGACGAAAATGACCTAAATGTTCAACCAATAACACAAACACACTTATTGGATGTACAAGATTGGTTAAAAACCCTAATTGGATTAGAATAAGCCTAGGGAGGACGAAAATGACCTAAATGTTAATCCAATGACACAAACGCAGTTATTGGATGCATACATTGGTAAAAAAACCCTAATTTGATTAGAATAAGCCTAAGGAGGACATAAATGACCTAAATGTTCTACCAATGACACAAACGCACTAATTAGATGCCCCTGATTGGTTAAAAACCCTAATTGGATTAGAATAAGCCTAGGGAGGATGAAAATGACCTAAATGTTCAACCAATAACACAAACGCACTTATTGGATGCACAAGATTGGTTAAAAACCCTAATTGGATTAGAATAAGCCTAGGGAGGACGAAAATGACCTAAATGTTCAACCAATGACACAAAAGCACTTATTGAATACACAAAATTGGTTAAAAACCCTAATTGGATTAGAATAAGCCTAGGGAGGACGAAAAATGACCTATATGTTCAACCAATAACACAAACGCACTTATTGGATGCACAAGATTGGCTAGAAACCCTAATAGGATTAGAATAAGCTTAGAGTGGACGAAAATGACCTAACTGTTAAACCAGTGACAAAAACACACTAATTGGATGAACATGATTGGTTCAAAACTCTAATTGGATTAGAATAAGCCTAGGGAGGACGAAAATGACCTAAATGATCAACCAATGACACAAACGCAGTTATTGGATGCACAAGATTGGTTAAAAACCCTAATTGGATTAGAATAAGCCTAGGGAGGACGAAAATGACCTAAATGTTCAACCAATAACACAAACGCACTTATTGGATGCACAAGATTGGTTAAAAACCTTAATTGGATTCGAATAAGCCTAGGGAGGACGAAAATGACCTAAATGTTAAACCAATAACACAAACGCACTTATTGGATGCACAAGATTGGTTAAAAACCTTAATTGGATTCGAATAAGCCTAAGAAGGACGAAAATGACCTAAATGTTCAACAAATAACACAAACGCACTTATTGGATGCACAAGATTGGTTAAAAACCCTAATTGGATTAGAATAAGCATAAGGCGTACGAAAATGACCTAAATGTTCAACTAATGACACAAACGCAGTTATTGGATGCATAAGATTGGTTAAAAACCCTAATTGGATTAGAATAAGCCTAGGGAGGATGAAAATTAACTAAATGTTAAACCAATGACACAAACACACTTATTGGATGCACAAGATTGGCTAGAAACCCAAATAGGATTAGAATAAGCTTAGAGTGGACGAAAATGACCTAAATGTTAAACCAATGACACAAACGCACTAATTGGATGCACATGATTGGTTAAAAAACCCTAATTGGATTAGAATAAGCCTAGGGAGGACGAAAATGACCTAAATGTTCAAACAATAACACAAACGCACTTATTGGATGCACAAGATAGGTTCAAAACCCTAACTGGATTAGAATAAGCCTAGGGAGGACGAAAATGACCTAAATGTTCAACCAATAACACAAACACACTTATTTGATGCACAAGATTGGTTCTAAACCTTAATTGGATTAGAATAAGCCTACGGAGGACGAAAATGACCTAAATGTTCAACCAATAACACAAACGCACTTATTGGATGTACAAGATTGGTTAAAAACCCTAATTGGATTAGAATAAGCCTAGGGAGGACGAAAATGACCTAAATGTTAAACCAATGACACAAACGCAGTTATTGGATGCATACATTGGTAAAAAAACCCTAATTTGATTAGAATAAGCCTAAGGAGGACATAAATGACCTAAATGTTCTACCAATGACACAAACGCACTAATTAGATGCCCCTGATTGGTTAAAAACCCTAATTGGATTAGAATAAGCCTAGGGAGGATGAAAATGACCTAAATGTTCAACCAATAACACAAACGCACTTATTGGATGCACAAGATTGGTTAAAAACCCTAATTGGATTAGAATAAGCCTAGGGAGGACGAAAATGACCTAAATGTTCAACCAATGACACAAAAGCACTTATTGAATACACAAAATTGGTTAAAAACCCTAATTGGATTAGAATAAGCCTAGGGAGGACGAAAAATGACCTAAATGTTCAACCAATAATACAAACGCACTTATTGGATGCACAAGATTGGCTAGAAACCCTAATAGGATCAGAATAAGCTTAGAGTGGACGAAAATGACCTAACTGTTAAACCAGTGACACAAACACACTAATTGTATGAACATGATTGGTTCAAAACTCTAATTGGATTAGAATAAGCCTAGGGAGGACGAAAATGACCTAAATGTTAAACCAATAACACAAACGCACTTATTGGATGCACAAGATTGGTTAAAAACCTTAATTGGATTCGAATAAGCATAAGAAGGACGAAAATGACCTAAATGTTCAACAAATAACACAAACGCACTTATTGGATGCACAAGATTGGTTAAAAACCCTAATTGGATTAGAATAAGCATAAGGCGTACGAAAATGACCTAAATGTTCAACCAATGACACAAACGCAGTTATTGGATGCATAAGATTGGTTAAAAACCCTAATTGGATTAGAATAAGCCTAGGGAGGATGAAAATTAACTAAATGTTAAACCAATGACACAAGCACACTTATTGGATGCACAAGATTGGCTAGAAACCCAAATAGGATTAGAATAAGCTTAGAGTGGACGAAAATGACCTAAATGTTAAACCAATGACACAAACGCACTAATTGGATGCACATGATTGGTTAAAAACCCTAATTGGATTACAATAAGCCTAGGGAGGACGAAAATGACCTAAATGTTCAAACAATAACACAAACGCACTTATTGGATGCACAAGATAGGTTCAAAACCCTAACTGGATTAGAATAAGCCTAGGGAGGACGAAAATGACCTAAATGTTCAACCAATAACACAAACACACTTATTTGATGCACAAGATTGGTTCTAAACCTTAATTGGATTAGAATAAGCCTACGGAGGACGAAAATGACCTAAATGTTCAACCAATAACACAAACGCACTTATTGGATGTACAAGATTGGTTAAAAACCAAAATTGGATTAGAATAAGCCTAGGGAGGACGAAAATGACCTAAATGTTAAACCAATGACACAAACGCAGTTATTGGATGCATACATTGGTAAAAAACCCTAATTTGATTAGAATAAGCCTAGGGAGAACAAAAATGACCTAAATGTTCAACCAATAACACAAACGCACCAATTAGATGCACGTGATTGGTTAAAAACCCTAATTGGATTAGAATAAGCCTAGGGAGGACGAAAATGACCTAAATGTTCAACCAATAACACAAACGCACTTAATGGATGCACAAGATTGGTTAAAAACCCTAACTGGATTAGAATAAGCCTAGAGAGTACGAAAATGAGCTAAGTGTTCAACAAATGACACAAAAACAATTATTCGATGCATAAATTTGTTAAAAACCCTAATTGGATTAGAATAAGCCTAGGGAGGACGAAAATTAACTAAATGATAAATCAATGACACAAACACACTTATTGGATGCACAAGATTGGCTAGAAACTCTAATAGGATTAGAGTAAGCTTAGAGTGGACGAATATGACCTAAATGTTAAACCAGTGACACAAACGCACTAATTGGATGCACATGATTGGTTAAAAACCCTAATTGGATTATAATAAGCCTAGGGAGGACGAAAATGACCTAAATGTTCAAACAATAACACAAATGCACTTATTGGATGCAGAAGACAGGTTAAAAACCCTAACTGGATTAGAATAAGCCTAGGGAGGACGAAAATGACCTACATGTTCAACCAATAACACAAACGCACTTATTGGATGCACAAGATTGGTTAAAAACCTTAATTGGAATAGAATAAGCCTAGGGAGGACGAAAATGACCTAAATAATCAACCAATAACACAAACGCACTTATTGGATGCACAAGATTGGTTAAAAACCCTATTTGGATTAGAATAAGCCTATGGAGGATGAAAATGACCTAAATGTTCAACCAATGACACAAACGCAGTTATACGATGCATAAATTGGATAAAAACCCTAATTCGTTTAGAATAAGCCAAGGGAGGAAAAAATGACCTAAATGTTAAACCAATGACACAAACGCACTAATATGATGCACATGATTGGTTAAAAACCCTAATTGGATTAGAATAAGCCTAGGGAGGACGAAATTGACCCAAATGTTCAACCAATAACACAAACGCCCTTATTGGATGAACAAGATTGGTTAAAAACCTTAATTGGATTAGAATAACCCTAAGGACTACGAAAATGACCTAAATGTTCAACTAATAACACAAACGCACTTATTGGATGCACAAGATTGGTTAAAAACCCTAACTGGATTAGAATAACCCTAAGGACTACGAAAATGACCTAAATGTTCAACTAATAACACAAACGCACTTATTGGATGCACAAGATTGGTTAAAAACCCTAACTGGATTAGAATAAGCCTAGGGAGTACGAAAATGACCTAAATGTTTAACCAATGACACAAACGCACTTATCGAATACACAAAATTGGTTAAAAACCATAATTGGATTAGGATAAGCCTAGGGAGGACGAAAATGAACTAAATGTTAAACCAATGACACAAACACACTTATTGGATGCACAAGAATCGCTAGAAACCCTAATAGGATTAGAATATACTTAGAGTGGATGAAAATGACCTAAATGTTAAACCAGTGACACAAACGCACTAATTGGATGCACATGATTGGTAAAAAACCCTAATCGGATTATAATAAGCCTAGGGAGGACAAAAATGACCTGAATGTTCAAACAATAACACAAATACACTTATTGGATGCACAAGATAGGTTAAAAACCCTAACTGGATTAGAATAAGCCTAGGGAGGATGAAAATGACCTACATGTTCAACCAATAACACAAACGCACTTATTGGATGCACAAGATTGGTTAAAAACCTTAATTGGAATAGAATAAGCCTAGGGAGGACGAAAATGACCTAAATAATCAACCAATAACACAAACGCACTTATTGGATGCACAAGATTGGTTAAAAACCCTAATTGGATTAGAATAAGCCTAGGGAGGATGAAAATGACCTAAATGTTCAACCAATGACACAAACGAAGTTATAGGATGCATAAATTGGATAAAAACCCTAATTCGTTTAGAATAAGCCAAGGGAGGACAAAAATGACCTAAATGTTAAACCAATGACACAAACGCACTAATATGATGCACATGATTGGTTAAAAACCCTAATTGGATTAGAATAAGCCTAGGGAGGACGAAATTGACCTAAATGTTCAACCAATAACACAAACGCCCTTATTGGATGCACAAGATTGGTTAAAAACCTTAATTGGATTAGAATAAGCCTACGGAGGACGAAAAAATGACCTAAATGTTCAACCAATAACACAAACGCACTTATTGGATGCACAAGATTGGTTAAAAACCCTAACTAGATTAGAATAACCTAAGGAGGACGAAAATGACCTAAATGTTCAACTTATAACACAAACGCACTTATTGGATGCACAAGATTGGTTAAAAACCCTAATTGGATTAGAATAAGCCTAGGGAGGACGAAAATGACCTAAATGTTCAACCAATAACACAAACGCACTTATTGGATGCACAAGATTGGTTAAAAACCCTAATTGGATTAGAAAAAGCCTAGGGAGGAAGAAAATGACCTAAATGTTCAACCAATAACACAAACGCACTTATTGGATGCACAAGATTGGTTAAAAACCCTAATTGGATTAGAATAAGCCTAGGGAGGACGAAAATGACCTAAATGTTCAACCAATGACACAAAAGCACTTATTGAATACACAAAATTGGTTAAAAACCCTAATTGGATTAGAATAAGCCTAGGGAGGACGAAAAATGACCTATATGTTCAACCAATAACACAAACGCACTTATTGGATGCACAAGATTGGCTAGAAACCCTAATAGGATTAGAATAAGCTTAGAGTGGACGAAAATGACCTAACTGTTAAACCAGTGACAAAAACACACTAATTGGATGAACATGATTGGTTCAAAACTCTAATTGGATTAGAATAAGCCTAGGGAGGACGAAAATGACCTAAATGATCAACCAATGACACAAACGCAGTTATTGGATGCACAAGATTGGTTAAAAACCCTAATTGGATTAGAATAAGCCTAGGGAGGACGAAAATGACCTAAATGTTCAACCAATAACACAAACGCACTTATTGGATGCACAAGATTGGTTAAAAACCTTAATTGGATTCGAATAAGCCTAGGGAGGACGAAAATGACCTAAATGTTAAACCAATAACACAAACGCACTTATTGGATGCACAAGATTGGTTAAAAACCTTAATTGGATTCGAATAAGCCTAAGAAGGACGAAAATGACCTAAATGTTCAACAAATAACACAAACGCACTTATTGGATGCACAAGATTGGTTAAAAACCCTAATTGGATTAGAATAAGCATAAGGCGTACGAAAATGACCTAAATGTTCAACCAATGACACAAACGCAGTTATTGGATGCATAAGATTGGTTAAAAACCCTAATTGGATTAGAATAAGCCTAGGGAGGATGAAAATTAACTAAATGTTAAACCAATGACACAAGCACACTTATTGGATGCACAAGATTGGCTAGAAACCCAAATAGGATTAGAATAAGCTTAGAGTGGACGAAAATGACCTAAATGTTAAACCAATGACACAAACGCACTAATTGGATGCACATGATTGGTTAAAAACCCTAATTGGATTACAATAAGCCTAGGGAGGACGAAAATGACCTAAATGTTCAAACAATAACACAAACGCACTTATTGGATGCACAAGATAGGTTCAAAACCCTAACTGGATTAGAATAAGCCTAGGGAGGACGAAAATGACCTAAATGTTCAACCAATAACACAAACACACTTATTTGATGCACAAGATTGGTTCTAAACCTTAATTGGATTAGAATAAGCCTACGGAGGACGAAAATGACCTAAATGTTCAACCAATAACACAAACGCACTTATTGGATGTACAAGATTGGTTAAAAACCAAAATTGGATTAGAATAAGCCTAGGGAGGACGAAAATGACCTAAATGTTAAACCAATGACACAAACGCAGTTATTGGATGCATACATTGGTAAAAAACCCTAATTTGATTAGAATAAGCCTAGGGAGAACAAAAATGACCTAAATGTTCAACCAATAACACAAATGCACCAATTAGATGCACGTGATTGGTTAAAAACCCTAATTGGATTAGAATAAGCCTAGGGAGGACGAAAATGACCTAAATGTTCAACCAATAACACAAACGCACTTAATGGATGCACAAGATTGGTTAAAAACCCTAACTGGATTAGAATAAGCCTAGGGAGTACGAAAATGACCTAAATGTTCAACCTATGACACAAACGCACTTATTGAATACACAAAATTGGTTAAAAACCATAATTGGATTAGGATAAGCCTTGGGAGGACGAAAATGAACTAAATGTTAAACCAATGACACAAACACACTTATTGGATGCACAAGATTGGCTAGAAACCCTAATAGGATTAGAATAAGCTTAGAGTGGATGAAAATGACCTAAATGTTAAACCAGTGACACAAACGCACTAATTGGATGCACATGATTGGTTAAAAACCCTAATTGGATTATAATAAGCCTAGGGAGGACGAAAATGACCTACATGTTCAACCAATAACACAAACGCACTTATTGGATGCACAAGATTGGTTAAAAACCTTAATTGGAATAGAATAAGCCTAGGGAGGACGAAAATGACCTAAATAATCAACCAATAACACAAACACACTTATTGGATGCACAAGATTGGTTAAAAACCCTATTTGGATTAGAATAAGCCTATGGAGGATGAAAATGACCTAAATTTTCAACCAATGACACAAACGCAGTTATAGGATGCATAAATTGGATAAAAACCCTAATTCGTTTAGAATAAGCCAAGGGAGGAAAAAATGACCTAAATGTTAAACCAATGACACAAACGCACTAATATGATGCACATGATTGGTTAAAAACCCTAATTGGATTAGAATAAGCCTAGGGAGGACGAAATTGACCCAAATGTTCAACCAATAACACAAACTCCCTTATTGGATGCACAAGATTGGTTAAAAACCTTAATTGGATTAGAATAAGCCTACGGAGGACGAAAAAATGACCTAAATGTTCAACCAATAACACAAACGCACTTATTGGATGCACAAGATTGGTTAAAAACCCTAACTGGATTAGAATAACCTTAAGGACTACGAAAATGACCTAAATGTTCAACAAATAACACAAACGCACTTATTGGATGCACAAGATTGGTTAAAAACCATAACTGGATTAGAATAAGCCTAGGGAGTACGAAAATGACCTAAATGTTTAACCAATGACACAAACGCACTTATTGAGTACACAAAATTGGTTAAAAACCATAATTGGATTAGGATAAGCCTAGGGAGGACGAAAATGAACTAAATGTTAAACCAATGACACAAACACACTTATTGGATGCACAAGATTCGCTAGAAACCCTAATAGGATTAGAATAAGCTTAGAGTGGATGAAAATGACCTAAATGTTAAACCAGTGACACAAACGCACTAATTGGATGCACATGATTGGTAAAAAACCCTAATCGGATTATAATAAGCCTAGGGAGGACGAAAATGACCTGAATGTTCAAACAATAACACAAATACACTTATTGGATGCACAAGATAGGTTAAAAACCCTAACTGGATTAGAATAAGCCTAGGGAGGATGAAAATGACCTACATGTTCAACCAATAACACAAACGCACTTATTGGATGCACAAGATTGGTTAAAAACCTTAATTGGAATAGAATAAGCCTAGGGAGGACGAAAATGACCTAAATAATCAACCAATAACACAAACGCACTTATTGGATGCACAAGATTGGTTAAAAACCCTAATTGGATTAGAATAAGCCTAGGGAGGATGAAAATGTCCTAAATGTTCAACCAATGACACAAACGCAGTTATAGGATGCATAAATTGGATAAAAACCCTAATTCGTTTAGAATAAGCCAAGGGAGGACAAAAATGACCTAAATGTTAAACCAATGACACAAACGCACTAATATGATGCACAAGATTGGTTAAAAACCTTAATTGGATTAGAATAAGCCTACGGAGGACGAAAAAATGACCTAAATGTTAAACCAATAACACAAACGCACTTATTGGATGCACAAGATTGGTTAAAAACCCTAACTGGATTAGAATAACCCTAAGGACGACGAAAATGAGCTAAATGTTCAACTAATAACACAAACGCACTTATTGGATGTACAAGATTGGTTAAAAACCCTAATTGGATTAGAATAAGCCTAGGGAGGACGCAAATGACCTAAATGTTAAACCAATGACACAAACGCAGTTATTGGATGCATACATTGGTAAAAAACCCTAATTTGATTAGAATAAGCCTAGGGAGAACAAAAATGACCTAAATGTTCAACCAATAACACAAATGCACCAATTAGATGCACGTGATTGGTTAAAAACCCTAATTGGATTAGAATAAGCCTAGGGAGGACGAAAATGACCTAAATGTTCAACCAATAACACAAACGCACTTAATGGATGCACAAGATTGGTTAAAAACCCTAACTGGATTAGAATAAGCCTAGGGAGTACGAAAATGACCTAAATGTTCAACCTATGACACAAACGCACTTATTGAATACACAAAATTGGTTAAAAACCATAATTGGATTAGGATAAGCCTTGGGAGGACGAAAATGAACTAAATGTTAAACCAATGACACAAACACACTTATTGGATGCACAAGATTGGCTAGAAACCCTAATAGGATTAGAATAAGCTTAGAGTGGATGAAAATGACCTAAATGTTAAACCAGTGACACAAACGCACTAATTGGATGCACATGATTGGTTAAAAACCCTAATTGGATTATAATAAGCCTAGGGAGGACGAAAATGACCTACATGTTCAACCAATAACACAAACGCACTTATTGGATGCACAAGATTGGTTAAAAACCTTAATTGGAATAGAATAAGCCTAGGGAGGACGAAAATGACCTAAATAATCAACCAATAACACAAACACACTTATTGGATGCACAAGATTGGTTAAAAACCCTATTTGGATTAGAATAAGCCTATGGAGGATGAAAATGACCTAAATTTTCAACCAATGACACAAACGCAGTTATAGGATGCATAAATTGGATAAAAACCCTAATTCGTTTAGAATAAGCCAAGGGAGGAAAAAATGACCTAAATGTTAAACCAATGACACAAACGCACTAATATGATGCACATGATTGGTTAAAAACCCTAATTGGATTAGAATAAGCCTAGGGAGGACGAAATTGACCCAAATGTTCAACCAATAACACAAACGCCCTTATTGGATGAACAAGATTGGTTAAAAACCTTAATTGGATTAGAATAACCCTAAGGACTACGAAAATGACCTAAATGTTCAACTAATAACACAAACGCACTTATTGGATGCACAAGATTGGTTAAAAACCCTAACTGGATTAGAATAACCCTAAGGACTACGAAAATGACCTAAATGTTCAACTAATAACACAAACGCACTTATTGGATGCACAAGATTGGTTAAAAACCCTAACTGGATTAGAATAAGCCTAGGGAGTACGAAAATGACCTAAATGTTTAACCAATGACACAAACGCACTTATCGAATACACAAAATTGGTTAAAAACCATAATTGGATTAGGATAAGCCTAGGGAGGACGAAAATGAACTAAATGTTAAACCAATGACACAAACACACTTATTGGATGCACAAGAATCGCTAGAAACCCTAATAGGATTAGAATATACTTAGAGTGGATGAAAATGACCTAAATGTTAAACCAGTGACACAAACGCACTAATTGGATGCACATGATTGGTAAAAAACCCTAATCGGATTATAATAAGCCTAGGGAGGACAAAAATGACCTGAATGTTCAAACAATAACACAAATACACTTATTGGATGCACAAGATAGGTTAAAAACCCTAACTGGATTAGAATAAGCCTAGGGAGGATGAAAATGACCTACATGTTCAACCAATAACACAAACGCACTTATTGGATGCACAAGATTGGTTAAAAACCTTAATTGGAATAGAATAAGCCTAGGAAGGACGAAAATGACCTAAATAATCAACCAATAACACAAACGCACTTATTGGATGTACAAGATTGGTTAAAAACCCTAATTGGATTAGAATAAGCCTAGGGAGGATGAAAATGACCTAAATGTTCAACCAATGACACAAACGCAGTTATAGGATGCATAAATTGGATAAAAACCCTAATTCGATTAGAATAAGCCAAGGGAGGACAAAAATGACCTAAATGTTAAACCAATGACACAAACGCACTAATATGATGCAGATGATTGGTTAAAAACCCTAATTGGATTAGAATAAGCCTAGGGAGGACGAAATTGACCTAAATGTTCAACCAATAACACAAACGCCCTTATTGGATGCACAAGATTGGTTAAAAACCTTAATTAGATTAGAATAAGCCTACGGAGGACGAAAAAATGACCTAAATGTTAAACCAATAACACAAACGCACTTATTGGATGCACAAGATTGGTTAAAAACGCTAACTGGATTAGAATAACCCTAAGGACGACGAAAATGAGCTAAATGTTCAACTAGTAACACAAACGCACTTATTGGATGCACAAGATTGGTTAAAAACCTTAATTGGATTAGAATAAGCCTATGGAGGACGAAAATGACCTAAATGTTCAACCAATAACACAAACGCACTTATTGGATGCACAAGATTGGTTAAAAACCTTATTTGGATTAGAATAAGCCTAGGGAGGACGAAAATGACCTAAATGTTCAAACAATAACACAAATGCACTTATTGGATGCACAAGATTGGTTAAAAACCGTAATTGGATTAGAATAAGCCTAGGGAGGATGAAAAAGACATAAATGTTCAACCAATGACACAAACTCACTTATTGAATGCACAAAATTGGTTAAAAACCATAATTGGATTAGGATAAGCCTAGGGAGGACGAAAATGAACTAAATGTTAAACCAATGACACAAACACACTTATTGGATGCACAAGATTAGCTAGAAACCCTAATAGGATTAGAATAAGCATAGAGTGGATGAAAATGACCTAAATGTTAAACCAGTGACACAAACGCACTAATAGGAGGCACATGATTGGTTAAAAACCCTAATTGGATTATAATAAGCCTAGGGAGGACGAAAATGACCTAAATGTTCAAACAATAACACAAATGCACTTATTGGATGCACAAGATAGGTTAAAAACCCTAACTGGATTAGAATAAGCCTAGGGAGGACGAAAATGACCTACATGTTCAACCAATAACACAAACGCACTTATTCGATGCACAAGATTGGTAAAAAACCTTAATTGGATTAGAATAAGCCTAGGGAGGACGAAAATGACCTAAATAATCAACCAATAACACAAACGCACTTATTGGATGCACACAATTTGTTAAAAACCCTAATTGGATTAGAATAAGCCTAGGGAGGACGAAAATGACCTAAATAGTCAACCAATGACACAAACACAGTTATTGGATGCATAAATTGGATAAAAACCCTAATTCGTTTAGAATAAGCCAAGGGAGGACAAAAATGACCTAAATGTTAAACCAATGACACAAACGCACTAATATGATGCACATGATTGGTTAAAAACCCTAATTGGATTAGAATAAGCCTAGGGAGGACGAAATTGACCTAAATGTTCAACCAATAACACAAACGCCCTTATTGGATGCACAAGATTGGTTAAAAACCTTAATTGGATTAGAATAAGCCTACGGAGGACGAAAAAATGACCTAAATGTTCAACCAATAACACAAACGCACTTATTGGATGCACAAGATTGGTTAAAAATCTTAATTGGATTAGAATAAGCCTACGGAGGACGAAAATGACCTAAATGTTCAACCAATAACACAAATGCACTTATTGGATGCACAAGATTGGTTAAAAACCCTAATTGGATTAGAATAAGCCTAGGGAGGATGAAAAAGACCTAAATGTTCAACCAATGACACAAACTCACTTATTGAATGCACAAAATTGGTTAAAAACCCTAATTGGATTAGAATAAGCCTAGATAGGACGAAAATGAACTAAATGTTCAACCAATGACACATACACACTTATTGGATGCACAATATAGGTTAAAAACCCTAACTGGATTAGAATAAGCCTAGGGAGGACGAAAATGACCTAAATGTTCAACCAATAACACAAACGCACTTATTGGATGCATAAAATTGTTTAAAAACCGTAATTGGATTAGAGTAAGCCTAGGGAGGACGAAAATTAACTAACTGTTAAACCAATGACACAAACGCACAAATTGGATGCACATGATCGGTTAAAATCCCTAATTGGATTAGAATAAGCCTAGGGAGGACAAAAATGACTTAAATGTTCTACCAATGACACAAACGCACTAATTAGATGCACATGATTGGTTAAAAACCCTAATTGGATTAGAATAAGCCTAGGGAGGACGAAAATGACCTAAATGTTCAACCAATAACACAAACACCCTTATTGGATGCACAAGTTTGGTTAAAAACCTTAATTGGATTAGCATAAGCCTACGGAGGACAAAAATGACCTAAATGTTCAACCAATAACACAAACGCACTTATTGGATGCAAAGGATTGGTTAAAAACCTTATTTGGATTAGAATAAGCCTAGGGAGGACGAATATGACCTAAATGTTTAGACAATAACACAAATGCACTTATTGGATGCACAAAATTGGTTAAAAACCCTAATTGGATTAGAATAAGCCTAGGGAGGATGAAAAAGACCGAAATGTTCAACCAATGACACAAACTCACTTATTGAATGCACAAAATTGGTTAAAAACCCTAATTGGATTATAATAAGCCTAGGGAGGACAAAAATGAACTAAATGTTCAACCAATGACACAAACACACTTATTCGATGCACAAGATAGGTTAAAAACCCTAACTGGATTAGAATAAGCCTAGGGAGGACAAAAATGACCTAAATGTTCAACAAATAACAAAAACGCACTTATTGGATGCATAAAATTGTTTAAAAACCCTAATTGGATTAGAGTAAGCCTAGGGAGGACGAAAATTAACTAACTGTTAAACCAATGACACAAACACACAAATTGGATGCACATGATTGGTTAAAAACCCTAATTGGATTAGAATAAGCCTAGGGAGGACAAAAATGACCTAAATGTTCTACCAATGAAACAAACGCACTAATTAGATGATTCTGATTGGTTAAAAACCCTAATTGGATTAGAATAAGCCTAGGGAGGACGAAAATGACTTAAATGTTCAACCAATAACACAAACGCACTTATTGGATGCACAAGATTGGTTAAAAACCCTAATTGGATTAGAATAAGCCTAGGGAAGACCAAAATTAACTAACTGTTAAACCAATGACACAAAAGCACAAATTGGATGCACATGATTGGTTAAAAACCCTTATTGGATTAGAATAAGCCTAGGGAGGACAAAAATGACCTAAATGTTCTACCAATGACACAAACGCACTAATTAGATGCACCTGATTGGTTAAAAACCCTAATTGGATTAGAATAAGCCTAGGGAGGACGGAAATGAGCTAAATGTTCAACCAATAACACAAACGCACTTATTGGATGCACAAGATTGGTTAAAAACCCTAATTGGATTAGGATAAGCCTAGGGAGGACGAAAATGACCTAAATAATCAACCAATGACACAAGAGCACTTATTGAATACACAAAATTGGTTAAAAACCATAATTGGATTAGAATAAGCCTAGGGAGGACGAAAATGACCTACATGTTCAACCAATAACACAAACGCACTTATTTGATGCACAAGATTGGTTAAAAACCTTAATTGGAATAGAATAAGCCTTGGGAGGACGAAAATGAACTAAATGTTAAACCAATGACACAAACACACTTATTGGATGCATAAGATTGGCTAGAAACCCTAATAGGATTAGAATAAGCTTAGAGTGGATGAAAATGACCTAAATGTTAAACCAGTGACACAAACGCACTAATTGGATGCACATGATTGGTTAAAAACCCTAATTGGATTAGAATAAGCCTAGGGAGGATGAAAAAGACCTAAATGTTCAACCAATGACACAAACTCACTTATTGAATGCACAAAATTGGTTAAAAACCCTAATTGGATTAGAATAAGCCTAGGGAGGACGAAAATGAACTAAATATTCAACCAATGACACAAACACACTTATTGGATGCACAAGATAGGTTAAAAACCCTAACTGGATTAGAATAAGCCTAGGGAGGACGAAAATGACCTAAATGTTCAACCAAAAACACAAACGCACTTATTGGATGCATAAAATTGTTTAAAAACCCTAATTGGATTAGAGTAAGCCTAGGGAGGACGAAAATTAACTAACTGTTAAACCAATGACACAAACGCACAAATTAGATCACATGATTGGTTAAAAAACCCTAATTGGATTAGAATAAGCCTAGGGAGGATGAAAAAGACCTAAATGTTCAACCTATGACAGAAACTCACTTATTGAATGCACAAAATTGGTTAAAAACCCTAATTGGATTAGAATAAGCCTAGGGAGGACGAAAATGAACTAAATGTTCAACCAATGACACAAACTCACTTATTGGATGCACAAGATAGGTTAAAAACCCTAACTGGATTAGAATAAGCCTAGGGAGGACGAAAATGACCTAAATGTTCAACCAATAACACAAATGCACTTATTGGATGCATAAAATTGTTTAAAAACCCTAATTGGATTAGTGTAAGCCTAGGGAGGAGGAAAATTAACTAACTGTTAAACCAATGACACAAACGCACAAATTGGATGCACATGATTGGTTAAAAACCCTAATTGGATTAGAATAAGCCTAGGGAGGACAAAAATGACCTAAATGTTCTACCAATGACACAAACGCACTAATTAGATGATTATGATTGGTTAAAAACCCTAATTGGATTAGAATAAGCCTAGGGAGGACGAAAATGACTTTAATGTTCAACCAATAACACAAACGCACTTATTGGATGCACAAGATTGGTTAAAAACCCTAATTGGATTAGAATAAGCCTAGGGAGGACCAAAATTAACTAACTGTTAAACCAATGATACAAAAGCACAAATTGGATGCACATGATTGGTTAAAAACCCTAATTGGATTAGAATAAGCCTAGGGAGGACAAAAATGACCTAAATGTTCTACCAATGACACAAACGCACTAATTAGATGCACCTGATTGGTTAAAAACCCTAATTAGATTAGAATAAGCCTAGGGAGGACGAAAATGAGCTAAATGTTCAACCAATAACACAAACGCACTTATTGGATGCACAAGATTGGTTAAAAACCCTAATTGGATTAGAATAAGCCTAGGGAGGACGAAAATGACCTAAATGTTCAACCAATGACACAAGAGCACTTATTGAATATACAAAATTGGTTAAAAACCATAATTGGATTAGAATAAGCCTAGGGAGGACGAAAATGACCTACATGTTCAACCAATAACTCAAACGCACTTATTTGATGCACAAGATTGGTTAAAAACCTTAATTGAAATAGAATAAGCCTTGGGAGGACGAAAATGACCTAAATCATCAACCAATAACACAAACGCACTTATTGGATGCACAAGATTGGTTAAAAACCCTAATTGGATTAGAATAAGCCTAGGGAGGACGAAAATGACCTAAATGTTCAACCAATAACACAAACGCAGTTATTGGATGCATAAATTGGATAAAAACCCTAATTCGTTTAGAATAAGCCAAGGGAGGACAAAAATGACCTAAATGTTAAACCAATGACACAAACGCACTAATATGATGCACATGATTGGTTAAAAACCCTAATTGGATTTGAATAAGCCTAGGGAGGACGAAAATGACCTAAATGTTCAACCAATAACACAAACGCCCTTATTGGATGCACTAGTTTGGTTAAAAACCTTAATTGGATTAGAATAAGCCTACGGAGGACGAAAATGACCTAAATGTTCAACCAATAACACAAACGCACTTATTGGATGCACAAGATTGGTTTAAAACCTTATTTGGATTAGAATAAGCCTAGGGAGGACGAAAATGACCTAAATGTTCAAACAATAACACAAATGCACTTATTGGATGCACAAGATTGGTTAAAAACCCTAATTGGATTAGAATAAGCCTAGGGAGGATGAAAAAGACCTAAATGTTCAACCAATGACACAAACACATTTATTGAATGCACAAAATTGGTTAAAAACCCTAACTGGATTAGAATAAGCCTAGGGAGGACGAAAATGACCTACATGTTCAACCAATAACACAAACGCACTTATTGGATGCACAAGATTGGTTAAAAACCTTAATTGGAATAGAATAAGCCTAGGGAGGACGAAAATGACCTAAATAATCAACCAATAACACAAACACACTTATTGGATGCACAAGATTGGTTAAAAACCCTATTTGGATTAGAATAAGCCTATGGAGGATGAAAATGACCTAAATTTTCAACCAATGACACAAACGCAGTTATAGGATGCATAAATTGGATAAAAACCCTAATTCGTTTAGAATAAGCCAAGGGAGGAAAAAATGACCTAAATGTTAAACCAATGACACAAACGCACTAATATGATGCACATGATTGGTTAAAAACCCTAATTGGATTAGAATAAGCCTAGGGAGGACGAAATTGACCCAAATGTTCAACCAATAACACAAACGCCCTTATTGGATGAACAAGATTGGTTAAAAACCTTAATTGGATTAGAATAACCCTAAGGACTACGAAAATGACCTAAATGTTCAACTAATAACACAAATGCACTTATTGGATGCACAAGATTGGTTAAAAACCCTAACTGGATTAGAATAACCCTAAGGACTACGAAAATGACCTAAATGTTCAACTAATAACACAAACGCACTTATTGGATGCACAAGATTGGTTAAAAACCCTAACTGGATTAGAATAAGCCTAGGGAGTACGAAAATGACCTAAATGTTTAACCAATGACACAAACGCACTTATCGAATACACAAAATTGGTTAAAAACCATAATTGGATTAGGATAAGCCTAGGGAGGACGAAAATGAACTAAATGTTAAACCAATGACACAAACACACTTATTGGATGCACAAGAATCGCTAGAAACCCTAATAGGATTAGAATATACTTAGAGTGGATGAAAATGACCTAAATGTTAAACCAGTGACACAAACGCACTAATTGGATGCACATGATTGGTAAAAAACCCTAATCGGATTATAATAAGCCTAGGGAGGACAAAAATGACCTGAATGTTCAAACAATAACACAAATACACTTATTGGATGCACAAGATAGGTTAAAAACCCTAACTGGATTAGAATAAGCCTAGGGAGGATGAAAATGACCTACATGTTCAACCAATAACACAAACACACTTATTGGATGCACAAGATTGGTTAAAAACCTTAATTGGAATAGAATAAGCCTAGGGAGGACGAAAATGACCTAAATAATCAACCAATAACACAAACGCACTTATTGGATGCACAAGATTGGTTAAAAACCCTAATTGGATTAGAATAAGCCTAGGGAGGATGAAAATGACCTAAATGTTCAACCAATGACACAAACGCAGTTATAGGATACATAAATTGGATAAAAACCCTAATTCGATTAGAATAAGCCAAGGGAGGACAAAAATGACCTAAATGTTAAACCAATGACACAAACGCACTAATATGATGCAGATGATTGGTTAAAAACCCTAATTGGATTAGAATAAGCCTAGGGAGGACGAAATTGACCTAAATGTTCAACCAATAACACAAACGCCCTTATTGGATGCACAAGATTGGTTAAAAACCTTAATTAGATTAGAATAAGCCTACGGAGGACGAAAAAATGACCTAAATGTTAAACCAATAACACAAACGCACTTATTGGATGCACAAGATTGGTTAAAAACCCTAACTGGATTAGAATAACCCTAAGGACGACGAAAATGAGCTAAATGTTCAACTAGTAACACAAACGCACTTATTGGATGCACAAGATTGGTTAAAAACCTTAATTGGATTAGAATAAGCCTATGGAGGACGAAAATGACCTAAATGTTCAACCAATAACACAAACGCACTTATTGGATGCACAAGATTGGTTAAAAACCTTATTTGGATTAGAATAAGCCTAGGGAGGACGAAAATGACCTAAATGTTCAAACAATAACACAAATGCACTTATTGGATGCACAAGATTGGTTAAAAACCGTAATTGGATTAGAATAAGCCTAGGGAGGATGAAAAAGACATAAATGTTCAACCAATGACACAAACTCACTTATTGAATGCACAAAATTGGTTAAAAACCATAATTGGATTAGGATAAGCCTAGGGAGGACGAAAATGAACTAAATGTTAAACCAATGACACAAACACACTTATTGGATGCACAAGATTAGCTAGAAACCCTAATAGGATTAGAATAAGCATAGAGTGGATGAAAATGACCTAAATGTTAAACCAGTGACACAAACGCACTAATAGGAGGCACATGATTGGTTAAAAACCCTAATTGGATTATAATAAGCCTAGGGAGGACGAAAATGACCTAAATGTTCAACCAATCACACAAACACACTTATTGGATGCACAAGATAGGTTAAAAACCCTAACTGGATTAGAATAAGCCTAGGGAGGACGAAAATGACCTAAATGTTCAACCAAAAACACAAACGCACTTATTGGATGCATAAAATTGTTTAAAAACCCTAATTGGATTAGAGTAAGCCTAGGGAGGACGAAAATTAACTAACTGTTAAACCAATGACACAAACGCACAAATTAGATCACATGATTGGTTAAAAAACCCTAATTGGATTAGAATAAGCCTAGGGAGGATGAAAAAGACCTAAATGTTCAACCTATGACAGAAACTCACTTATTGAATGCACAAAATTGGTTAAAAACCCTAATTGGATTAGAATAAGCCTAGGGAGGACGAAAATGAACTAAATGTTCAACCAATGACACAAACTCACTTATTGGATGCACAAGATAGGTTAAAAACCCTAACTGGATTAGAATAAGCCTAGGGAGGACGAAAATGACCTAAATGTTCAACCAATAACACAAATGCACTTATTGGATGCATAAAATTGTTTAAAAACCCTAATTGGATTAGTGTAAGCCTAGGGAGGAGGAAAATTAACTAACTGTTAAACCAATGACACAAACGCACAAATTGGATGCACATGATTGGTTAAAAACCCTAATTGGATTAGAATAAGCCTAGGGAGGACAAAAATGACCTAAATGTTCTACCAATGACACAAACGCACTAATTAGATGATTATGATTGGTTAAAAACCCTAATTGGATTAGAATAAGCCTAGGGAGGACGAAAATGACTTTAATGTTCAACCAATAACACAAACGCACTTATTGGATGCACAAGATTGGTTAAAAACCCTAATTGGATTAGAATAAGCCTAGGGAGGACCAAAATTAACTAACTGTTAAACCAATGATACAAAAGCACAAATTGGATGCACATGATTGGTTAAAAACCCTAATTGGATTAGAATAAGCCTAGGGAGGACAAAAATGACCTAAATGTTCTACCAATGACACAAACGCACTAATTAGATGCACCTGATTGGTTAAAAACCCTAATTAGATTAGAATAAGCCTAGGGAGGACGAAAATGAGCTAAATGTTCAACCAATAACACAAACGCACTTATTGGATGCACAAGATTGGTTAAAAACCCTAATTGGATTAGAATAAGCCTAGGGAGGACGAAAATGACCTAAATGTTCAACCAATGACACAAGAGCACTTATTGAATACACAAAATTGGTTAAAAACCATAATTGGATTAGAATAAGCCTAGGGAGGACGAAAATGACCTACATGTTCAACCAATAACACAAACGCACTTATTGGATGCACAAGATTGGTTAAAAACCTTAATTGAAATAGAATAAGCCTTGGGAGGACGAAAATGACCTAAATAATCAACCAATAACACAAACGCACTTATTGGATGCACAAGATTGGTTAAAAACCCTAATTGGATTAGAATAAGCCTAGGGAGGACGAAAATGACCTAAATGTTCAACCAATAACACAAACGCAGTTATTGGATGCATAAATTGGATAAAAACCCTAATTCGTTTAGAATAAGCCAAGGGAGGACAAAAATGACCTAAATGTTAAACCAATGACACAAACGCACTAATATGATGCACATGATTGGTTAAAAACCCTAATTGGATTTGAATAAGCCTAGGGAGGACGAAAATGACCTAAATGTTCAACCAATAACACAAACGCACTTATTGGATGCACAAGATTGGTTTAAAACCTTATTTGGATTAGAATAAGCCTAGGGAGGACGAAAATGACCTAAATGTTCAAACAATAACACAAATGCACTTATTGGATGCACAAGATTGGTTAAAAACCCTAATTGGATTAGAATAAGCCTAGGGAGGATGAAAAAGACCTAAATGTTCAACCAATGACACAAACACATTTATTGAATGCACAAAATTGGTTAAAAACCCTAA
>JBBPBP010000004.1:27836698-27913139 GCA_037974735.1 Cicer chorassanicum
GAAAATTAACTAACTGTTAAACCAATGACACAAACGCACAAATTGGATGCACATGATTGGTTAAAAAACCCTAATTGGATTAGAATAAGCCTAGGGAGGATGAAAAAGACCTAAATGTTCAACCTATGACACAAACTCACTTATTGAATGCACAAAATTGGTTAAAAACCCTAATTGGATTAGAATAAGCCTAGGGAGGACGAAAATGAACTAAATGTTCAACCAATGAAACAAACACACTTATTGGATGCACAAGATAGGTTAAAAACCCTAACTGGATTAGAATAAGCCTAGGGAGGACGAAAATGACCTAAATGTTCAACCAATAACACAAATGCACTTATTGGATGCATAAAATTGTTTAAAAACCCTAATTGGATTAGAGTAAGCCTAGGGAGGAAGAAAATTAACTAACTGTTAAACCAATGACACAAACGCACAAATTGGATGCACATGATTGGTTAAAAACCCTAATTGGATTAGAATAAGCCTAGGGAGGACAAAAATGACCTAAATTTTCTACCAATGACACAAACGCACTAATTAGATGATTCTGATTGGTTAAAAACCCTAATTGGATTAGAATAAGCCTAGGGAGGACGAAAATGACTTTAATGTTCAACCAATAACACAAACGCACTTATTGGATGCACAAGATTGGTTAAAAACCCTAATTGGATTAGAATAAGCCTAGGGAGGACCAAAATTAACTAACTGTTAAACCAATGATACAAAAGCACAAATTGGATGCACATGATTGGTTAAAAACCCTAATTGGATTAGAATAAGCCTAGGGAGGACAAAAATGACCTAAATGTTCTACCAATGACACAAACGCACTAATTAGATGCACCTGATTGGTTAAAAACCCTAATTGGATTAGAATAAGCCTAGGGAGGACGAAAATGAGCTAAATGTTCAACCAATAACACAAACGCACTTATTGGATGCACAAGATTGGTTAAAAACCCTAATTGGATTAGAATAAGCCTAGGGAGGACGAAAATGACCTAAATGTTCAACCAATGACACAAGAGCACTTATTGAATACACAAAATTGGTTAAAAACCATAATTGGATTAGAATAAGCCTAGGGAGGACGAAAATGACCTACATGTTCAACCAATAACACAAACGCACTTATTGGATGCACAAGATTGGTTAAAAACCTTAATTGAAATAGAATAAGCCTTGGGAGGACGAAAATGACCTAAATAATCAACCAATAACACAAACGCACTTATTGGATGCACAAGATTGGTTAAAAACCCTAATTGGATTAGAATAAGCCTAGGGAGGACGAAAATGACCTAAATGTTCAACCAATAACACAAACGCAGTTATTGGATGCATAAATTGGATAAAAACCCTAATTCGTTTAGAATAAGCCAAGGGAGGACAAAAATGACCTAAATGTTAAACCAATGACACAAACGCACTAATATGATGCACATGATTGGTTAAAAACCCTAATTGGATTTGAATAAGCCTAGGGAGGACGAAAATGACCTAAATGTTCAACCAATAACAAAAACGCCCTTATTGGATGCACTAGTTTGGTTAAAAACCTTAATTGGATTAGAATAAGCCTACGGAGGACGAAAATGACCTAAATGTTCAACCAATAACACAAACGCACTTATTGGATGCACAAGATTGGTTTAAAACCTTATTTGGATTAGAATAAGCCTAGGGAGGACGAAAATGACCTAAATGTTCAAACAATAACACAAATGCACTTATTGGATGCACAAGATTGGTTAAAAACCCTAATTGGATTAGAATAAGCCTAGGGAGGATGAAAAAGACCTAAATGTTCAACCAATGACACAAACACATTTATTGAATGCACAAAATTGGTTAAAAACCCTAATTGGATTAGAATAAGCCTAGGGAGGACAAAAATGAACTAAATGTTCAACCAATGACACAAACACACTTATTGGATGCACAAGATAAGTTAAAAACCCTAACTGGATTAGAATAAGCCTAGGGAGGACAAAAATGACCTAAATGTTCAACAAATAACACAAACGCACTTATTGGATGCATAAAATTGTTTAAAAACCCTAATTGGATTAGAGTAAGCCTAGGGAGGACGAAAATTAACTAACTGTTAAACCAATGACACAAACGCACAAATTGGATGCACATGATTGGTTAAAAACCCTAATTGGATTAGAGTAAGCCTAGGGAGGAAAAAAATGACCTAAATGTTCTACCAATGACACAAACGCACTAATTAGATGCACCTGATTGGTTAAAAACCCTAATTGGATTAGAATAAGCCTAGGGAGGATGAAAAAGACCTAAATGTTCAACCAATAACACAAACGCACTTATTGGATGTACAAGATTAGTTAAAAACCCTAATTGGACTAGAATAAGCATAAGGAGGACGAAAATGACCTAAATGTTCAACCAATGACACAAACTCAGTTATTGGATGCATAAGATTGGTTAAAACCCCTAATTGGATTAGAATAAGCCTAGGGAGGATGAAAATTAACTAAATGTTAAACCAATGACACAAACACACTTATTGGATGCACAGGATTGGCTAGAAACCCAAATAGGATTAGAATAAGCTTAGAGTGGACGAAAATGACCTAAATGTTAAACCAATGACACAAACGCACTAATTGGATGCACATGATTGGTTCAAAATCCTAATTGGATTAGAATAAGCCTAGGGAGGACGAAAAATGGCCTAAATGTTCAAACAATAACACAAACGCACTTATTGGATGCATAAGATTGGTTAAAAACCCTAATTGGATTAGAATAAGTCTAGGGAGGACGAAAATTAACTAAATGTTAAACAAATGGCACAAACACACTTATTCGATGCACAAGATTGGCTAGAAACCCAAATAGGATTAGAATAAGCCTAGGGAGGACGAAAATGACCTAAATGTTCAAACAATAACACAAACGCACTTATTGGATGCACAAGATAGGTTAAAATCCCTAACTGGATTAGAATAAGCATAGGGAGGACGAAAATGACATAAATGTTCAACCAATAACACAAACACACTTATTTGATGCACAAGATTGGTTCAAAACCTTAATTTGATTAGAATAAGCCTACGGAGGACGAAAATGACCTAAATGTTCAACCAATAACACAAACGCACTTATTGGATGTACAAGATTGGTTAAAAACCCTAATTGGATTAGAATAAGCCTAGGGAGGACAAAAATGAACTAAATGTTCAACCAATGACACAAACACACTTATTGGATGCACAAGATAGGTTAAAAACCCTAACTGGATTAGAATAAGCCTAGGGGAACAAAAATGACCTAAATGTTCAACAAATAACACAAACGCACTTATTGGATGCATAAAATTGTTTAAAAACCCTAATTGGATTAGAGTAAGCCTAGGGAGGACGAAAATTAACTAACTGTTAAACCAATGACACAAACGCACAAATTGGATGCACATGATTGGTTAAAAACCCTAATTGGATTAGAATAAGTCTAGGGAGGACAAAAATGACCTAAATGTTCTACCAATGACACAAACGCACTAATTAGATGCACCTGATTGGTTAAAAACCCTAATTGGATTAGAATAAGCCTAGGGAGGATGAAAATGACCTAAATGTTCAACCAATAACACAAACGCACTTATTGGATGCACAAGATTGGTTAAAAACCCTAATTGGAATAGAATAAGCTTAGAGTGGATGAAAATGACCTAAATGTTAAACCAATGACACAAACGCACTAATTGGATGCACATGATTGGTTAAAAACCCTAATTGGATTATAATAATCCTAGGGAGGACGAAAATGACCTAAATGTTCAAACAATAACACAAATGCACTTATTGGATGCACAAGATAGGTTAAAAACCCTAACTGGATTATAATAAGCCTAAGGAGGACGAAAATGACCTACATGTTCAACCAATAACACAAACGCACTTATTGGATGCACAAGATTGGTTAAAAACCTTAATTGAATTAGAATAAGCCAAGGGAGGACAAAAATGACCTATATAATCAACCAATAACACAAACGCACTTATTGGATGCACAAGATTGGTTAAAAACCCAAATTGGAGTAGAATAACGCTAGGGAGGACGAAAATGACCTAAATGTTCAACCAATGACACAAACGCAGTTATTGGATGCATAAATTGGATAAAAACCCTAATTCGTTTAGAATAAGCCAAGCGAGGACAAAAATGACCTAAATGTTAAACCAATGACACAAACGCACTAATATGATGTACATGATTGGTTAAAAACCCTAATTTGATTAGAATAAGCCTAAGGAGGACGAAAATGACCTAAATGTTCAACCAATAACACAAACGCCCTTATTGGATGCACAAGATTGGTTAAAAACCTTAATTGGATTAGAATAAACCTACGGAGGACGAAAAAATGACCTAAATGTTCAACCAATAACACAAACGCACTTATTGGATTCACAAGATTGGTTAAAAACCCTAACTGGATTAGAATAACCCTAAGGACGACGAAAATGACCTAAATGTTCAACCAATGACACAAACGCAGTTATTGGATGCATACATTGGTAAAAAAAACCCTAATTTGATTAGAATAAGCCTAAGGAGGACAAAAATGACCTAAATGTTCAACCAATAAAACAAACGCACCAATTAGATGCACATGATTGGTTAAAAACCCTAATTGGATTAGAATAAGCCTAGGGAGGACAAAAATGACCTAAATGTTCAACCAATGACACAAACACACTTATTAGATGCACAAGATTGGTTAAAAACCCTAATTGAATTAAAATAAGCCTAGGGAGGATGAAAAAGACCTAAATGTTCAACCAATGACACAAACTCACTTATTGAATGCATAAAATTGTTTAAAAACCCTAATTGGATTAGAGTAAGCCTAGGGAGGACGAAAATTAACTAACTGTTAAACCAATGACACAAACGCACAAATTGGATGCACATGATTGGTTAAAAACCCTAATTGGATTAGAATAAGTCTAGGGAGGACAAAAATGACTTAAATGTTCTACCAATGACACAAACGCACTAATTAGATGCACCTGATTGGTTAAAAACCCTAATTGGATTAGAATAACCCTAGGGAGGATGAAAATGACCTAAATGTTCAATCAATAACACAAACGCACTTATTGGATGCACAAGATTGGTTAAAAACCCTAATTGGATTAGAATAAGCCTAGGGAGGACGAAAATGACCTAAATGTTCAACCAATGACACAAGAGCACTTATTGAATACACAAAATTGGTTAAAAACCATAATTGGATTAGAATAAGCCTAGGGAGGACGAAAATGACCTACATGTTCAACCAATAACACAAACGCACTTATTGGATGCACAAGATTGGTTAAAAACCTTAATTGAAATAGAATAAGCCTTGGGAGGACGAAAATGACCTAAATAATCAACCAATAACACAAACGCACTTATTGGATGCACAAGATTGGTTAAAAACCCTAATTGGATTAGAATAAGCCTAGGGAGGACGAAAATGACCTAAATGTTCAACCAATAACACAAACGCAGTTATTGGATGCATAAATTGGATAAAAACCCTAATTCGTTTAGAATAAGCCAAGGGAGGACAAAAATGACCTAAATGTTAAACCAATGACACAAACGCACTAATATGATGCACATGATTGGTTAAAAACCCTAATTGGATTTGAATAAGCCTAGGGAGGACGAAAATGACCTAAATGTTCAACCAATAACACAAACGCACTTATTGGATGCACAAGATTGGTTTAAAACCTTATTTGGATTAGAATAAGCCTAGGGAGGACGAAAATGACCTAAATGTTCAAACAATAACACAAATGCACTTATTGGATGCACAAGATTGGTTAAAAACCCTAATTGGATTAGAATAAGCCTAGGGAGGATGAAAAAGACCTAAATGTTCAACCAATGACACAAACACATTTATTGAATGCACAAAATTGGTTAAAAACCCTAATTGGATTAGAATAAGCCTAGGGAGGACAAAAATGAACTAAATGTTCAACCAATGACACAAACACACTTATTGGATGCACAAGATAAGTTAAAAACCCTAACTGGATTAGAATAAGCCTAGGGAGGACAAAAATGACCTAAATGTTCAACAAATAACACAAACGCACTTATTGGATGCATAAAATTGTTTAAAAACCCTAATTGGATTAGAGTAAGCCTAGGGAGGACGAAAATTAACTAACTGTTAAACCAATGACACAAACGCACAAATTGGATGCACATGATTGGTTAAAAACCCTAATTGGATTAGAATAAGCCTAGGGAGGACAAAAGTGACCTAAATGTTCTACCAATGACACAAACGCACTAATTAGATGATTCTGATTGGTTAAAAACCCTAATTCGTTTAGAATAAGCCTAGGGAGGACAAAATGACTTTAATGTTCAACCAATAACACAAACGCACTTATTGGATGCACAAGATTGGTTAAAAACCTTAATTGGAGTAGAATGAGCCTAGGGAGGACGAAAATTAACTAACTGTTAAACCAATGACACAAAAGAACAAATTGGGTGCACATGATTGGTTAAAAACCCTAATTGGATTAGAATAAGCCTAGGGAGGACAAAAATGACCTAAATGTTCTACCAATGACACAAACGCACTAATTAGATGCACCTGATTGGTTAAAAACCCTAATTGGATTAGAATAAGCCTAGGGAGGACGAATATGACCTAAATGTTCAACCAATAACACAAACGCACTTATTGGATGCACAAGATTGGTTAAAAACCCTAATTGGATTAGAGTAAGCCAAGGGAGGACGAAAATTAACTAACTGTTAAACCGATGACACAAACGCACAAATTGGATGCACATGATTGGTTAAAAACCATAATTGGATTAGAATAAGCCTAGGGAGGACGAAAATGAACTAAATGTTAAACCAATGACACAAACACACTTATTGGATGCACAAGATTGGCTAGAAACCCTAATACGATTAGAATAAGCTTAGAGTGGACGAAAATGACCTAACTGTTAAACCAATGACACAAACGCACTAATTGGATGCACATGATTGGTTAAAAACCCTAATTGGATTAGAATAAGCCTAGGGAGGACGAAAATGACCTAAATGTTCAACGAATAACACAAATGCACTTATAGGATGCACAAGATTGGTTAAAAACCTTAATTGGATTCGAATAAGCCTAGGGACGACGAAAATGACCTAAATGTTAAACCAATAACACAAACGCACTTATTGGATGCACAAGATTGGTTAAAAACCTTAATTGGATTCGAATAAGCCTAGGGAGGACGAAAATGACCTAAATGTTCAACCAACAACACAAACGCACTTATTGGATGCACAAGAATGGTTAAAAACCCTAATTGGATTAGAATAAGCATAGGGAGGACGAAAATGACCTAAATGTTCAACCAATGACACAAACGCAGTTATTGGATGCACAAGATTGGTTAAAAACCCTAATTGGATTAGAATAAGCCTAGGGAGGATGAAAATTAACTAAATGTTAAACCAATGACACAAACACACTTATTGGATGCACAAGATTGGTTAAAAACCCTAATTGGATTAGAATAAGCCTAGGGAGAACGAAAATGACCTAAATGTTCACCGAATGACACAAACGCACTTATTGGATGCACAAAATTGTTTAGAAACCGTAATTGCATTAGAATAAGCCTAGGAAGGATGAAAATTAACAAAATGATAAACCAATGACACAAACACACTTATTGGATGCACAAAATTGGCTAGAAACCTTAATAGGATTACAGTAAGCTTAGAGTGGACGAAAATGACCTAAATGTTAAACTAATGACACAAATGCACTAATTAGATGCACATGATTGGTTAAAAACCCTAATTGGATTAGAATAAGACTAGGGAGGACGAAAATGACCTAAATGTTCAAACAATAACACAAACGCACTTATTGAATGCACAAAATTGGTTAAAAACCCTAATTGGATTAGAATAAGCCTAGGCAGGACGAAAATGAACTAAATGTTAAACCAATGACACAAACACACTTATTGGATGCACAAGATTGGCAAGAAAGCCTAATAGGATTAGAATAAGCCTAGAGTGGCCAAAATGAACTAAATGTTACACAAATGACACAAACACACTAATTGGATGCACATGATTGGTTCAAAACCCTAATTGGATTAGAATAAGACTAGGGAGGACGGAAATGACCTAAATGTTCAAACAATAACACAAACACACTTATTGGATGCACAAGATTGGTTAAAAACCCTAATTGGATTAGAAAAAGCCTAGGGAGGAAGAAAATGACCTAAATGTTCAACCAATAACACAAACGCACTTATTGGATGCACAAGATTGGTTAAAAACCCTAATTGGATTAGAATAAGCCTTGGGAGGACGAAAATGACCTAAATGTTCAACCAATGACACAAACGCACTAATTAGATGCACATGATTGTTTAAAAACCCTAATAGGATTAGAATAAGCCTAGGGAGGACGAAAATGACCTAAATATTCAACCAATAAGACAAACGCACTTATTGGATGTTAAGATTGGTTAAAAACCCTAATTGGATTAGAATAAGCCTAGGGAGGACGAAAATGACCTAATTATTCAACCAATGATACAAACGCACTTATTGAATACACAAAATTGGTTAAAAACCATAATTGGATTAGAATAAGCCTAGGGAGTACGAAAATGAACTAAATGTTAAACCAATGACACAAAGGCACTAATTAGATGCACAAGATTGGTTAAAAACCCTAATTGGATTAGAGTAAGCTTAGAGTGGACGAAAATGACCTAAATGTTAAACCAATGACACAAACGCACTAATTAGATGCACAAGATTGGTTAAAAACCCTAATTGGATTAGAATAAGACTAGGGAGGACGAAAAATGACCTAAATGTTCAAACAATAACACAAACGCACTTATTGGATGCACAAGATTGGTTAAAAACCCTAATTGGATTAGAAAAAGCCTAGGGACGAAGAAAATGACCTAAATGTTCAACCAATAACACAAACGCACTTATAGGATGCACAAGATTGGTTAAAAACCCTAATTGGATTAGAATAAGCCTAGGGAGAACGAAAATGACCTAAATGTTAAACTAATGACACAAATGCACTAATTAGATGCACATGATTGGTTAAAAACCCTAATTGGATTAGAATAAGACTATGGAGGACGAAAATGACCTAAATGTTCAAACAATAACACAAACGCACTTATTGGATGCACAAAATTGGTTAAAAACCCTAATTGGATTAGAATAAGCCTAGGGAGGACAAAAATAACCTAAATGATCAACCAATAACACAAACGCACTTATTGGATGCACATGATTTGTTAAAAACTCTAATTGGATTAGAATAAGCCTAGGGAGGACGAAAATGAACTAAATGTTAAACCAATGACACAAACACACTTATTGGATGCACAAGATTGGCTAGAAAGCCTAATAGGATTAGAATAAGCCTAGACTGGCCAAAATGAACTAAATGTTACACAAATGACACAAACACACTAATTGGATGCACATGATTGGTTAAAAACCCTAATTGGATTAGAATAAGACTAGGGAGGACGGAAATGACCTAAATGTTCAAACAATAACACAAACACACTTATTGGATGCACAAGATTGGTTAAAAACCCTAATTGGATTAGAAAAAGCCTAGGGAGGAAGAAAATGACCTAAATGTTCAACCAATAACACAAACCCACTTATTGGATGCACAAGATTGGTTAAAAACCCTAATTGGATTAGAATAAGCCTAGGGAGGACGAAAATGACCTAAATGTTCCACCAATGACACAAATGGACTTATTTGATGCACAAGATTGGTTAAAAACCTTAATTGGATTAGAATAAGCCTAAGGAGGACGAAAATGACTTAAATGTTCAACCAATAACACAAACGCACTTATTGGATGCACAAGATTGGTTAAAAACCCTAATTGGATTAGAATAAGCCTAGGGAGGACGAAAATGACCTAAATGTTCAACCAATGACACAAAAACAATTATTGGATGCATAAATTGGTGAAAAACCCTAATTGCATTTGAATAAGCCTAGGGAGGACGAAAATTAACTAAATGATAAACCAATGACACAAACGCACTTATTGGATGCACAAGATTGGTTAAAAACCCTAATTGGATTAGAAAAAGCCTAGGGAGGAAGAAAATGACCTAAATGTTCAACTAATAACACAAACCCACTTATTGGATGCACAAGATTGGTTAAAAACCCTAATTGGATTAGAATAAGCCTAGGGAGGACGAAAATGACCTAAATGTTCAACCAATGATACAAACGCACTTATTGAATACACAAAATTGGTTAAAAACCATTATTGGATTAGAATAAGCCTAGGGAGGACGAAAATGAACTAAATCTTAAACCAATGACACAAACACTATTGTTGGATGCACAAGATTGGCTAGAAACCCTAATAGGATTAGAATGAGCTTAGAGTGGACGAAAATGACCTAAATGTTAAACCTGTGACACAAATGCACTAATTGGATGCACATGATTGGTTTCAAACCCTAATTGGATTAGAATAAGCCTAGGGAGGACGAAAATGACCTAAATGTTCAAACAATAACACAAACGCACTTATTGGATGCACAAGATAGGTTAAAAACCCTAACTGGTTTAGAATAAGTCTAGGGAGGACGAAAATGACCTAAATGTTCAACCAATAACACAAATGGACTTATTTGATGCACAAGATTGGTTAAAAACCTTATATGGATTAGAATAAGCCTAGGGAGGACGAAAATGACTTAAATGTTCAACCAATAACACAAACGCACTTATTGGATGCACAAGATTGGTTAAAAACCATAATTGGATTAGAATAAGCCTAGGGAGGACGAAAATGACCTAAATGTTCAACCAATGACACAAAAACAATTATTGGATGCATAAATTGGTGAAAAACCCTAATTGGATTAGAATAAGCCTAGGGAGGACAAAAATTAACTAAATGATAAACCAATGACACAAACACACTTATTGGATGCACAAGATTGGCTAGAAACCCTAATAGGATTAGAGTAAGCTTAGAGTGGACGAAAATGACCTAAATGTTAAACCAATGACACAAACGCACTAATTAGATGCACAAGACTAGGGAGGACAAAAATGACCTAAATGTTCAAACAATAACACAAACGCACTTATTGGATGCACAAGATTGGCTAAAAACCCTAATTGGATTAGAAAAAGCCTAGGGAGGAAGAAAATGACCTAAATGTTCAACCAATAACACAAACGCACTTATTGGATGCACAAGATTGGTTAAAAACCCTAATTGGATTAGAATAAGCATAGGGAGGACGAAAATGACCTAAATGTTCAACCAATGACACAAACGCAGTTATTGGATGCACAAGATTGGTTAAAAACCCTAATTGGATTAGAATAAGCCTAGGGAGGATGAAAATTAACTAAATGTTAAACCAATGACACAAACACACTTATTGGATGCACAAGATTGGTTAAAAACCCTAATTGGATTAGAATAAGCCTAGGGAGAACGAAAATGACCTAAATGTTCACCGAATGACACAAACGCACTTATTGAATGCACAAAATTGGTTAAAAACCCTAATTGGATTAGAATAAGCCTAGGCAGGACGAAAATGAACTAATTGTTAAACCAATGACACAAACACACTTATTGGATGCACAAGATTGGCAAGAAAGCCTAATAGGATTAGAATAAGCCTAGAGTGGCCAAAATGAACTAAATGTTACACAAATGACACAAACACACTAATTGGATGCACATGATTGGTTAAAAACCCTAATTGGATTAGAACAAGACTAGGGAGGACGAAAATGACCTAAATGTTCAACCAATAACACAAACGCACTTATTGGATGCACAAGATTGGTTAAAATATTCAACCAATAACACAAACGCACTTATTGGATGTTAAGATTGGTTAAAAACCCTAATTGGATTAGAATAAGCCTAGGGAGGACGAAAATGACCTACATGTTCAACCAATGATACAAACGCACTTATTGAATACACAAAATTGGTTAAAAACCATCATTGGATTAGAATAAGCCTAGGGAGGACGAAAATGAACTAACTGTTAAACCAATGACACAAAAGAACAAATTGGGTGCACATGATTGGTTAAAAACCCTAATTGGATTCGAATAAGCCTAGGGAGGACAAAAATGACCTAAATGTTCTACCAATGACACAAACGCACTAATTAGATGCACCTGATTGGTTAAAAACCCTAATTGGATTAGAATAAGCCTAGGGAGGACGAATATGACCTAAATGTTCAACCAATAACACAAACGCACTTATTGGATGCACAAGATTGGTTAAAAACCCTAATTGGATTAGAGTAAGCCTAGGGAGGACGAAAATTAACTAACTGTTAAACCAATGACACAAACGCACAATTTGGATGCACATGATTGGTTAAAAACCATAATTGGATTAGAATAAGCCTAGGGGGGACGAAAATGAACTAAATGTTAAACCAATGACACAAACACACTTATTGGATGCACAAGATTGGCTAGAAACCCTAATACGATTAGAATAAGCTTAGAGTGGACGAAAATGACCTAACTGTTAAACCAATGACACAAACGCACTAATTGGATGCACATGATTGGTTCAAAACCCGAATTGGATTACAATAAGCCTAAGGAGGACGAAAATGACCTAAATTTTCAACCAATGACACAAACGCAGTTATTGGATGCACAAGATTGGTTAAAAACCCTAATTGGATTAGAATAAGCCTAGGGAGGATGAAAATTAACTAAATGTAAAACCAATGACACAAACACACTTATTGGATGCACAAGATTGGTTAAAAACCCTAATTGGATTAGAATAAGCCCAGGGAGAACGAAAATGACCTAAATGTTCACCGAATGACACAAACGCACTTATTGGATGCACAAAATTGTTTAAAAACCGTAATTGGATTAGAATAAGCCTAGGAAGGATGAAAATTAACTAAATGATAAACCAATGACACAAACACACTTATTGGATGCACAAGATTGGCTAGAAACCTTAATAGGATTAGAGTAAGCTTAGAGTGGACGAAAATGACCTAAATGTTAAACTAATGACACAAATGCACTAATTATATGCACATGATTGGTTAAAAACCCTAATTGGATTAGAATAAGACTAGGGAGGACGAAAATGACCTAAATGTTCAAACAATAACACAAACGCACTTATTGGATGCACAAAATTGGTTAAAAACCCTAATTGGATTAGAATAAGCCTAGGGAGGACAAAAATGACCTAAATGATCAACCAATAACACAAACGCACTTATTGGATGCACATGATTGGTTTAAAACCCTAATTGCATTAGAATAAGCCTAGGGAGGATGAAAAAGACCTAAATGTTGAACCAATGACACAAACGCACTTATTGAATGCACAAAATTGGTTAAAAACCCTAATTGGATTAGAATAAGCCTAGGCAGGACGAAAATGAACTAAATGTTAAACCAATGACACAAACATACTTATTGGATGCACAAGATTGGCAAGAAAGCCTAATAGGACTAGAATAAGCCTAGAGTGGCCAAAATGAACTAAATGTTACACAAATGACACAAACACACTAATTGGATGCACATGATTGGTTAAAAACCCTAATTGGATTAGAACAAGACTAGGGAGGACGAAAATGACCTAAATGTTCAACCAATAACACAAACGCACTTATTGGATGCACAAGATTGGTTAAAAACCCTAATTGGATTAGAAAAAGCCTAGGGAGGAAGAAAATGACCTAAATGTTCAACCAATAACACAAACGCACTTATTGGATGCACAAGATTGGTTAAAAACCCTAATTGGATTAGAATAAGCCTTGGGAGGACGAAAATGACCTAAATGTTCAACCAATGACACAAACGCACTAATTAGATGCACATGATTGTTTAAAAACCCTAATAGGATTAGAATAAGCCTAGGGAGGACGAAAATGACCTAAATATTCAACCAATAAGACAAACGCACTTATTGGATGTTAAGATTGGTTAAAAACCCTAATTGGATTAGAATAAGCCTAGGGAGGACGAAAATGACCTAAATATTCAACCAATGATACAAACGCACTTATTGAATACACAAAATTGGTTAAAAACCATAATTGGATTAGAATAAGCCTAGGGAGGACGAAAATGAACTAAATGTTAAACCAATGACACAAACACACTTATTGGATGCACAAGATTGGCTAGAAACCCTAATAGGACTAGAGTAAGCTTAGAGTGGACGAAAATGACCTAAATGTTAAACCAATGACACAAACGCACTAATTAGATGCACAAGATTGGTTAAAAACCCTAATTGGATTAGAATAAGACTAGGGAGGACGAAAAATGACCTTAATGTTCAAACAATAACACAAACGCACTTATTGGATGCACAAGATTGGTTAAAAACCCTAATTGGATTAGAAAAAGCCTAGGGACGAAGAAAATGACCTAAATGTTCAACCAATAACACAAACGCACTTATAGGATGCACAAGATTGGTTAAAAACCCTAATTGGATTAGAATAAGCCTAGGGAGAATGAAAATGACCTAAATGTTCACCGAATGACACAAACGCACTTATTGGATGCACAAAATTGTTTAAAAACCGTAATTGGATTAGAATAAGCCTAGGAAGGATGAAAATTAACTAAATGATAAACCAATGACACAAACACACTTATTGGATGCACAAGATTGGCTAGAAACCTTAATAGGATTAGAGTAAGCTTAGAGTGGACGAAAATGACCTGAATCTTAAACTAATGACACAAACGCATTAATTAGATGCACATGATTGGTTAAAAACCCTAATTGGATTAGAATAAGACTAGGGAGGACGAAAATGACCTAAATGTTCAAACAATAACACAAACGCACTTATTGGATGCACAAAATTGGTTAAAAACCCTAATTGGATTAGAATAAGCCTAGGGAGGACAAAAATAACCTAAATGATCAACCAATAACACAAACGCACTTATTGGATGCACATGATTTGTTAAAAACCCTAATTGCATTAGAATAAGCCTAGGGAGGATGTAAAAGACCTAAATGTTCAACCAATGACAGAAACGCACTTATTGAATGCACAAAATTGGTTAAAAACTCTAATTGGATTAGAATAAGCCTAGGGAGGACGAAAATGAACTAAATGTTAAACCAATGACACAAACACACTTATTGGATGCACAAGATTGGCTAGAAAGCCTAATAGGATTAGAATAAGCCTAGAGTGGCCAAAATGAACTAAATGTTACACAAATGACACAAACACACTAATTGGATGCACATGATTGGTTAAAAACCCTAATTGGATTAGAATAAGACCAGGGAGGACGAAAATGACCTAAATGTTCAAACAATAACACAAACACACTTATTGGATGCACAAGATTGGTTAAAAACCCTAATTGGATTAGAAAAAGCCTAGGGAGGAAGAAAATGACCTAAATGTTCAACCAATAACCCAAACCCACTTATTGGATGCACAAAATTGTTTAAAAACCGTAATTGGATTAGAATAAGCCTAGGAAGGATGAAAATTAACTAAATGATAAACCAATGACACAAACACACTTATTGGATGCACAAGATTGGCTAGAAACCTGAATAGGATTAGAGTAAGCTTAGAGTGGACGAAAATGACCTAAATGTTAAACTAATGACACAAACGCACTTATTAGATGCACATGATTGGTTAAAAACCCTAATTGGATTAGAATAAGCCTAGGGAGGACGAAAATGACCTAAATGTTCCAACAATGACACAAATGGACTTATTTGATGCACAAGATTGGTTAAAAACCTTAATTGGATTAGAATAAGCCTTGGGAGGACGAAAATGACCTAAATGTTCAACCAATGACACAAACGCACTAATTAGATGCACATGATTGTTTAAAAACCCTTATAGGATTAGAATAAGCCTAGGGAGGACGAAAATGACCTAAATATTCAACCAATAAGACAAACGCACTTATTGGATGTTAAGATTGGTTAAAAACCCTAATTGGATTAGAATAAGCCTAGGGAGGACGAAAATGACCTAAATATTCAACCAATGATACAAACGCACTTATTGAATACACAAAATTGGTTAAAAACCATAATTGGATTAGAATAAGCCTAGGGAGGACGAAAATGAACTAAATGTTAAACCAATGACACAAACACACTTATTGGATGCACAAGATTGGCTAGAAACCCTAATAGGACTAGAGTAAGCTTAGAGTGGACGAAAATGACCTAAATGTTAAACCAATGACACAAACGCACTAATTAGATGCACAAGATTGGTTAAAAACCCTAATTGGATTAGAATAAGACTAGGGAGGACGAAAAATGACCTAAATGTTCAAACAATAACACAAACGCACTTATTGGATGCACAAGATTGGTTAAAAACCCTAATTGGATTAGAAAAAGCCTAGGGACGAAGAAAATGACCTAAATGTTCAACCAATAACACAAACGCACTTATAGGATGCACAAGATTGGTTAAAAACCCTAATTGGATTAGAATAAGCCTAGGGAGAATGAAAATGACCTAAATGTTCACCGAATGACACAAACGCACTTATTGGATGCACAAAATTGTTTAAAAACCGTAATTGGATTAGAATAAGCCTAGGAAGGATGAAAATTAACTAAATGATAAACCAATGACACAAACACACTTATTGGATGCACAAGATTGGCTAGAAACCTTAATAGGATTAGAGTAAGCTTAGAGTGGACGAAAATGACCTGAATGTTAAACTAATGACACAAACGCACTAATTAGATGCACATGATTGGTTAAAAACCCTAATTGGATTAGAATAAGACTAGGGAGGACGAAAATGACCTAAATGTTCAAACAATAACACAAACGCACTTATTGGATGCACAAAATTGGTTAAAAACCCTAATTGGATTAGAATAAGCCTAGGGAGGACAAAAATAACCTAAATGATCAACCAATAACACAAATGCACTTATTGGATGCACATGATTTGTTAAAAACCCTAATTGCATTAGAATAAGCCTAGGGAGGATGTAAAAGACCTAAATGTTCAACCAATGACAGAAACGCACTTATTGAATGCACAAAATTGGTTAAAAACTCTAATTGGATTAGAATAAGCCTAGGGAGGACGAAAATGAACTAAATGTTAAACCAATGACACAAACACACTTATTGGATGCACAAGATTGGCTAGAAAGCCTAATAGGATTAGAATAAGCCTAGAGTGGCCAAAATGAACTAAATGTTACACAAATGACACAAACACACTAATTGGATGCACATGATTGGTTAAAAACCCTAATTGGATTAGAATAAGACTAGGGAGGACGAAAATGACCTAAATGTTCAACCAATAACACAAACGCACTTATTGGATGCACAAGATTGGTTAAAAACCCTAATTGGATTAGAAAAAGCCTAGGGAGGAAGAAAATGACCTAAATGTTCAACCAATAACACAAACCCACTTATTGGATGCACAAAATTGTTTAAAAACCGTAATTGGATTAGAATAAGCCTAGGAAGGATGAAAATTAACTAAATGATAAACCAATAACACAAACACACTTATTGGATGCACAAGATTGGCTAGAAACCTTAATAGGATTAGAGTAAGCTTAGAGTGGACGAAAATGACCTAAATGTTAAACTAATGACACAAACGCACTAATTAGATGCACATGATTGGTTAAAAACCCTAATTGGATTAGAATAAGACTAGGGAGGACGAAAATGACCTAAATGTTCAAACAATAACACAAACGCACTTATTGGATGCACAAAATTGGTTAAAAACCCTAATTGGATTAGAATAAGCCTAGGGAGGACAAAAATAACCTAAATGATCAACCAATAACACAAATGCACTTATTGGATGCACATGATTTGTTAAAAACCCTAATTGCATTAGAATAAGCCTAGGGAGGATGTAAAAGACCTAAATGTTCAACCAATGACAGAAACGCACTTATTGAATGCACAAAATTGGTTAAAAACTCTAATTGGATTAGAATAAGCCTAGGGAGGACGAAAATGAACTAAATGTTAAACCAATGACACAAACACACTTATTGGATGCACAAGATTGGCTAGAAAGCCTAATAGGATTAGAATAAGCCTAGAGTGGCCAAAATGAACTAAATGTTACACAAATGACACAAACACACTAATTGGATGCACATGATTGGTTAAAAACCCTAATTGGATTAGAATAAGACTAGGGAGGACGAAAATGACCTAAATGTTCAACCAATAACACAAACGCACTTATTGGATGCACAAGATTGGTTAAAAACCCTAATTGGATTAGAAAAAGCCTAGGGAGGAAGAAAATGACCTAAATGTTCAACCAATAAAACAAACCCACTTATTGGATGCACAAAATTGTTTAAAAACCGTAATTGGATTAGAATAAGCCTAGGAAGGATGAAAATTAACTAAATGATAAACCAATAACACAAACACACTTATTGGATGCACAAGATTGGCTAGAAACCTTAATAGGATTAGAGTAAGCTTAGAGTGGACGAAAATGACCTAAATGTTAAACTAATGACACAAACGCACTAATTAGATGCACATGATTGGTTAAAAACCCTAATTGGATTAGAATAAGCCTAGGGAGGACGAAAATGACCTAAATGTTCCACCAATGACACAAATGGACTTATTTGATGCACAAGATTGGTTAAAAACCTTAATTGGATTAGAATAAGCCTAGGGAGGACGAAAATGACTTAAATGTTCAACCAATAACACAAACGCACTTATTGGATGCACAAGATTGGTTAAAAACCCTAATTGGATTAGAATAAGCCTAGGGAGGACGAAAATGACCTAAATGTTCAACCAATGACACAAAAACAATTATTGGATGCATAAATTGGTGAAAAACCCTAATTGGATTAGAATAAGCCTAGGGAGGACGAAAATTAACTAAATGATAAACCAATGACACAAACGCACTTATTGGATGCACAAGATTGGTTAAAAACCCTAATTGGATTAGAAAAAGCCTAGGGAGGAAGAAAATGACCTAAATGTTCAAGCAATAACACAAACCCACTTATTGGATGCACAAGATTGGTTAAAAACCCTAATTGGATTAGAATAAGCCTAGGGAGGACGAAAATGACCTAAATGTTCCATTAATGACACAAACGCACTAATTAGATGCACATGATTGGTTAAAAACTCTAATTGGATTAGAATAAGCCTAGGGAGTAAGAAAATGACCTAAATGTTCAAACAATAACACAAACACACTTATTGGATGCACAAGATTGGTTAAAAACCCTAATTGGATTAGAATAAGCCTAGGGAGGACGAAAATGAACTAAATGTTAAACCAATGACACAAACACACTTATTGGATGTTAAGATTGGTTAAAAACCCTAATTGGATTAGAATAAGCCTAGGGAGGACGAAAATGACCTAAATGTTCAACCAATGATACAAACGCACTTATTGAATACACAAAATTGGTTAAAAACCATAATTGGATTAGAATAAGCCTAGGGAGGACGAAAATGAACTAAATGTTAAACCAATGACACAAACACACTTATTGGATGCACAAGATTGGCTAGAAACCCTAATAGGATTAGAATGAGCTTAGAGTGGACGAAAATGACCTAAATGTTAAACCAGTGACACAAATGCACTAATTGGATGCACATGATTGGTTTCAAACCCTAATTGGATTAGAATAAGCCTAGGGAGGACGAAAATGACCTAAATGTTCAAACAATAACACAAACGCACTTATTGGATGCACAAGATAGGTTAAAAATCCTAACTGGATTAGAATAAGCCTAGGGAGGACGAAAATGACCTAAATGTTCAACCAATAACACAAATGGACTTATTTGATGCACAAGATTGGTTAAAAACCTTAATTGGATTAGAATAAGCCTAGGGAGGACGAAAATGACTTAAATGTTCAACCAATAACACAAACGCACTTATTGGATGCACAAGATTGGTTAAAAACCATAATTGGATTAGAATAAGCCTAGGGAGGACGAAAATGACCTAAATGTTCAACCAATGACACAAAAACAATTATTGGATGCATAAATTGGTGAAAAACCCTAATTGGATTAGAATAAGCCTAGGGAGGACGAAAATTAACTAAATGATAAACCAATGACACAAACACACTTATTGGATGCACAAGATTGGCTAGAAACCCAAATAGGATTAGAGTAAGCTTAGAGTGGACGAAAATGACCTAAATGTTAAACCAATGACACAAACGCACTAATTAGATGCACAAGATTGGTTAAAAACCCTAATTGGATTAGAATAAGACTAGGGAGGACAAAAATGACCTAAATGTTCAAACAATAACACAAACGCACTTATTGGATGCACAAGATTGGTTAAAAACCCTAATTGGATTAGAAAAAGCCTAGGGAGGAAGAAAATGACCTAAATGTTCAACCAATAACACAAACGCACTTATAGGATGCACAAGATTCGTTAAAAACCCTAATTGGATTAGAATAAGCCTAGGGAGGACGAAAATGACCTAAATGTTCAACCAATGACACAAATGCACTTATTGAATAAACAAAATTGGTTAAAAACCCTAATTGGATTAGAAAAAGCCTTGGGAGGAAGAAAATGACCTAAATGTTCAACAAATAACACAAACGCACTTATAGGCTGCACAAGATTTGTTAAAAACCCTAATTGGATTAGAATAAGCCTAGGGAGGACGAAAATGAACTAAATGTTAAACCAATGACACAAACACACTTATTGGATGCACAAGATTGGCTAGAAAGCCTAATAGGATTAGAATAAGCCTAGAGTGGACAAAAATGACCTAAATGTTACAGAAATGACACAAATGCACTAATTCGATGCACATGATTGGTTAAAAACCCTAATTGGATTAGAATAAGCCTAGGGAGGACGAAAATAAACTAAATGTTAAACCAATGTCACAAACACACGTATTGGATGCACAAGATTGGCTAGAAACCCTAATAGGATTAGAATAAGCTTAAAGTGGACGAAAATGACCTAAATGTTAAACCAGTGACACAAACGCACTAATTGGATGCACATGATTGGTTAAAAACCCTAATTGGATTAGAATAAGCCTAGGGAGGACGAAAATGACCTAAATATTCAAACGATAACACAAACGCACTTATTGGATGCACAAGATAGCTTTAAAACCCTAACTGGGTTAGAATAAGCCTAGGGAGGACGAAAATGAACTAAATGTTCAACCAATAACACAAACGCACTTATTGGATGCACAAGATTGGTTAAAAACCTTAATTGGACGAGAATAAGCCTAGGGAGGACGAAAATGACCTAAATGTTCAACCAATAACACAAACGCACTTATTGGATGCACAAGATTGGTTAAAAACCCTAATTGGATTAGAATAAGAATAGGGAGGACGAAAATGACCTAAATGTTCAACCAATGACACAAACGCAGTTATTGGATGCACAAAATTGGTTAAAAACCCTAATTGGATTAGAATAAGCCTAGGGAGGACGAAAATTAACTAAATGTTAAACCAATGACACAAACACACTTATTGGATGCACAAGATTGGCCAGAAACCCAAATAGGATTAGAATAAGCTTAAGTGTACGAAAATGACCTAAATGTGAAACCAATGACACAAACGCACTAATTGGATGCACATGATTGGTTCAAAACCCTAATTGGATTAGAATAAGCCTAGGGAAGACAAAAATGACCTAAATGTTCAACCAATAACATAAACGCACTTATTGGATGCATAAGATTGGTTAAATACCCTAATTGGATTAGAATAAGCCTAGGGAGGACGAGAATGACCTAAATGTTCACCGAATGACACAAACACACTTATTGGATGCACAAAATTGTATAAAAACCCTAATTGGAATAGAATAAGCCTAGGAAGGACGAAAATTAACTAAATGATGAACCAATGACACAAACACACTTATTGGATGCACAAGATTGGCTAGAAACCCTGATAGGATTAGAGTAAGCTTAGAGTGGACGAAAATGACTTAAATGTTAAACTAATGACACAAACGCACTAATTAGATGCACATGATTGGTTAGAATTCTAATTAGATTAGAATAAGACTAGGGAGGACGAAAATGACATAAATGTTCAAACAATAACACAAATGCACTTATTGGATGCACAAAATTGGTTAAAAACCCTAATTGGATTAGAATAAGCCTAGGGAGGACGAAAATGACCTAAATGTTCAACCAATAACACAAACGCACTTATTGGATGCACAAGATTGGTTAAAAACCTTAATTGGATTAGAATAAGCCTAAGGAGGACGAAAATGACTTAAATGTTCAACCAATAACACAATTGCACTTATTGGATGCACAAGAATGGTTAAAAACCCTAATTGGATTAGAATAAGCCTAGGGAGGACGAAAATGACCTAAATGTTCAACCAATGACACAGACGCACTAATTGGATGCATAAGTTGGTTAAAAACCCTAATTGGATTAGAATAAGCCTAGGGAGGATGAAAATTAACTAAATGTTAAACCAATGACACAAACACACTTATTGGATGCACAAGATTGGCTAGAAACCCAAATAGGATTAGAATAAGCTTAGAGTGGACGAAAATGATCTAAATGTTAAACCAATGACACAAAAGCACTAATTGGATGCACATGATTGGTTCAAAACCCTAATTGGATTAGAATAAGCCTAGGGAGGACGAAAATGACCTAAATGTTCAACCAATAACACAAAAGCACTTATTGGATGCATAAGATTGGTTAAAAACCCTAATTGGATTAGAATAAGCCTAGGGAGGACGAAAATGAGCTAAATGTTAAACCAGTGACAAAAACGCACTAATTGGATGCACATGATTGGTTAAAAACCCTAATTGGATTAGAATAAGTCTAGGGAGGACGAAAATGACCTAAATGTTCAACCAATGACACAGACGCACTAATTGGATGCATAAGTTGGTTAAAAACCCTAATTGCATTAGAATAAGCCTAGGGAGGACGAAAATTAACTAAATGTTAAACCAATGACACAAACACACTTATTGGATGCACAAGATTGGTTAAAAACCTTAATTGGACGAGAATAAGCCTAGGGAGGACGAAAATGACCTAAATGTTCAACTAATAACACAAATGCACTTATTGGATGCACAAGATTGGTTAAAAACCTTAATTGGATTAGAATAAGCATAGGGAGGACGAAAATAAACTAAATGTTCAACCAACGACACAAACGCAGTTATTGGATGCACAAAATTGGTTAAAAACCCTAATTGGATTCGAATAAGCCTAGGGAGGACGAAAATTAACTAAATGTTAAACCAATGACACAAACACACTTATTGGATGCACAAGATTGGCTAGAAAGCCTAATAGGATTAGAATAAGCCTGGAGTGGACCAAAATGACCTGAATGTGAAACCAATGACACAAACGCACTAATTGGATGCACATGATTGGTTCAAAACCCTAATTGGATTAGAATAAGCCTAAGGAAGACAAAAATGACCTAAATGTTCAACCAATAACATAAACGCACTTATTGGATGCATAAGATTGGTTAAATACCCTAATTGGATTAGAATAAGCCTAGGGAGGACGAGAATGACCTAAATGTTCACCGAATGACACAAACAAACTTATTGGATGCACAAAATTGTTTAAAAACACTAATTGGAATAGAATAAGCCTAGGAAGGACGAAAATTAACTAAATGATGAACCAATGACACAAACACACTTATTGGATGCACAAGATTGGCTAGAAACCCTGATAGGATTAGAGTAAGCTTAGAGTGGACGAAAATGACTTAAATGTTAAACTAATGACACAAATGCACTAATTAGATGCACATGATTGGTTAGAATTCTAATTAGATTAGAATAAGACTAGGGAGGACGAAAATGACCTAAATGTTCAAACAATAACACAAATGCACTTATTGGATGCATAAAATTGGTTAAAAACCCTAATTGGATTAGAATAAGCCTAGGGAGGACGAAAATGACCTAAATGTTCAACCAATAACACAAACGCACTTATTGGATGCACAAGATTGGTTAAAAACCTTAATTGGATTAGAATAAGCCTAAGGAGGACGAAAATGACTTAAATATTCAACCAATAACACAAACGCACTTATTGGATGCAAAAGAATGGTTAAAAACCCTAATTGGATTAGAATAAGCCTAGGGAGGACGAAAATGACCTAAATGTTCAACCAATGACACAGACGCACTAATTGGATGCATAAGTTGGTTAAAAACCTTAATTGGATTAGAATAAGCCTAGGGAGGATGAAAATTAACTAAATGTTAAACCAATGAAACAAACACACTTATTGGATGCACAAGATTGGCTAGAAACCCAAATAGGATTAGAATAAGCTTAGAGTGGACGAAAATGACCTAAATGTTAAACCAATGACACAAACGCACTAATTGGATGCACATGATTGGTTCAAAACACTAATTGGATTAGAATAAGCCTAGGGAGGACGAAAATGACTTAAATGTTCAACGAATAACACAAAAGCACTTATTGGATGCATAAGATTGGTTAAAAACCCTAATTGGATTAGAATAAGCCTAGGGAGGACGAAAATGAGCTAAATGTTCAACCAATAACACAAACGCACTTATTGGATGCACAAAAATGGTGAAAAACCCTAATTGGATTAGAATAAGCCTAAGGAGGACGAAAATGACCTAAATGTTCAACCAATGACACAGACGCACTAATTGGATGCATAAGTTGGTTAAAAACCCTAATTGGATTAGAATAAGCCTAGGGAGGATGAAAATTAACTAAATGTTAAACCAATGACACAAACACACTTATTGGATGCACAAGATTGGCTAGAAACCCAAATAGGATTAGAATAAGCTTAGAGTGGACGAAAATGTCCTAAATGATCAACCAATAACACAAACCCACTTATTGGATGCTCAAGATTAGTTAAAAACCCTAATTGCATTAAAATAAGCCTAGGGAGGATGAAAAAGACCTAAATGTTCAACCAATGACACAAACGCACTTATTGAATGCACAAATGTGGTTAAAAAACCTAATTGGATTAGAATAAGCCTAGGGAGGACGAAAATGAACTAAATGTTAAACCAATGACACAAACACACTTATTGGATGCACAAGATTGGCTAGAAAGCCTAATAGGATTAGAATAAGCCTAGAGTGGACCAAAATGACCTAAATGTTACACAAATGACACAAACACACTAATTGGATGCACATGATAGGTTAAAAACCCTAATTTGATTAGAATAGGCCTAGGAAGGACGAAAATGACCTAAATGTTCAAACAATAACACAAACGCACTTATTGGATGCACAAGATTGGTTAAAAACCCTAAAATGATTAGAAAAAGCCTAGGGAGGAAGAAAATGACCTAAATGTTCAACCAATAACACAAACGCACTTATTGGATGCACAAGATTGGTTAAAAACCCTAATTGGATTACAATAAGCCTAGGGAGGACGAAAATGAGCTAAATGTTCAACCAATGACACAAACGCACTAATTAGATGCACATGATTGTTTAAAAATCCTAATTGGATTAGAATAAGCCTAGGGAGGACGAAAATGACCTAAATGTTCAACCAATAACACAAACGCACTTATTGGATGTTAAGATTGGTTAAAAACCCTAATTGGATTAGAATAAGCCTAAGGAGGACGAAAATGACCTAAATGTTCAACCAATGAAACAAACGCACTTATTGAATACACAAAATTGGTTAAAAACCATAATTGGATTAGAATAAGCCTAGGGAGGACGAAAATGACCTAAATGTTCAACCAATAACACAAACGCACTTATTGGATGTTAAGATTGGTTAAAAACCCTAATTTGATTAGAATAAGCCTAGGGAGGACAAAAATGACCTAAATGTTCAACCAATAACACAAACGCACCAATTAGATGCACATGATTGGTTAAAAACCCTAATTGGATTAGAATAAGCCTAGGGAGGACGAAAATGACATAAATGTTTAACCAATAACACAAACGCACTTATTGGATGCATAAGATTGGTTAAAAACCCTAATTGGATTAGAATAAGCCTAGGGAGGATGAAAATGACCTAAATGTTCAACCAATGACACAAACGCAGTTATTGGATGCACAAAATTGGTTAAAAACCCTAATTGGATTAGAATAAGCCTAAGGAGGACGAAAATGACTTAAATGTTCAACCAATAACACAAACGCACTTATTGGATGCACAAGAATGGTTAAAAACCCTAATTGGATTAGAATAAGCCTAGGGAGGACGAAAATGACCTAAATGTTCAACCAATGACACAGACGCACTAATTGGATGCATAAGTTGGTTAAAAACCCTAATTGGATTAGAATAAGCCTAGGGAGGATGAAAATTAACTAAATGTTAAACCAATGACACAAACACACTTATTGGATGCACAAGATTGGCTAGAAACCCAAATAGGATTAGAATAAGCTTAGAGTGGACGAAAATGACCTAAATGTTAAACCAATGACACAAACGCACTAATTGGATGCACATGATTGGTTCAAAACCCTAATTGGATTAGAATAAGCCTAGGGAGGACGAAAATGACCTAAATGTTCAACCAATAATACAAAAGCACTTATTGGATGCATAAGATTGGTTAAAAACCCTAATTGGATTAGAATAAGCCTAGGGAGGACGAAAATGAGCTAAATGTTAAACCAGTGACACAAACGCACTAATTGGATGCACATGATTGGTTAAAAACCCTAATTGGATTAGAATAAGTCTAGGGAGGACGAAAATGACCTAAATGTTCAACCAATGACACAGACGCACTAATTGGATGCATAAGTTGGTTAAAAACCCTAATTGCATTAGAATAAGCCTAGGGAGGACGAAAATTAACTAAATGTTAAACCAATGACACAAACACACTTATTGGATGCACAAGATTGGTTAAAAACCTTAATTGGACGAGAATAAGCCTAGGGAGGACGAAAATGACCTAAATGTTCAACTAATAACACAAATGCACTTATTGGATGCACAAGATTGGTTAAAAACCCTAATTGGATTAGAATAAGCATAGGGAGGACGAAAATAAATTAAATGTTCAACCAATGACACAAACGCAGTTATTGGATGCACAAAATTGGTTAAAAACCCTAATTGGATTCGAATAAGCCTAGGGAGGACGAAAATTAACTAAATGTTAAACCAATGACACAAACACACTTATTGGATGCACAAGATTGGCTAGAAAGCCTAATAGGATTAGAATAAGTCTGGAGTGGACCAAAATGACCTGAATGTGAAACCAATGACACAAACGCACTAATTGGATGCACATGATTGGTTCAAAACCCTAATTGGATTAGAATAAGCCTAGGGAAGACAAAAATGACCTAAATGTTCAACCAATAACATAAACGCACTTATTGGATGCATAAGATTGGTTAAATACCCAAATTGGATTAGAATAAGCCTAGGGAGGACGAGAATGACCTAAATGTTCACCGAATGACACAAACAAACTTATTGGATGCACAAAATTGTTTAAAAACACTAATTGGAATAGAATAAGCCTAGGAAGGACGAAAATTAACTAAATGATGAACCAATGACACAAACACACTTATTGGATGCACAAGATTGGCTAGAAACCCTGATAGGATTAGAGTAAGCTTAGAGTGGACGAAAATGACTTAAATGTTAAACTAATGACACAAATGCACTAATTAGATGCACATGATTGGTTAGAATTCTAATTAGATTAGAATAAGACTAGGGAGGACGAAAATGACCTAAATGTTCAAACAATAACACAAATGCACTTATTGGATGCACAAAATTGGTTAAAAACCCTAATTAAATTAGAATAAGCCTAAGGAGGACGAAAATGACCTAAATGTTCAACCAATAAAACAAACGCACTTATTGGATGCACAAGATTGGTTAAAAACCTTAATTGGATTAGAATAAGCCTAAGGAGGACGAAAATGACTTAAATGTTCAACCAATAACACAAACGCACTTATTGGATGCAAAAGAATGGTTAAAAACCCTAATTGGATTAGAATAAGCCTAGGGAGTACGAAAATGACCTAAATGTTCAACCAATGACACAGACGCACTAATTGGATGCATAAGTTGGTTAAAAACCTTAATTGGATTAGAATAAGCCTAGGGAGGATGAAAATTAACTAAATGTTAAACCAATGAAACAAACACACTTATTGGATGCACAAGATTGGCTAGAAACCCAAATAGGATTAGAATAAGCTTAAAGTGGACGAAAATGACCTAAATGTTAAACCAATGACACAAACGCACTAATTGGATGCACATGATTGGTTAAAAACCCTAATTGGATTAGAATAAGTCTAGGGAGGACGAAAATGACCTAAATGTTCAACCAATGACACAGACGCACTAATTGGATGCATAAGTTGGTTAAAAACCCTAATTGCATTAGAATAAGCCTAGGGAGGACGAAAATTAACTAAATGTTAAACCAATGACACAAACACACTTATTGGATGCACAAGATTGGTTAAAAACCTTAATTGGACGAGAATAAGCCTAGGGAGGACGAAAATGACCTAAATGTTCAACTAATAACACAAATGCACTTATTGGATGCACAAGATTGGTTAAAAACCCTAATTGGATTAGAATAAGCATAGGGAGGACGAAAATAAATTAAATGTTCAACCAATGACACAAACGCAGTTATTGGATGCACAAAATTGGTTAAAAACCCTAATTGGATTCGAATAAGCCTAGGGAGGACGAAAATTAACTAAATGTTAAACCAATGACGCAAACACACTAATTGGATGCACAAGATTGGCTAGAAAGCCTAATAGGATTAGAATAAGCCTGGAGTGGACCAAAATGACCTGAATGTGAAACCAATGACACAAACGCACTAATTGGATGCACATGATTGGTTCAAAACCCTAATTGGATTAGAATAAGCCTAGGGAAGACAAAAATGACCTAAATGTTCAACCAATAACATAAACGCACTTATTGGATGCATAAGATTGGTTAAATACCCTAATTGGATTAGAATAAGCCTAGGGAGGACGAGAATGACCTAAATGTTCACCGAATGACACAAACAAACTTATTGGATGCACAAAATTGTTTAAAAACACTAATTGGAATAGAATAAGCCTAGGAAGGACGAAAATTAACTAAATGATGAACCAATGACACAAACACACTTATTGGATGCACAAGATTGGCTAGAAACCCTGATAGGATTAGAGTAAGCTTAGAGTGGACGAAAATGACTTAAATGTTAAACTAATGACACAAATGCACTAATTAGATGCACATGATTGGTTAGAATTCTAATTAGATTAGAATAAGACTAGGGAGGACGAAAATGACCTAAATGTTCAAACAATAACACAAATGCACTTATTGGATGCACAAAATTGGTTAAAAACCCTAATTAAATTAGAATAAGCCTAAGGAGGACGAAAATGACCTAAATGTTCAACCAATAACACAAACGCACTTATTGGATGCACAAGATTGGTTAAAAACCTTAATTGGATTAGAATAAGCCTAAGGAGGACGAAAATGACTTAAATGTTCAACCAATAACACAAACGCACTTATTGGATGCAAAAGAATGGTTAAAAACCCTAATTGGATTAGAATAAGCCTAGGGAGGAAGAAAATGACCTAAATGTTCAACCAATGACACAGACGCACTAATTGGATGCATAAGTTGGTTAAAAACCTTAATTGGATTAGAATAAGCCTAGGGAGGATGAAAATTAACTAAATGTTAAACCAATGAAACAAACACACTTATTGGATGCACAAGAATGGCTAGAAACCCAAATAGGATTAGAATAAGCTTAGAGTGGACGAAAATGACCTAAATGTTAAACCAATGACACAAACGCACTAATTGGATGCACATGATTGGTTCAAAACCCTAATTGGATTAGAATAAGCCTAGGGAGGACAAAAATGGCCTAAATGTTCAACGAATAACACAAAAGCACTTATTGGATGCATAAGATTGGTTAAAAACCCTAATTGGATTAGAATAAGCCTAGGGAGGACGAAAATGAGCTAAATGTTCAACCAATAACACAAACGCACTTATTGGATGCACAAGAATGGTTAAAAACCCTAATTGGATTAGAATAAGCCTAGGGAGGACGAAAATGACCTAAATGTTCAACCAATGACACAGACGCACTAATTGGATGCATAAGTTGGTTAAAAACCCTAATTGGATTAGAATAAGCCTAGGGAGGATGAAAATTAACTAAATGTTAAACCAATGACACAAACACACTTATTGGATGCACAAGATTGGCTAGAAACCCAAATAGGATTAGAATAAGCTTAGAGTGGACGAAAATGTCCTAAATGATCAACCAATAACACAAACCCACTTATTGGATGCACAAGATTGGTTAAAAACCCTAATTGCATTAAAATAAGCCTAGGGAGGATGAAAAAGACCTAAATGTTCAACCAATGACACAAACGCACTTATTGAATGCACAAATGTGGTTAAAAAACCTAATTGGATTAGAATAAGCCTAGGGAGGACGAAAATGAACTAAATGTTAAACCAATGACACAAACACACTTATTGGATGCACAAGATTGGCTAGAAAGCCTAATAGGATTAGAATAAGCCTAGAGTGGACCAAAATGACCTAAATGTTACACAAATGACACAAACACACTAATTGGATGCACATGATAGGTTAAAAACCCTAATTTGATTAGAATAGGCCTAGGAAGGACGAAAATGACCTAAATGTTCAAACAATAACACAAACGCACTTATTGGATGTACAAGATTGGTTAAAAACCCTAAAATGATTAGAAAAAGCCTAGGGAGGAAGAAAATGACCTAAATGTTCAACCAATAACACAAACGCACTTATTGGATGCACAAGATTGGTTAAAAACCCTAATTGGATTACAATAAGCCTAGGGAGGACGAAAATGAGCTAAATGTTCAACCAATGACACAAACGCACTAATTAGATGCACATGATTGTTTAAAAATCCTAATTGGATTAGAATAAGCCTAGGGAGGACGAAAATGACCTAAATGTTCAACCAATAACACAAACGCACTTATTGGATGTTAAGATTGGTTAAAAACCCTAATTGGATTAGAATAAGCCTAAGGAGGACGAAAATGACCTAAATGTTCAACCAATGATACAAACGCACTTATTGAATACACAAAATTGGTTAAAAACCATAATTGGATTAGAATAAGCCTAGCGAGGACGAAAATGACCTAAATGTTTAACCAATAACACAAACGCACTTATTGGATGTTAAGATTGGTTAAAAACCCTAATTTGATTAGAATAAGCCTAGGGAGGACAAAAATGACCTAAATGTTCAACCAATAACACAAACGCACCAATTAGATGCACATGATTGGTTAAAAACCCTAATTGGATTAGAATAAGCCTAGGGAGGACGAAAATGACCTAAATGTTCAACCAATAACACAAACGCACTTATTGGATGCACAAGATTGGTTAAAAACCCTAACTGGATTAAAATAAGCCTAGGGAGGACGAAAATGACCTAAATGTTCAACCAATGACACAAACGCACTTATTGAATACACAAAATTGGTTAAAAACCATAATTGGATTAGGATAAGCCTAGAGAGGACGAAAATGAACTAAATGTTAAACCAATGACACAAACACACTTATTGGATGCACAAGATTGGTTTAAAACCCTAATTGGATTAGAATAAGCCTAGGGAGGATGAAAAAGACCTAAATGTTCAACCAATGACACAAACTCACCTATTGAATGCACAAAATTAGTTAAAAACCCTAATTGGATTAGAATAAGCCTAGAGAGGACAAAAATGAACTAAAAGTTCAACCAATGACACAAACACACTTATTGGATGCACAAGATAGGTTAAAAACCCTAACTGGATTAGAATAAGCCTAGGGAGGACAAAAATGACCTAAATGTTCAACAAATAACACAAACCCACTTATTGGATGCATAAAATTGTTTAAAAATCTTAATTGGATTAGAGTAAGCCTAGGGAGGACGAAAATTAACAAACTGTTAAACCAATGACACAAACGCACAAATTGGATGCACATGATTGGTTAAAAACCCTAATTCGATTAGAATAAGCCTAGGGAGGACAAAAATGACCTAAATGTTCTACCAATGACAGAAACGCACTAATTAGATGCACCTGATTGGTTAAAAACCCTAATTGGATTAGAATAACCCTAGGGAGGACGAAAATGACCTAAATGTTCAACCAATGACACAAAAGCACTTATTGAATACACAAAATTGGTTAAAAACCATAATTGGATTAGAATAAGCCTAGGGAGGACAAAAATGAACTAAATGTTAAACCAATGACACAAACACACTTATTGGATGCACAAGATTGGCTAGAAACCCTAATAGGATTAGAATAAGCTTAGAGTGGACGAAAATGACCTAACTGTTAAATCAGTGACACAAACACACTAATTGGATGCACATGATTGGTTCAAAACCCTAATTGGATTAGAATAAGCCTAGGGAGGACGAAAATGACCTAAATGTTCAACCAATGACACAAACGCAGTTATTGGATGCACAAGATTGGTTAAAAACACTAATTGGATTAGAATAAGCCTAGGGAGGACGAAAATGACCTAAATGTTCAACCAATAACACAAACGCACTTATTGGATGCACAAGATTGGTTAAAACCTTAATTGGATTCGAATAAGCCTAGGGAGGACGAAAATGACCTAAATGTTAAACCAATAACACAAACGCACTTATTGGATGCACAAGATTGGTTAAAAACCTTAATTGGATTAGAATAAGCCTACGGAGGACGAAAATGACCTAAATGTTCAACCAATAACACAAACGCACTTATTGGATGCACAAGATTTGTTAAAAACCTTATTTGGATTAGAATAAGCCTAGGGAGGACGAAAATGACCTAAATGTTCAGACAATAACACAAATGCACTTATTGGATGCACAAGATTGGTTAAAAACCCTAATTGGATTAGAATAAGCCTAGGGAGGATGAAAAAGACCTAAATGTTCAACCAATGACACAAACTCACTGATTCAATACACAACATTAGTTAAAAACCCTAATTGGATTAGAATAAGCCTAAGGAGGACAAAAATGAACTAAATGTTCAACCAATGACACAAACACACTTATTGGATGCACAAGATAGGTTAAAAACCCTAACTGGATTAGAATAAGCCTAGGGAGGACAAAAATGACCTAAATGTTCAACAAATAACACAAACGCACTTATTGGATGCATAAAATTGTTTAAAAACCCTAATTGGATTAGAGTAAGCCTAGGGAGGACGAAAATTAACTAACTGTTAAACCAATGACATAAACGCACAAATTGGATGCACATGATTGGTTAAGAACCCTAATTGGATTAGAATAAGCCTAGGGAGGACAAAAATGACCTAAATGTTCTACCAATGACACAAACGCACTAATTAGATGCACCTGATTGGTTAAAAACCCTAATTTGATTAGAATAAGCCTAGGGAGGATGAAAATGACCTAAATGTTCAACAATTAACAAAAACGCACTTATTGGATGCACAAGATTGGTTAAAAACCCTAATTGCATTAGAATAAGCCTAGGGAGGACGAAAATGACCTAAATGTTAAACCAATGACACAAAAGCACTTATTGAATACACAAAATTGGTTAAAAACCATAATTGGATTAGAATAAGCCTAGGGAGGACGAAAATGAACTAAATGTTAAACCAATGACACAAACACACTTATTGGATGCACAAGATTGGCTAGAAACCCTAATAGGATTAGAATAAGCTTAGAGTGGACGAAAATGACCTAACTGTTAAACCAGTGACACAAACACACTAATTGGATGCACATGATTGGTTCAAAACCCTAATTGGATTAGAATAAGCCTAGGGAGGACGAAAATGACCTAAATGTTCAACCAATGACACAAACGCAGTTATTGGATGCACAAGATTTGTTAAAAACCCTAATTGGATTAGAATAAGCCTAGGGAGGACGAAAATGACCTAAATGTTCAACCAATAACACAAACGCACTTATTGGATGCACAAGATTGGTTAAAAACCTTAATTGGATTGGAATAAGCCTAGGGAGGACGAAAATTACCTAAATGTTAAACCAATAACACAAACGCACTTATTGGATGCACAAGATTGGTTAAAAACCTTAATTGGATTAGAATAAGCCTACGGAGGACGAAAATGACCTAAATGTTCAACCAATAACACAAACGCACTTATTGGATGCACAAGATTGGTTAAAAACCTTATTTGGATTAGAATAAGCCTAGGGAGGACGAAAATGACCTAAATGTTCAAACAATAACACAAATGCACTTATTGGATGCATAAGATTGGTTAAAAACCCTAATTAGATTATAATAAGCCTAGGGAGGATGAAAAAGACCTAAATGTTCAACCAATGACACAAACACACTTATTGAATGCACAAAATTAGTTAAAAACCCTAATTGGATTAGAATAAGCCTAGGGAGGACAAAAATGAACTAAATGTTCAACCAATGACACAAACACACTTATTGGATGCACAAGATAGGTTAAAAACCCTAACTGGATTAGAATAAGCCTAGGGAGGACAAAAATGACCTAAATGTTCAACAAATAACACAAACGCACTTATTGGATGCATAAAATTGTTTAAAAACCCTAATTGGATTAGAGTAAGCCTAGGGAGGACGAAAATTAACTAACTGTTAAACCAATGACATAAACGCACAAATTGGATGCACATGATTGGTTAAAAACCCTAATTGGATTAGAATAAGCCTAGGGAGGACAAAAATGACCTAAATGTTCTACCAATGACACAAACGCACTAATTAGATGCACCTGATTGGTTAAAAACCCTAATTGGATTAGAATAAGCCTAGGGAGGATGAAAATGACCTAAATGTTCAACAATTAACACAAACGCACTTATTGGATGCACAAGATTGGTTAAAAACCCTAATTGGATTAGAATAAGCCTAGGGAGGACGAAAATGACCTAAATGTTCAACCAATGACACAAAAGCACTTATTGAATACACAAAATTGGTAAAAAACCATAATTGGATTAGAATAAGCCTAGGGAGGAAGAAAATGAATTAAATGTTAAACCAATGACACAAATACACTTATTGGATGCACAAGATTGGCTAGAAACTCTAATAGGATTAGAATAAGCTTAGAGTGGACGAAAATGACCTAACTGGAAAACCAGTGACACAAACACACTAATTGGATGCACATGATTGGTTCAAAACCCTAATTGGATTAGAATAAGCTTAGGGAGGAAGAAAATGACCTAAATGTTCAACCAATGACACAAACGCAGTTATTGGATGCACAAGATTGGTTAAAAACCCTAATTGGATTAGAATAAGCCTAGGGAGGACGAAAATGACCTAAATGTTCAACCAATAACACAAACGCACTTATTGGATGCACAAGATTGGATAAAAACCTTAATTGGATTCGAATAAGCCTAGGGAGGACGAAAATGACCTAAATGTTAAACCAATAACACAAACGCACTTATTGGATGCACAAGATTGGTAAAAAACCTTATTTGGATTAGAATAAGCCTAGGGAGGACGAAAATGACCTAAATGTTCAAACAATAACATAAATGCACTTATTGGATGCATAAGATTGGTTAAAAACCCTAATTGGATTAGAATAAGCTTAGGGAGGATGAAAAAGACCTAAATGTTCAACCAATGACACAAACTCACTTATTGAATGCACAAAATTAGTTAAAAACCCTAATTGGATTAGAATAAGCCTAGGGAGGACAAAAATGAACTAAATGTTCAACCAATGACACAAACACACTTATTGGATGCATAAAATTGTTTAAAAACCCTAATTGGATTAGAGTAAGTCTAGGGAGGACGAAAATGAACTAACTGTTAAACCAATGACATAAACGCACAAATTGGATGCAAATGATTGGTTAAAAACCCTAATTGGATTAGAATAAGCCTAGGGAGGACAAAAATGACCTAAATGTTCTACCAATGACACAAACGCACTAATTAGATGCACCTGATTGGTTAAAAACCCTAATTGGATTAGACTAAGCCTAGGGAGGAAGAAAATGACCTAAATGTTCAACCAATAACACAAACGCACTTATTGGATGCACAAGATTGGTTAAAAACCCTAATTGGATTAGAATAAGCCTAGGGAGGACGAAAATGACCTAAATGTTCAACCAATGACACAAAAGCACTTATTGAATACACAAGATTGGTTAAAAACCCTAATTGGAATAGAATAAGCCTAGGGAGGACGAAAATGACCTAAATGTTCAACCAATAACACAAACGCACTTATTGGATGCACAAGATTGGTTAAAAACCTTAATTGGATTCGAATAAGCCTAGGGAGGACGAAAATGACCTAAATGTTAAACCAATAACACAAACGCACTTATTGGATGCACAAGATTGGTTAAAAACCTTAATTGGATTAGAATAAGCCTACGGAGGACGAAAATGACCTAAATGTTCAACCAATAACACAAACGCACTTATTGGATGCACAAGATTGGTTAAAAACCTTATTTGGATTAGAATAAGCCTATGGAGGACGAAAATGACCTAAATGTTCAGACAATAACACAAATGCACTTATTGGATGCATAAGATTTGTTAAAAACCCTAATTGGATTAGAATAAGCCTTGGGAGGATGAAAAAGACCTAAATGTTAAACCAATGACACAAACTCACTTATTGGATGCACAAGATTGGCTAGAAACCCTAATTGGATTAGAATAAGCCTAGGGAGGACAAAAATGAACTAAATGTTCAACCAATGACACAAACACACTTATTGGATGCACAAGATAGGTTAAAAACCCTAACTGGATTAGAATAAGCCTAAGGAGGACAAAAATGACCTAAATGTTCAACAAATAACACAAACGCACTTATTGGATGCATAAAATTGTTTAAAAACCCTAATTGGATTAGAGTAAGCCTAGGGAGGACGAAAATTAACTAATTGTTAAACCAATGACATAAACGCACAAATTGGATGCACATGATTGGTTAAAAACCCTAATTGGATTAGAATAAGCCTAGGGAGGACAAAAATGACCTAAATGTTCTACCAATGACACAAACGCACTAATTAGATGCACCTGATTGGTTAAAAACCCTAATTGGATTAGAATAAGCCTAGGGAGGATGAAAATGACCTAAATGTTCAACCAATAACACAAACGCACTTATTGGATGCACAAGATTGGTTAAAAACCCTAATTGGATTAGAATAAGCCTAGGGAGGACGAAAATGAACTAAATGTTAAACCAATGACACAAACACACTTATTGGATGCACAAGATTGGCTAGAAACCCTAATAGGATTAGAATAAGCTTAGAGTGGACGAAAATGACCTAACTGTTAAACCAGTGACACAAACACACTAATTGGATGCACATGATTGGTTCAAAACCCTAATTGGATTAGAATAAGCCTAGGGAGGACGAAAATGACCTAAATGTTCAACCAATGACACAAACGCAGTTATTGGATGCACAAGATTGGTTAGAAACCCTAATTGGATTAGAATAAGCCTAGGGAGGACGAAAATGACCTAAATGTTCAACCAATAACACAAACGCACTTATTGGATGCACAAGATTGGTTAAAAACCTTAATTGGATTCGAATAAGCCTAGGGAGGACGAAAATGACCTAAATGTTAAACCAATAACACAAACGCACTTATTGGATGCACAAGATTGGTTAAAAACCTTAATTGGATTTGAATAAGCCTAAGGAGGACGAAAATGACCTAAATGTTCAACAAATAACACAAACGCACTTATTGGATGCACAAGATTGGTTAAAAACCCTAATTGGATTAGAATAAGCATAAGGCGTACGAAAATGACCTAAATGTTCAACCAATGACACAAACGCAGTTATTGGATGCATAAGATTGCTTAAAAACCCTAATTGGATTAGAATAAGCCTAGGGAGGATGAAAATTAACTAAATGTTAAACCAATGACACAAACACACTTATTGGATGCACAAGATTGGCTAGAAACCCAAATAGGATTAGAATAAGCTTAGAGTGGACGAAAATGACCTAAATGTTAAACCAATGACACAAACGCACTAATTGGATGCACATGATTGGTTCAAAACCCTAATTGGATTAGAATAAGCCTAGGGAGGACGAAAAATGGCCTAAATGTTCAAAGAATAACACAAACGCACTTATTGGATGCACAAGATTGGTTAAAAACCCTAATTGGATTAGAATAAGCCTAGGGAGGATGAAAATTAACTAAATGTTAAACCAATGACACAAACACACTTATTGGATGCACAGGATTGGCTAGAAACCCAAATAGGATTAGAATAAGCTTAGAGTGGACAAAAATGACCTAAATGTTAAACCAATGACACAAACGCACTAATTGGATGCACATGATTGGTTAAAAACCCTAATTGGATTAGAATAAGCCTAGGGAGGACAAAAATGACCTAAATGTTCAAACAATAACACAAACGCACTTATTGGATGCACAAGATAGGTTAAAAATCCTAACTGGATTAGAATAAGCCTAGGGAGGACGAAAATGACCTAAATGTTCAACCAATAACACAAACACACTTATTGGATGTACAAGATTGGTTAAAAACCCTAATTGGATTAGAATAAGCCTAGGGAGGACGAAAATGACCTAAATGTTAAACCAATGACACAAACGCAGTTATTGGATGCATACATTGGTAAAAAAACCCTAATTTGATTAGAATAAGCCTAAGGAGGACATAAATGACCTAAATGTTCTACCAATGACACAAACGCACTAATTAGATGCCCCTGATTGGTTAAAAACCCTAATTGGATTAGAATAAGCCTAGGGAGGATGAAAATGACCTAAATGTTCAACCAATAACACAAACGCACTTATTGGATGCACAAGATTGGTTAAAAACCCTAATTGGATTAGAATAAGCCTAGGGAGGACGAAAATGACCTAAATGTTCAACCAATGACACAAACGCACTTATTGGATGCACAAGATTGGTTAAAAACCCTAATTGGATTAGAATAAGCCTAGGGAGGACGAAAATGACCTAAATGTTCAACCAATAACACAAACGCACTTATTGGATGCACAAGATTGGTTAAAAACCCTAATTGGATTAGAATAAGCCTAGGGAGGACAAAAATGACCTAAATGTTCAACCAATGACACAAACGCACTTATTGAATACACAAAATTGGTTAAAAACCATAATTGGATTAGAATAAGCCTAGGGAGGACGAAAATGAACTAAATGTTAAACCAATGACACAAACACACTTATTGGATGCACAAGATTGGCTAGAAACCCTAATAGGATTAGAATAAGCTTAGAGTGGACGAAAATGACCTAACTGTTAAACCAGTGACACAAACACACTAATTGGATGCACATGATTGGTTCAAAACCCTAATTGGATTAGAATAAGCCTAGGGAGGACGAAAATGAGCTAAATGTTCAACCAATGACACAAACGCAGTTATTGGATGCACAAGATTGGTTAGAAACCCTAATTGGATTAGAATAAGCCTAGGGAGGACGAAAATGACCTAAATGTTCAACCAATAACACAAACGCACTTATTGGATGCCCAAGATTGGATAAAAACCTTAATTGGATTCGAATAAGCCTAGGGAGGACGAAAATGACCTAAATGTTAAACCAATAACACAAACGCACTTATTGGATGCACAAGATTGGTAAAAAACCTTATTTGGATTAGAATAAGCCTAGGGAGGACGAAAATGACCTAAATGTTCAGACAATAACACAAATGCACTTATTGGATGCATAAGATTGGTTAAAAACCCTAATTGGATTAGAATAAGCTTAGGGAGGATGAAAAAGACCTAAATGTTCAACCAATGACACAAACTCACTTATTGAATGCACAAAATTAGTTAAAAACCCTAATTGGATTAGAATAAGCCTAGGGAGGACAAAAATGAACTAAATGTTGAACCAATGACACAAACACACTTATTGGATGCATAAAATTGTTTAAAAACCCTAATTGGATTAGAGTAAGTCTAGGGAGGACGAAAATTAACTAACTGTTAAACCAATGACATAAACGCACAAATTGGATGCAAATGATTGGTTAAAAACCCTAATTGGATTAGAATAAGCCTAGGGAGGACAAAAATGACCTAAATGTTCTACCAATGACACAAACGCACTAATTAGATGCACCTGATTGGTTAAAAACCCTAATTGGATTAGAATAAGCCTAGGGAGGATGAAAATGACCTAAATGTTCAACCAATAACACAAACGCACTTATTGGATGCACAAGAATTGTTAAAAACCCTAATTGGATTAGAATAAGCCTAGGGAGGACGAAAATGACCTAAATGTTCAACCAATGACACAAAAGCACTTATTGAATACACAAGATTGGTTAAAAACCCTAATTGGAATAGAATAAGCCTAGGGAGGACGAAAATGACCTAAATGTTCAACCAATAACACAAACGCACTTATTGGATGCACAAGATTGGTTAAAAACCTTAATTGGATTCGAATAAGCCTAGGGAGGACGAAAATGACCTAAATGTTAAACCAATAACACAAACGCACTTATTGGATGCACAAGATTGGTTAAAAACCTTAATTGGATTAGAATAAGCCTACGGAGGACGAAAATGACCTAAATGTTCAACCAATAACACAAACGCACTTATTGGATGCACAAGATTGGTTAAAAACCTTATTTGGATTAGAATAAGCCTAGGGAGGACGAAAATGACCTAAATGTTCAGACAATAACACAAATGCACTTATTGGATGCATAAGATTGGTTAAAAACCCTAATTGGATTAGAATAAGCCTAGGGAGGATGAAAAAGACCTAAATGTTAAACCAATGACACAAACTCACTTATTGGATGCACAAGATTGGCTAGAAACCCTAATTGGATTAGAATAAGCCTAGGGAGGACAAAAATGAACTAAATGTTCAACCAATGACACAAACACACTTATTGGATGCACAAGATAGGTTAAAAACCCTAACTGGATTAGAATAAGCCTAGGGAGGACAAAAATGACCTAAATGTTCTACCAATGACACAAACGCACTAATTAGATGCACCTGATTGTTTAAAAACCCTAATTGGATTAGAATAAGCCTAGGGAGGATGAAAATGACCTAAATGTTCAACCAATAACACAAACGCACTTATTGGATGCACAAGATTGGTTAAAAACCCTAATTGGATTAGAATAAGCCTAGGGAGGACGAAAATGAACTAAATGTTAAACCAATGACACAAACACACTTATTGGATGCACAAGTTTGGCTAGAAACCCTAATAGGATTAGAATAAGCTTAGAGTGGACGAAAATGACCTAACTGTTAAACCAGTGACACAAACACACTAATTGGATGCACATGATTGGTTCCAAACCCTAATTGGATTAGAATAAGCCTAGGGAGGACGAAAATGACCTAAATGTTCAACCAATGACACAAACGCAGTTATTGGATGCACAAGATTGGTTAGAAACCCTAATTGGATTAGAATAAGCCTAGGGAGGACGAAAATGACCTAAATGTTCAACCAATAACACAAACGCACTTATTGGATGCACAAGATTGGTTAAAAACCTTAATTGGATTCGAATAAGCCTAGGGAGGACGAAAATGACCTAAATGTTAAACCAATAACACAAACGCACTTATTGGATGCACAAGATTGGTTAAAAACCTTAATTGGATTTGAATAAGCCTAAGGAGGACGAAAATGACCTAAATGTTCAACAAATAACACAAACGCACTTATTGGATGCACAAGATTGGTTAAAAACCCTAATTGGATTAGAATAAGCATAAGGCGTACGAAAATGACCTAAATGTTCAACCAATGACACAAACGCAGTTATTGGATGCATAAGATTGCTTAAAAACCCTAATTGGATTAGAATAAGCCTAGGGAGGATGAAAATTAACTAAATATTAAACCAATGACACAAACACACTTATTGGATGCACAAGATTGGCTAGAAACCCAAATAGGATTAGAATAAGCTTAGAGTGGACGAAAATGACCTAAATGTTAAACCAATGACACAAACGCACTAATTGGATGCACATGATTGGTTCAAAACCCTAATTGGATTAGAATAAGCCTAGGGAGTACGAAAAATGGCCTAAATGTTCAAACAATAACACAAACGCACTTATTGGATGCATATGATTGGTTAAAAACCCTAATTGGATTAGAATAAGACTAGGGAGGAAGAAAATTAACTAAATGTTAAACCAATGGCACAAACACACTTATTGAATGCACAAGATTGGCTAGAAACCCAAATAGGATTAGAATAAGCTTAGAGTGGACGAAAATGACCTAAATGTTAAACCAATGACATAAACGCACTAATTGGATGCACATGATTGGTTAAAAACCCTAATTGGATTAGAATAAGCCTAGGGAGGATGAAAATGACCTAAATGTTCAAACAATAACACAAACGCACTTATTGGATGCACAAGATAGGTTAAAAACCCTAACTGGATTAGAATAAGCCTTGGGAGGACGAATGTGACCTATATGTTCAACCAATAACACAAACACACTTATTTGATGCACAAGATTGGTTCAAAACCTTAATTAGATTAGAATAAGCCTACGGAGGACGAAAATGACCTAAATGTTCAACCAATAACACAAACGCACTAATTGGATGTACAAGATTGGTTAAAAACCCTAATTGGATTAGAATAAGCCTAGGGAGGACGAAAATGACCTAAATGTTAAACCAATGACACAAACGCAGTTATTGGAAGCATACATTGGTAAAAAACCCTAATTTGATTAGAATAAGCCTAGGGAGGACAAAAATGACCTAAATGTTCTACCAATGACACAAACGCACTAATTAGATGCACCTGATTGGTTAAAAACCCTAATTGGATTAGAATAAGCCTAGGGAGGATGAAAATGACCTAAATGTTCAACCAATAACACAAACGCACTTATTGGATGCACAAGATTGGTTAAAAACCCTAATTGGATTAGAATAAGCTTAGGGAGGACGAAAATAACCTAAATGTTCAACCAATGACACAAAAGCACTTATTGAATACACAAAATTGGTTAAAAACCATAATTGGATTAGAATAAGCCTAGGGAGGACGAAAATGAACTAAATGTTAAACCAATGACACAAACACACTTATTGGATGCACAAGATTGGCTAGAAACCCTAATAGGATTAGAGTAAGCTTAGAGTGGACGAAAATGACCTAACTGTTAAACCAGTGACACAAACACACTAATTGGATGCACATGATTGGTTCAAAACCCTAATTGGATTAGAATAAGCCTAGGGAGGACGAAAATGACCTAAATGTTCGACCAATAACACAAACGCACTTATTGGATGCACAAGATTGGTTAAAAACCTTAATTGGATTCGAATAAGCCTAGGGAGGACGAAAATGACCTAAATGTTAAACCAATAACACAAACGCACTTATTGGATGCACAAGATTGGTTAAAAACCTTAATTGGATTCGAATAAGCCTAGGGAGGACGAAAATGACCTAAATGTTAAACCAATAACACAAACGCACTTATTGGATGCACAAGATTGGTTAAAAACCTTAATTGGATTAGAATAAGCCTACGGAGGACGAAAATGACCTAAATGTTCAACCAATAACACAAACGCACTTATTGGATGCACAAGATTGGTTAAAAACCTTATTTGGACTAGAATAAGCCTAGGGAGGACGAAAATGACCTAAATGTTCAGACAATAACACAAATGCACTTATTGGATGCATAAGATTGGTTAAAAACCCTAATTGGATTAGAATAAGCCTAGGGAGGATGAAAAAGACCTAAATGTTCAACCAATGACACAAACTCACTTATTGAATGCACAAAATTAGTTAAAAACCCTAATTGGATTAGAATAAGCCTAGGGAGGACGAAAATGACCTAAATGTTCAACCAATAACACAAACGCACTTATTGGATGCACAAGATTGGTTAAAAACCTTAATTGGATTCGAATAAGCCTAGGGAGGACGAAAATGACCTAAATGTTAAACCAATAACACAAACGCACTTATTGGATGCACAAGATTGGTTAAAAACCTTAATTGGATTCGAATAAGCCTAAGGAGGACGAAAATGACCTAAATGTTCAACAAATAACACAAACGCACTTATTGGATGCACAAGATTGGTTAAAAACCCTAATTGGATTAGAATAAGCATAAGGCGTACGAAAATGACCTAAATGTTCAACCAATGACACAAACGCAGTTATTGGATGCATAAGATTGGTTAAAAACCCTAATTGGATTAGAATAAGCCTAGGGAGGATGAAAATTAACTAAATGTTAAACCAATGACACAAACACACTTATTGGATGCACAAGATTGGCTAGAAACCCAAATAGGATTAGAATAAGCTTAGAGTGGACGAAAATGACCTGAATGTTAAACCAATGACACAAACGCACTAATTGGATGCACATGATTGGTTAAAAACCCTAATTGGATTAGAATAAGCCTAGGGAGGACGAAAATGACCTAAATGTTCAAACAATAACACAAACGCACTTATTGGATGCACAAGATAGGTTCAAAACCCTAACTGGATTAGAATAAGCCTAGGTAGGACGAAAATGACCTAAATGTTCAACCAATAACACAAACACACTTATTTGATGCACAAGATTGGTTCAAAACCTTAATTGGATTAGAATAAGCCTAAGGAGGACGAAAATGACCTAAATGTTCAACCAACAACACAAACGCACTTATTGGATGTACAAGATTGGTTAAAAACCCTAAATGGATTAGAATAAGCCTAGGGAGGACGAAAATGACCTAAATGTTAAACCAATGACACAAACGCAGTTATTGGATGCATACATTGGTAAAAAACCCTAATTTGATTATAATAAGCCTAGGGAGAACAAAAATGACCTAAATGTTCAACCAATAACACAAACGCACCAATTAGATGCACGTGATTGGTTAAAAACCCTAATTGGATTAGAATAAGCCTAGGGAGGACGAAAATGACCTAAATGTTCAACCAATAACACAAACGCACTTATTGGATGCACAAGATTGGTTAAAAACCCTAACTGGATTAGAATAAGCCTAGGGAGTACGAAAATGACCTAAATGTTCAACCAATGACACAAACGCACTTATTGAATACACAAAATTGGTTAAAAACCATAATTGGATTAGCATAAGCCTAGGGAGGACGAAAATGAACTAAATGATAAACCAATGACACAAACACACTTATTGGATGCACAAGATTGGCTAGAAACCCTAATAGGATTAGAATAAGCTTAGAGTGGATGAAAATGACCTAAATGTTAAACCAGTGACACAAACGCACTAATTGGATGCACATGATTGGTTAAAAACCCAAATTGGATTATAATAAGCCTAGGGAGGACGAAAATGACCTAAATGTTCAAACAATAACACAAATGCACTTATTGGATGCACAAGATAGGTTAAAAACCCTAACTGGATTAGAATAAGCCTAGGGAGGACGAAAATGACCTACATGTTCAACCAATAACACAAACGCACTTATTGGATGCACAAGATTGGTTAAAAACCTTAATTGGAATAGAATAAGCCTAGGGAGGACGAAAATGACCTAAATAATCAACCAATAACACAAACGCACTTATTGGATGCACAAGATTGGTTAAAAACCCTAATTGGATTAGAATAAGCCTAGGGAGGATGAAAATGACCTAAATGTTCAACCAATGACACAAACGAAGTTATAGGATGCATAAATTGGATAAAAACCCTAATTCGTTTAGAATAAGCCAAGGGAGGACAAAAATGACCTAAATGTTAAACCAATGACACAAACGCACTAATATGATGCACATGATTGGTTAAAAACCCTAATTGGATTAGAATAAGCCTAGGGAGGACGAAATTGACCTAAATGTTCAACCAATAACACAAACGCCCTTATTGGATGCACAAGATTGGTTAAAAACCTTAATTGGATTAGAATAAGCCTACGGAGGACGAAAAAATGACCTAAATGTTCAACCAATAACACAAACGCACTTATTGGATGCACAAGATTGGTTAAAAACGCTAACTGGATTAGAATAACCCTAAGGACGACGAAAATGACCTAAATGTTCAACTAATAACACAAACGCACTTATTGGATGCACAAGATTGGTTAAAAACCTTAATTGGATTAGAATAAGCCTATGGAGGACGAAAATGACCTAAATGTTCAACCAATAACACAAATGCACTTATTGGATGCACAAGATTGGTTAAAAACCGTAATTGGATTAGAATAAGCCTAGGGAGGATGAAAAAGACCTAAATGTTCAACTAATGACACAAACTCACTTATTGAATGCACAAAATTGGTTAAAAACCATAATTGGATTAGGATAAGCCTAGGGAGGACGAAAATGAACTAAATGTTAAACCAATGACACAAACACACTTATTGGATGCATAAGATTGGCTAGAAACCCTAATAGGATTAGAATAAGCATAGAGTGGATGAAAATAACCTAAATGTTAAACCAGTGACACAAACGCACTAATAGGATGCACATGATTGGTTAAAAACCCGAATTGGATTATAATAAGCCTAGGGTGGACGAAAATGACCTAAATGTTCAAACAATAACACAAATGCACTTATTGGATGCACAAGATAGGTTAAAAACCCTAACTGGATTAGAATAAGCCTAGAGAGGACGAAAATGACCTAAATGTTAAACCAATAACACAAACGCACTTCTTGGATGCACAAGATTGGTTAAAAACCTTAATTGGATTCGAATAAGCCTAAGGAGGACGAAAATGACCTAAATGTTCAACAAATAACACAAACGCACTTATTGGATGCACAAGATTGGTTAAAAACCCTAATTGGATTAGAATAAGCATAAGGCGTACGAAAATGACCTAAATGTTCAACCAATGACACAAACGCACTTATTGGATGCATAAGATTGGTTAAAAACCCTAATTGGATTAGCATAAGCCTAGGGAGGATGAAAATTAACTAAATGTTAAACCAATGACACAAACACACTTATTGGATGCACAAGATTCGCTAGAAACCCAAATAGGATTAGAATAAGCTTAGAGTGGACGAAAATGACCTAAATGTTAAACCAATGACACAAACGCACTAATTGGATGCACATGATTGGTTAAAAACCCAATTGGATTAGAATAAGCCTAGGGAGGACGAAAATGACCTAAATGTTCAAACAATAACACAAACGCACTTATTGGATGCACAAGATAGGTTCAAAACCCTTACTTGATTAGAAAAAGCCTAGGTAGGACGAAAATGACCTAAATGTTCAACCAATAACACAAACACACTTATTTGATGCACAAGATTGGTTCAAAACATTAATTGGATTAGGATAAGCCTAAGGAGGACGAAAATGACCTAAATGTTCAACCAATAACACAAACGCACTTATTGGATGTACAAGATTGGTTAAAAACCCTAAATGGATTAGAATAAGCCTAGGGAGGACGAAAATGACCTAAATGTTAAACCAATGACACAAACGCAGTTATTGGATGCATACATTGGTAAAAAACCCTAATTTGATTATAATAAGCCTAGGGAGAACAAAAATGACCTAAATGTTCAACCAATATCACAAACGCACCAATTAGATGCACGTGATTGGTTAAAAACCCTAATTGGATTAGAATAAGCCTAGGGAGGACGAAAATGACCTAAATGTTCAACCAATAACACAAACGCACTTATTGGATGCACAAGATTGGTTAAAAACCCTAACTGGATTAGAATAAGCCTAGGGAGTACGAAAATGACCTAAATGTTCAACCAATGACACAAACGCACTTATTGAATACACAAAATTGGTTAAAAACCATAATTGGATTAGCATAAGCCTAGGGAGGACGAAAATGAACTAAATGATAAACCAATGACACAAACACACTTATTGGATGCACAAGATTGGCTAGAAACCCTAATAGGATTAGAATAAGCTTAGAGTGGATGAAAATGACCTAAATGTTAAACCAGTGACACAAACGCACTAATTGGATGCACATGATTGGTTAAAAACCCTAATTGGATTATAATAAGCCTAGGGAGGACGAAAATGACCTAAATGTTCAACCAATGACACAAACGCAGTTATTGGATGCACAAGATTGGTTAAAAATCCTAATTGGATTAGAATAAACCTAGGGAGGACGAAAATGACCTAAATGTTCAACCAATAACACAAACGCACTTATTGGATGCACAAGATTGTTTAAAAACCTTAATTGGATTCGAATAAGCCTAAGGAGGACGAAAATGACCTAAATGTTCAACCAATAACACAAACGCACTTATTGGATGCACAAGATTGGTTAAAAACCCTAATTGGATTAGAATAAGCATAAGGAGGACGAAAATGACCTAAATGTTCAACCAATGACACAAACGCAGTTATTGGATGCATAAGATTGGTTAAAAACCCTAATTGAATTAGAATAAGCCTAGGGAGGATGAAAATTAACTAAATGTTAAACCAATGACACAAACACACTTATTGGATGAACAAGTATGGCTAGAAACCCAAATAGGATTAGAATAAGCTTAGAGTGGACAAAAATGACCTAAATGTTAAACCAATGACACAAACGCACTAATTGGATGCACATGATTGGTTCAAAACCCTAATTGGATTAGAATAAGCCTAGGGAGGACGAAAAATGGCCTAAATGTTCAAACAATAACACAAACGCACTTATTGGATGCATAAGATTGGTTAAAAACCCTAATTGGATTAGAATAAGCCTAGGGAGGAAGAAAATTAACTAAATGTTAAACCAATGGCACAAACACACTTATTGGATGCACAAGATTGGCTAGAAACCCAAATAGGATTAGAATAAGCCTAGGGAGGACGAAAATGACCTAAATGTTCAAACAATAACACAAACGCACTTATTGGATGCACAAGATAGGATAAAAACCCTAACTGGATTAGAATAAGCATAGGGAGGACGAAAATGACCTAAATGTTCAACCAATAACACAAACACACTTATTTGATGCACAAGATTGGTTCAAAACCTTAATTGGATTAGAATAAGCCTACGGAGGATGAAAATGACCTAAATGTTCAACCAATAACACAAACGCACTTATTGGATGTACAAGATTGGTTAAAAACCCTAATTGGATTAGAATAAGCCTAGGGAGGACGAAAATGACCTAAATGTTAAACCAATGACACAAATGCAGTTATTGGATGCATACATTGGTAAAAAAACCCTAATTTGATTAGAATAAGCCTAGGGAGGACAAAAATGACCTAAATGTTCAACCAATAACACAAACGCACCAATTAGATGCACATGATTGGTTAAAAACCCTAATTGGATTAGAATAAGCCTAGGGAGGACGAAAATGACCTAAATGTTCAACCAATAACACAAACGCACTTATTGGAAGCACAAGATTGGTTAAAAACCCTAACTGGATTAGAATAAGCCTAGGGAGGACGAAAATGACCTAAATGTTCAACCAATGACACAAACGCACTTATTGAATACACAAAATTGGTTAAAAACCATAATTGGATTAGGAGAAGCCTAGGGAGGACGAAAATGAACTAAATGTTAAACCAATGACACAAACACACTTATTGGATGCACAAGATTGGTTAAAAACCCTAATTGGATTAGAATAAGCCTAGGGAGGACGAAAATGACCTAAATGTTCAACCAATGACACAAATGCAGTTATTGGATGCATAAATTGGATAAAAACCCTAATTCGTTTAGAATAAGCCAAGGGAGGACAAAAATGACCTAAATGTTAAACCAATGACACAAACGCACTAATATGATGTACATGATTGGTTAAAAACCCTAATTGGATTAGAATAAGCCTAGGGAGGACGAAAATGACCTAAATGTTCAACCAATAACACAAACGCCCTTATTGGATGCACAAGATTGGTTAAAAACCTTAATTGGATTAGAATAAGCCTACGGAGGACGAAAAAATGACCTAAATGTTCAACCAATAACACAAACGCACTTATTGGATTCACAAGATTGGTTAAAAACCCTATCTGGATTAGAATAACCCTAAGGACGACGAAAATGACCTAAATGTTCAACCAATGACACAAACGCAGTTATTGGATGCATACATTGGTAAAAAAACCCTAATTTGATTAGAATAAGCCTAAGGAGGACAAAAATGACCTAAATGTTCAACCAATAACACAAACGCACCAATTAGATGCACATGATTGGTTAAAAACCCTAATTGGATTAGAATAAGCCTAGGGAGGACGAAAATGACCTGAATGTTCAACCAATGACACAAACGCACTTATTGGATGCACAAGATTGGTTAAAAACCCTAACTGGATTAAAATAAGCCTAGGGAGGATGAAAAAGACCTAAATTTTCAACCAATGACACAAACTCACTTATTGAATGCACAAAATTGGTTAAAAACCCTAATTGGATTAGAATAAGCCTAGGGAGGACAAAAATGAACTAAATGTTCAACCAATGACACAAACACACTTATTGGATGCACAAGATAGGTTAAAAACCCTAACTGGATTAGAATAAGCCTAGGGAGGACAAAAATGACCTAAATGTTCAACAAATAACACAAACGCACTTATTGGATGCATAAAATTGGTTAAAAACCCTAATTGGATTAGAGTAAGCCTAGGGAGGACGAAAATGACCTAAATGTTCTACCAATGACACAAACGCACTAATTAGATGCACCTGATTGGTTAAAAACCCTAATTAGATTAGAATAAGCCTAGGGAGGATAAAAATGACCTAAATGTTCAACCAATAACACAAACGCAATTATTGGATGCACAAGATTGGTTAAAAACCCTAATCGGATTAGAATAAGCCTAGGGAGGACGAAAATGACCTAAATGTTCAACCAATGACACAAGAGCACTTATTGAATACACAAAATTGGTTAAAAACCATAATTGGATTAGAATAAGCGTAAGGAGGACGAAAATGACCTACATGATCAACCAATAACACAACACACTTATTGGATGCACAAGATTGGTTAAAAACCTTAATTGGAATAGAATAAGCCTTGGGAGGACGAAAATGACTTAAATAATCAACCAATAACACAAACGCACTTATTGGATGCACAAGATTGGTTAAAAACCGTAATTGGATTAGAATAAGCCTAGGGAGGATGAAAAAGACCTAAATGTTCAACCAATGACACAAACTCATTTATTGAATGCACAAAATTGGTTAAAAACCCTAATTGGATTAGAATAAGCCTAGGGAGAACAAAAATGAACTAAATTTTCAACCAATGACACAAACACACTTATTGGATGCACAAGATAGGTTAAAAACCCTAACTGGATTAGAATAAGCCTAGGGAGGACAAAAATGACCTAAATGATCAACAAATAACACAAACGCACTTATTGGATGCATAAAATTGGTTAAAAACCCTAATTGGATTAGAGTAAGCCTAGGGAGGACGAAAATGACCTAAATGTTCTACCAATGACACAAACGCACTAATTAGATGCACCTGATTGGTTAAAAACCCTAATTGGATTAGAATAAGCCTAGGGAGGATAAAAATGACCTAAATGTTCAACCAATAACACAAACGCAATTATTGGATGCACAAGATTGGTTAAAAACCCTAATCGGATTAGAATAAGCCTAGGGAGGACGAAAATGACCTAAATGTTCAACCAATGACACAAGAGCACTTATTGAATACACAAAATTGGTTAAAAACCCTAATCGGATTAGAATAAGCCTAGGGAGGACGAAAATGACCTACATGTTCAACCAATAACACAAACGCACTTATTGGATGCACAAGATTGGTTAAAAACCTTAATTGGAATAGAATAAGCCTTGGGAGGACGAAAATGACCTAAATAATCAACCAATAACACAAACGCACTTATTGGATGCACAAGATTGGTTAAAAACCGTAATTGGATTAGAATAAGCCTAGGGAGGATGAAAAAGACCTAAATGTTCAACCAATGACACAAACTCATTTATTGAATGCACAAAATTGGTTAAAAACCCTAATTGGATTAGAATAAGCCTAGGGAGGACAAAAATGAACTAAATTTTCAACCAATGACACAAACACACTTATTGGATGCACAAGATAGGTTAAAAACCCTAACTGGATTAGAATAAGCCTAGGGAGGACAAAAATGACCTAAATGTTCAACAAATAACACAAACGCACTTATTGGATGCATAAAATTGGTTAAAAACCCTAATTGGATTAGAATAAGCCTAGGGAGGACAAAACTGACCTAAATGTTCTACCAATGACACAAACGTACTAATTAGATGCACCTGATTGGTTAAAAACCCTAATTGGATTTGAATAAGCCTAGGGAGGATGAAAATGACCTAAATGTTCAACCAATAACACAAACACACTTATTGGATGCACAAGATTGGTTAAAAACCCTAATCGGATTAGAAAAAGCCTAGGGAGGAAGAAAATGACCTAAATGTTCAACCAATAACACAAACGCACTTATTGGATGCACAAGATTGGTTAAAAACCCTAATTGGATTAGAATAAGCCTTGGGTGGACGAAAATGAATTAAATGTTAAACCAATGACACAAACACACTTATTGGATGCACAAGATTGGCTAGAAACCCTAATAGGATTAGAATAAGCTTAGAGTGGATGAAAATGACCTAAATGTTAAACCCGTGACACAAACGCACTAATTGCATGCACATGATTGGTTAAAAACCCTAATTGGATTATAATAAGCCTAGGGAGGACGAAAATGACCTAAATGTTCAAACAATAACACAAATGCACTTATTGGATGCACAAGATAGGTTAAAAACCCTAACTGGATTAGAATAAGCCTAGGGTGGACGAAAATGACCTACATGTTCAACCAATAACACAAATGCACATATTGGATGCACAAGATTGGTTAAAAACCTTAATTGGATTAGAATAAGCCTAGGGAGAACGAAAATGACCTAAATAATCAACCAATAACACAAACGCACTTATTGGATGCACAAGATTGGTTAAAAACCCTAATTGGATTAGAATAAGCCTAGGGAGGACGAAAATGACCTAAATGTTAAACCAATGACACAAACGCACTAATATGATGCACATGATTGGTTAAAAAGCCTAATTGGATTAGAATAAGCCTAGGGAGGACGAAAATGACCTAAATTATCAACCAATAACACAAACGCTCTTATTGGATGCACAAGATTGGTTAAAAACCCTAATTGGATTAGAATAAGCCTAGGGAGGATGAAAAAGACCTAAATGTTCAACCTATGACACAAACTCACTTTTTGAATGCACAAAATTGGTTAAAAACCCTAATTGGATTAGAATAAGCCTAGGGAGGACGAAAATGAACTAAATGTTCAACCAATGACCCAAACACACTTATTGGATGCACAAGATAGGTTAAAAACCCTAACTGGATTAGAATAAGCCTAGGGAGGACGAAAATGACCTAAATGTTCAACCAATAACACAAACGCACTTATTGGATGCATAACATTGATTAAAAACCCTAATTGGATTAGAGTAAGCCTAGGGAGGACGAAAATTAACTAACTGTTAAACCAATGACACAAACGCACAAATTGGATGCACATGATTAGTTAAAAACCCTAATTGGATTAGAATAAGCCTAGGGAGGACAAAAATGACCTAAATGTTCTACCAATGACACAAACGCACTAATTAGATGATTCGTATTGGTTAAAAACCCTAATTGGATTAGAATAAGCCTAGGGAGGACAAAAATGACTTTAATGTTCAACCAATATCACAAACGCACTTATTGGATGCACAAGATTGGTTAAAAACCCTAATTGGATTAGAATAAGCCTAGGGAGGACGAAAATTAACTAACTGTTAAACCAATGACACAAAAGCACAAATTGGGTGCACATGATTGGTTAAAAACCCTAATTGGATTAGAATAAGCCTAGGGAGGACAAAAATGACCTAAATGTTCTACCAATGACACAAACGCACTAATTAGATGCACCTGATTGGTTAAAAACCCTAATTGGATTAGAATAAGCCTAGGGAGGACGAAAATGAACTAAATGTTAAACCAATGACACAAACACACTTATTGGATGCACAAGATTGGCTAGAAACCCTAATAGGATTATAGTAAGCTTAGAGTGGACGAAAATGACCTAAATGTTAAACCAATGACACAAACGCACTAATTAGATGCACAAGATTTGTTAAAAACCCTAATTGGATTAGAATAAGACTAGGGAGGACGAAAAATGACCTAAATGTTCAAATAATAACACAAACGCACTTATTGGATGCACAAGATTGGTTAAAAACCCTAATTGGATTAGAAAAAGCCTAGGGAGGAAGAAAATGACCTAAATGTTCAACCAATAACACAAACGCACTTATAGGATGCACAAGATTGGTTAAAAACCCTAATTGGATTAGAATAAGCCTAGGGAGAACGAAAATGACCTAAATGTTCACCGAATGACACAAACGCACTTATTGGATGCACAAAATTGTTTAAAAACCGTAATTGGGTTAGAATAAGCCTAGGAAGGATGAAAATTAACTAAATGATAAACCAATGACACAAACACACTTATTGGATGCCCAAGATTGACTAGAAACCTTAATAGGATTAGAGTAAGCTTAGAGTGGACGAAAATGACCTAAATGTTAAACTAATGACACAAACGCACTAATTAGATGCACATGATTGGTTAAAAACCCTAATTGGATTAGAATAAGACTAGGGAGGACGAAAATGACCTAAATGTTCAAACAATAACACAAACGCACTTATTGGATGCACAAAATTGGTTAAAAACCCAAATTGGATTAGAATAAGCCTACGGATGACAAAAATGACCTAAATGATCAACCAATAACACAAACGCACTTATTGGATGCACATGATTGGTTAAAAACCCTAATTGCATTAGAATAAGCCTAGGGAGGATGAAAAAGACCTAAATGTTCAACCAATGACACAAACGCACTTATTGAATGCACAAAATTGGTTAAAAACCCTAATTGGATTAGAATAAGCCTAGGCAGGACGAAAATGAACTAAATGTTAAACCAATGACACAAACACACTTATTGGATGCACAAGATTGGCTAGAAAGCCTAATAGGATTAGAATAAGCCTAGAGTGGCCAAAATGAACTAAATGTTACACAAATGACACAAACACACTAATTGGATGCACATGATTGGTTAAAAACCCTAATTGGATTAGAACAAGACTAGGGAGGACGAAAATGACCTAAATGTTCAACCAATAACACAAACGCACTTATTGGATGCACAAGATTGGTTAAAAACCCTAATCGGATTAGAAAAAGCCTAGGGAGGAAGAAAATGACCTAAATGTTCAACCAATAACACAAACGCACTTATTGGATGCACAAGATTGGTTAAAAACCCTAATTGGATTAGAATAAGCCTTGGGTGGACGAAAATGACCTAAATGTTCAACCAATGACACAAACGCACTAATTAGATGCACATGATTATTTAAAAACCCTAATTGGATTAGAATAAGCGTAGGGAGGACGAAAATGACCTAAATATTCAACCAATAACACAAACGCACTTATTGGATGTTAAGATTGGTTAAAAACCCTAATTGGATTAGAATAAGCCTAGGGAGGACGAAAATGACCTAAATGTTCAACCAATGATACAAACGCACTTATTGAATACACAAAATTGGTTAAAAACCATAATTGGATTAGAATAAGCCTAGGGAGGACGAAAATGAACTAAATGTTAAACCAATGACACAAACACACTTATTGGATGCACAAGATTGGCTAGAAACCCTAATAGGATTATAGTAAGCTTAGAGTGGACGAAAATGACCTAAATGTTAAACCAATGACACAAACGCACTAATTAGATGCACAAGATTGGTTAAAAACCCTAATTGGATTAGAATAAGACTAGGGAGGACGAAAAATGACCTAAATGTTCAAACAATAACACAAACGCACTTATTGGATGCACAAGATTGGTTAAAAACCCTAATTGGATTAGAAAAAGCCTAGGGAGGAAGAAAATGACCTAAATGTTCAACCAATAACACAAACGCACTTATTGGATGCACAAGATTGGTTAAAAACCCTAATTGGATTAGAATAAGCCTAGGGAGAACGAAAATGACCTAAATGTTCACCGAATGACACAAACGCACTTATTGGATGCACAAAATTGTTTAAAAACCGTAATTGGATTAGAATAAGCCTAGGAAGGATGAAAATTAACTAAATGATAAACCAATGACACAAACACACTTATTGGATGCACAAGATTGGCTAGAAACCTTAATAGGATTAGAGTAAGCTTAGAGTGGACGAAAATGACCTAAATGTTAAACTAATGACACAAACGTACTAATTAGATGCACATGATTGGTTAAAAACCCTAATTGGATTAGAATAAGACTAGGGAGGACGAAAATGACCTAAATGTTCAAACAATAACACAAACGCACTTATTGGATGCACAAAATTGGATAAAAACCCTAATTGGATTAGAATAAGCCTAGGGAGGACAAAAATGACCTAAATGATCAACCAATAACACAAACGCACTTATTGGATGCACATGATTGGTTAAAAACCCTAATTGGATTAGAATAAGCCTAGGGAGAACGAAAATTTACTAAATGATAAACCAATGACACAAACACACTTATTGGATGCACAAGATTGGCTAGAAACCCTAATAGGATTAGAGTAAGCTTAGAGTGGACGAAAATGACCTAAATGTTAAACCAATGACACAAACGCACTAATTAGATGCACAAGATTGGTTAAAAACCCTAATTGGATTAGAATAAGACTAGGGAGGACAAAAATGACCTAAATGTTCAAACAATAACACAAACGCACTTATTGGATGCACAAGATTGGTTAAAAACCCTAATTGGATTAGAAAAAGCCTAGGGAGGAAGAAAATGACCTAAATGTTCAACCAATAACACAAACGCACTTATAGGATGCACAAGATTGGTTAAAAACCCTAATTGGATTAGAATAAGCCTAGGGAGGACGAAAATGACCTAAATGTTCAACCAATGACACAAATGCACTTATTGAATAAACAAAATTGGTTAAAAACCCTAATTGGATTAGAATAAGCCTAGGGTGGACGAAAATGAACTAAATGTTCAACCAATGACAAAAAAACAATTATTGGATGCATAAATTTGTTAAAAACCCTAATTAGATTAGAACAAGCCTAGGGAGGACGAAAATTAACTAAATGATAAACCAATGACACAAACACACTTATTGGATGCACAAGATTGACTAGAAACCCTAATAGGATTAGAGTAAGCTTAGAGTTGACGAAAATGACCTAAATGTTAAACCAATGACACTAACGCACTAATTAGATGCACAAGATTGGTTAAAAACCCTAATTGGATTAGAATAAGCCTAGGGAGGACGAAAATGACCTAAATGTTCAACCAATAACACAAACGGACTTATTTGATGCACAAGATTGGTTAAAAACCATAATTGGATTAGAATAAGCCTAGGGAGGACGAAAATGACTTAAATGTTCAACCAATAACACAAACGCACTTATTGGATGCACAAGATTGGCTAGAAAGCCTAATAGGATTAGAATAAGCCTAGAGTGGCGAAAATGAACTAAATGTTACACAAATGACACAAACACACTAATTGGATGCACATGATTGGTTAAAAACCCTAATTGGATTAGAATAAGACTAGGGAGGACGAAAATGACCTAAATGTTCAAACAATAACACAAACGCACTTATTGGATGCACAAGATTGGTTAAAAACCCTAATTGGATTAGAAAAAGCCTAGGGAGGAAGAAAATGACCTAAATGTTTAACCAACAACACAAACGCACTTATTGGATGCACAAGATTGGTTTAAAACCCTAATTGGATTAGAATAAGCCTAGGGAGGACGAAAATGACCTAAATGTTCCACCAATGACACAAACGCACTAATTAGATGCACATGATTGTTTTAAAACCCTAATTGGATTAGAATAAGCCTAGGGAGGACGAAAATGACCTAAATGTTCAACCAATAACACAAATGCACTTATTGGATGTTAAGATTGGTTAAAAACCCTAATTGGATTAGAATAAGCCTAGGGAGGACGAAAATGACCTAAATGTTCAACCAATGATACAAACGCACTTATTGAATACACAAAATTGGTTAAAATCCATAATTGGATTAGAATAAGCCTAGGGAGGACGAAAATGAACTAAATGTTAAACCAATGACACAAACACACTTATTGGATGCACAAGATTGGCTAGAAACCCTAATAGGATTAGAATGAGCTTAGAGTGGACGAAAATGACCTAAATGTTAAACCAGTGACACAAATGCACTAATTGGATGCACATGATTGGTTTAAAACCCTAATTGGATTAGAATAAGCCTAGGGAGGACGAAAATGACCTAAATGTTCAAAAAATAACACAAACGCACTTATTGGATGCACAAGATAGGTTAAAAACCCTAACTGGATTAGAATAAGCCTAGGGAGGACGAAAATGACCTAAATGTTCAACCAATGACACAAAAACAATTATTGGATGCATAAATTGGTTAAAAACCCTAATTGGATTAGAATAAGCCTAGGGAGGATGAAAATTAACTAAATGTTAAACCAATGACACAAACACACTTATTGAATGCACAAGATTGACTAGAAACCCTAATAGGATTAGAGTAAGCTTAGAGTGGACGAAAATGACCTAAATGTAAACCAATGACACTAACGCACTAATTAGATGCACAAGATTGGTTAAAAACCCTAATTGGATTAGAATAAGCCTAGGGAGGACGAAAATGACCTAAATGTTCAACCAATAACACCAACGAACTTATTTGATGCACAAGATTGGTTAAAAACCTTAATTGGATTAGAATAAGCCTAGGGAGGACGAAAATGACTTAAATGTTCAACCAATAACACAAACGCACTTATTGGATGCACAAGATTGGTTAAAAACCCTAACTGGATTAGAATAAGCCTAGGGAGGACGAAAATGACCTAAATGTTCAACCAATGACACAAAAACAATTATTGGATGCATAAATTGGTTAAAAAGCCTAATTGGATTAGAAAAAGCCTAGGGAGGACGAAAATTAACTAAATGATAAACCAATGACACAAACACACTTATTGGATGCACAAGATTGGCTAGAAACCCTAATAGGATTACAGTAAGCTTAGAGTGGACGAAAATGACCTAAATGTTAAACCAATGACACAAACGCACTAATTAGATGCACAAGATTGGTTAAAAACCCTAATTGGATTAGAATAAAACTAGGGAGGACAAAAATGACCTAAATGTTCAAACAATAACACAAACGCACTTATTGGATGCACAAGATTGGTTAAAAACCCTAATTGGATTAGAAAAAGCCTAGGGAGGAAGAAAATGACCTAAATGTTCAACCAATAACACAAACACACTTATAGGATGCACAAGGTTGGTTAAAAACCCTAATTGAATTAGAATAAGCCTAGGGAGGACGAAAATGACCTAAATGTTCAACCAATGACACAAATGCACTTATTGAATAAACAAAATTGGTTAAAAACCCTAATTGGATTAGAATAAGCCTAGGGAGGACGAAAATGAACTAAATGTTCAACCAACGACACAAAAACAATTATTGGATGCATAAATTTGTTAAAAACCCTAATTAGATTAGAACAAGCCTAGGGAGGACGAAAATTAACTAAATGATAAACCAATGACACAAACACGCTTATTGGATGCACAAGATTGACTAGAAACCCTAATAGGATTAGAGTAAGCTTAGAGTGGACGAAAATGACCTAAATGTTAAACCAATGACACTAACGCACTAATTAGATGCACAAGATTGGTTAAAAACCCTAATTGGATTAGAATAAGCCTTGGGAGGACGAAAATGACCTAAATGTTCAACCAATGACACAAACACACTAATTAGATGCACATGATTGTTTAAAAACCCTAATTGGATTAGAATAAGCCTAGGGAGGACGAAAATGACCTAAATGTTCAACTAATAACACAAACGAAATTATTGGATGTTAAGATTGGTTAAAAACCTAATTGAATTAGAATAAGCCTAGGGAGGACGAAAATGACCTAAATGTTCAACCAATGATACAAACGCACTTATTGAATACACAAAATTGGTTAAAAACCGTAATTGGATTAGAATAAGCCTAGGGAGGACGAAAATGAACTAAATGTTAAACCAATGACACAAACACACTTATTGGATGCACAAGATTGGCTAGAAACCCTAATAGGGTTAGAATGAGCTTAGAGTGGACGAAAATGACCTAAATGTTAAACCCGTGACACAAACGCACTAATTGGATGCACATGATTGGTTTAAAACCGTAATTGGATTAGAATAAGCCTAGGGAGGACAAAAATGACCTAAATGTTCAAACAATAACACAAACGCACTTATTGGATGCACAAGATAGGTTAAAAACCTTAACTGGAATAAAATAAGCCTAGGGAGGACGAAAATGACCTAAATGTTCAACCAATAACACAACACACTTATTTGATACACAAGATTGGTTAAAAACCTTAATTGGATTAGAATAAGCCTAGGGAGGAAGAAAATGACCTAAATGTTCAACCACTAACACAAACGCACTTATTGGATGCAAAAGATTGGTTAAAAACCCTAATTGCATTAGAATAAGCCTAGGGAGGATGAAAAAGACCTAAATGTTCACCCAATGACACAAACACACTTATTGAATGTACAAAATTGGTTAAAAACCCTAATTGGATTAGAATAAGCCTAGGGAGGACGAAAATGAACTAAATGTTAAACCAATGACACAAACACACTTATTGGAGGCAAAAGATTGGTTAGAAACCCTAATAGGATTAGAATGTGCTTAGAGTGGACGAAAATGACCTAAATGTTAAACCAGTGACACAAACGCACTAATTGGATGCACATGATTGGTTTAAAACCCTAATTGGATTAGAATAAGCCTAGGGAGGACGAAAATGACCTAAATGTTCAAACAATAACACAAACGCACTTATTGGATGCACAAGATAGGTTAAAAACCCTAACTGGATTAGAATAAGCCTAGGGAGGACGAAAATGACCTAAATGTTCAACCAGTAACTCAAACGGACTTATTTGATGCACAAGATTGGTTAAATACCCTAATTGGATTAGAAAAAGCCTAGGGAGGAAGAAAATGACCTAAATGTTCAACCAATAACACAAACGCACTTATTGGATGCACATGATTGTTTAAAAACCCTAATTGGATTAGAATAAGCCTAGGGAGGACGAAAATGACCTAAATGTTCAACCAATGACACAAACGCACTAATTAGATGCACATGATTGTTTAAAAACCCTAATTGGATTAGAATAAGCCTAGGGAGGACGAAAATGAGCTAAATGTTAAACCAATGACACAAACACACTTATTGGATGCACAAGATTGGCTAGAAACCCTAATAGGATTAGAATGAGCTTAGAGTGGACGAAAATGACCTAAATGTTAAACCATTGACATAAACGCACTAATTGGATGCACATGATTGGTTTAAAACTGTAATTGGATTAGAATAAGCCAAGGGAGGACGAAAATGACCTAAATGTTCAAACAATAACACAAACGCACTTATTGGATGCACAAGATAGGTTAAAAACCCTAACTGGATTAGAAAAAGCCTAGGGAGGAAGAAAATGACCAAAATGTTCAACAAATAACACAAACGCACTTATACGATGCACAAGATTGGTTAAAAACCCTAATTGGATTAGAATAAGCCTAGGGAGGACGAAAATTACCTAAATGTTCAACCAATAACACAAACGCACTTATTGGATGCATAAGATTGGTTAAAAACCCTAATTGGATTAGAATAAGCCTAGGGAGGACGAAAATGACCTAAATGTTCAACAAATGACACAAAAACAATTATTGGATAAATAAATTGGTTAAAAACCCTAATTGGATTAGAATAAGCTTAGGGAGGACGAAAATTAACTAAATGTTAAACCAATGACACAAACACACTTATTGGATGCACAAGATTGGCTAGAAACCCTAATAGGATTAGAATGAGCTTAGAGTGGACGAAAATGACCTAAATGTTAAACCCGTGACACAAACGCACTAATTGGATGCACATGATTGGTTTAAAACCGTAATTGGATTAGAATAAGCCTAGGGAGGACGAAAATGACCTAAATGTTCAAACAATAACACAAACGCACTTATTGGATGCACAAGATAGGTTAAAAACCTTAACTGGAATAGAATAAGCCTAGGGAGGACGAAAATGACCTAAATGTTCAACCAATAACACAACACACTTATTTGATACACAAGATTGGTTAAAAACCTTAATTGGATTAGAATAAGCCTAGGGAGGAAGAAAATGACCTAAATGTTCAACCACTAACACAAACGCACTTATTGGATGCACAAGATTGGTTAAAAACCCTAATTGCATTAGAATAAGCCTAGGGAGGATGAAAAAGACCTAAATGTTCACCCAATGACACAAACGCACTTATTGAATGCACAAAATTGGTTAAAAACCCTAATTGGATTAGAATAAGCCTAGGGAGGACGAAAATTAACTAAATGATAAACCAATGACACAAACACACTTATTGGATGCACAAGATTGACTAGAAACCCTAATAGGATTAGAGTAAGCTTAGAGTGGACGAAAATGACCTAAATGTTAAACCAATGACACAAAGGCACTAATTAGATGCACAAGATTGGTTAAAAACCCTAATTGGATTAGAATAAGCCTTGGGAGGACGAAAATGACCTAAATGTTCAACCAATGACACAAACGCACTAATTAGATGCACATGATTGTTTAAAAACCCTAATTGGATTAGAATAAGCCTAGGGAGGACGAAAATGACCTAAATGTTCAACCAATAACACAAACGAAATTATTGGATGCACAAGATAGGTTAAAAACCCTAACTGGATTAGAAAAAGCCTAGGGAGGAAGAAAATGACCAAAATGTTCAACAAATAACACAAACGCACTTATACGATGCACAAGATTGGTTAAAAACCCTAATTGGATTAGAATAAGCCTAGGGAGGACGAAAATGACCTAAATGTTCAACCAATAACACAAACGCACTTATTGGATGCATAAGATTGGTTAAAAACCCTAATTGGATTAGAATAAGCCTAGGGAGGACGAAAATGACCTAAATGTTCAACAAATGACACAAAAACAATTATTGGATAAATAAATTGGTTAAAAACCCTAATTGGATTAGAATAAGCTTAGGGAGGACGAAAATTAACTAAATGTTAAACCAATGACACAAACACACTTATTGGATGCACAAGATTGGCTAGAAACCCTAATAGGATTAGAATGAGCTTAGAGTGGACGAAAATGACCTAAATGTTAAACCCGTGACACAAACGCACTAATTGGATGCACATGATTGGTTTAAAACCGTAATTGGATTAGAATAAGCCTAGGGAGGACGAAAATGACCTAAATGTTCAAACAATAACACAAACGCACTTATTGGATGCACAAGATAGGTTAAAAACCTTAACTGGAATAGAATAAGCCTAGGGAGGACGAAAATGACCTAAATGTTCAACCAATAACACAACACACTTATTTGATACACAAGATTGGTTAAAAACCTTAATTGGATTAGAATAAGCCTAAGGAGGAAGAAAATGACCTAAATGTTCAACCACTAACACAAACGCACTTATTGGATGCACAAGATTGGTTAAAAACCCTAATTGCATTAGAATAAGCCTAGAAAGGATGAAAAAGACCTAAATGTTCACCCAATGACACAGACGCACTTATTGAATGCACAAAATTGGTTAAAAACCCTAATTGGATTAGAATAAGCCTAGGGAGGACGAAAATTAACTAAATGATAAACCAATGACACAAACACACTTATTGGATGCACAAGATTGACTAGAAACCCTAATAGGATTAGAGTAAGCTTAGAGTGGACGAAAATGACCTAAATGTTAAACCAATGACACAAACGCACTAATTAGATGCACAAGATTGGTTAAAAACCCTAATTGGATTAGAATAAGCCTTGGGAGGACGAAAATGACCTAAATGTTCAACCAATGACACAAACGCACTAATTAGATGCACATGATTGTTTAAAAACCCTAATTGGATTAGAATAAGCCTAGGGAGGACGAAAATGACCTAAATGTTCAACCAATAACACAAACGAAATTATTGGATGCACAAGATAGGTTAAAAACCCTAACTGGATTAGAAAAAGCCTAGGGAGGAAGAAAATGACCAAAATGTTCAACAAATAACACAAACGCACTTATACGATGCACAAGATTGGTTAAAAACCCTAATTGGATTAGAATAAGCCTAGGGAGGACGAGAATGACCTAAATGTTCAACCAATAACACAAACGCACTTATTGGATGCATAAGATTGGTTAAAAACCCTAATTGGATTAGAATAAGCCTAGGGAGGACGAAAATGACCTAAATGTTCAACAAATGACACAAAAACAATTATTGGATAAATAAATTGGTTAAAAACCCTAATTGGATTAGAATAAGCTTAGGGAGGACGAAAATTAACTAAATGTTAAACCAATGACACAAACACACTTATTGGATGCACAAGATTGGCTAGAAACCCTAATAGGATTAGAATGAGCTTAGAGTGGACGAAAATGACCTAAATGTTAAACCCGTGACACAAACGCACTAATTGGATGCACATGATTGGTTTAAAACCGTAATTGGATTAGAATAAGCCTAGGGAGGACGAAAATGACCTAAATGTTCAAACAATAACACAAACGCACTTATTGGATGCACAAGATAGGTTTAAAACCTTAACTGGAATAGAATAAGCCTAGGGAGGACGAAAATGACCAAAATGTTCAACCAATAACACAACACACTTATTTGATACACAAGATTGGTTAAAAACCTTAATTGGATTAGAATAAGCCTAGGGAGGAAGAAAATGACCTAAATGTTCAACCACTAACACAAACGCACTTATTGGATGCACAAGATTGGTTAAAAACCCTAATTGCATTAGAATAAGCCTAGGGATTATGAAAAAGACCTAAATGTTCACCCAATGACACAAACGCACTTATTGAATGCACAAAATTGGTTAAAAACCCTAATTGGATTAGAATAAGCCTAGGGAGGACGAAAATGAACTAAATGTTAAACCAATGACACAAACAAACTTATTGGATGCACAAGATTGGCTAGAAAGCCTAATAGGATTATAGTAAGCTTAGAGTGGCAAAAATGAACTAAATGTTACACAAATGACACAAACACACTAATTGGATGCACATGATTGGTTAAAAACCCTAATTAGATTAGAATAAGACTAGGGAGGACGAAAATGACCTAAATGTTCAACCAATGACACAAACGCACTTGTTGGATGCACATGATAGGTTAAAAACCCTAATTGGATTAGAATAAGCCTAGGGAGGACGAAAATGAACTAAATGTTAAACCAATGACACAAACACACTTATTGGATGCACAAGATTGGCTAGAAACCATAATAGGATTATAGTAAGCTTAGAGTGGACGAAAATGACCTAAATGTTAAACCAATGACACAAACGCACTAATTAGATGCACAAGATTTGTTAAAAACCCTAATTGGATTAGAATAAGACTAGGGAGGACGAAAAATGACCTAAATGTTCAAACAATAACACAAACGCACTTATTGGATGCACAAGATTGGTTAAAAACCCTAATTGGATTAGAAAAAGCCTAGGGAGGAAGAAAATGACCTAAATGTTCAACCAATAACACAAACGCACTTATAGGATGCACAAGATTGGTTAAAAACCCTAATTGGATTAGAATAAGCCTAGGGAGAACGAAAATGACCTAAATGTTCACCGAATGACACAAACGCACTTATTGGATGCACAAAATTGTTTAAAAACCGTAATTGGGTTAGAATAAGCCTAGGAAGGATGAAAATTAACTAAATGATAAACCAATGACACAAACACACTTATTGGATGCCCATGATTGGCTAGAAACCTTAATAGGATTAGAGTAAGCTTAGAGTGGACGAAAATGACCTAAATGTTAAACTAATGACACAAACGCACTAATTAGATGCACATGATTGGTTAAAAACCCTAATTGGATTAGAATAAGACTAGGGAGGACGAAAATGACCTAAATGTTCAAACAATAACACAAACGCACTTATTGGATGCACAAAATTGGTTAAAAACCCAAATTGGATTAGAATAAGCCTACGGAGGACAAAAATGACCTAAATGATCAACCAATAACACAAACGCACTTATTGGATGCACATGATTGGTTAAAAACCCTAATTGCATTAGAATAAGCCTAGGGAGGATGAAAAAGACCTAAATGTTCAACCAATGACACAAACGCACTTATTGAATGCACAAAATTGGTTAAAAACCCTAATTGGATTAGAATAAGCCTAGGCAGGACGAAAATGAACTAAATGTTAAACCAATGACACAAACACACTTATTGGATGCACAAGATTGGCTAGAAAGCCTAATAGGATTAGAATAAGCCTAGAGTGGCCAAAATGAACTAAATGTTACACAAATGACACAAACACACTAATTGGATGCACATGATTGGTTAAAAACCCTAATTGGATTAGAACAAGACTAGGGAGGACGAAAATGACCTAAATGTTCAACCAATAACACAAACGCACTTATTGGATGCACAAGATTGGTTAAAAACCCTAATTGGATTAGAAAAAGCCTAGGGAGGAAGAAAATGACCTAAAAGTTCAACCAATAACACAAACGCACTTATTGGATGCATAAGATTGGTTAAAAACCCTAATTGGATTAGAATAAGCCTTGGGAGGACGAAATTGACCTAAATGTTCAACCCATGACATAAACGCACTAATTAGATGCACATGATTGTTTAAAAACCCTAATTGGATTAGAATAAGCCTAGGGAGGACGAAAATGACCTAAATATTCAACCAATAACACAAACGCACTTATTGGATGTTAAGATTGGTTAAAAACCCTAATTGGATTAGAATAAGCCTAGGCAGGACGAAAATGACCTAAATGTTCAACCAATGATACAAACGCACTTATTGAATACACAAAATTGGTTAAAAACCATAATTGGATTAGAATAAGCCTAGGGAGGACGAAAATGAACTAAATGTTAAACCAATGACACAAACACACTTATTGGATGCACAAGATTGGCTAGAAACCCTAATAGGATTAGAGTAAGCTTAGAGTGGACGAAAATGACCTAAATGTTAAACCAGTGACACAAATGCACTAATTGGATGCACATGATTGGTTTAAAACCCTAATTGGATTAGAATAAGCCTAGGGAGGACGAGAATGACCTAAATGTTTAAACAATAACACAAACGCACTTATTGGATGCACAAGATAGGTTAAAAACCCTAACTGGATTAGAATAAGCCTAGGGAGGACGAAAATGACCTAAATGTTCAACCAATAACACAAACGGACTTATTTGATGCACAAGATTGGTTAAAAACCTTAATTGGATTAGAATAAGCCTAGGGAGGACGAAAATGACATAAATGTTCAACCAATAACACAAACGCACTTATTGGATGCACAAGATTGGTTAAAAACCCTAATTGGATTAGAATAAGCCTAGGGAGGACGAAAATGACCTAAATGTTCAACCAATGACACAAAAACAATTATTGGATGCATAAATTGGTTAAAAACCCTAATTGGATTAGAATAAGCCTAGGGAGAACGAAAATTAACTAAATGATAAACCAATGACACAAACACACTTATTGGATGCACAAGATTGGCTAGAAACCCTAATAGGATTAGAGTAAGCTTAGAGTGGACGAAAATGACCTAAATGTTAAACCAATGACACAAACGCACTAATTAGATGCACAAGATTGGTTAAAAACCCTAATTGGATTAGAATAAGACTAGGGAGGACAAAAATGACCTAAATGTTCAAACAATAACACAAACGCACTTATTGGATGCACAAGATTGGTTAAAAACCCTAATTGGATTAGAAAAAGCCTAGGGAGGAAGAAAATGACCTAAATGTTCAACCAATAACACAAACGCACTTATTGGATGCACAAGATTGGTTAAAAACCTTAATTGGATTAGAATAAGCCTAGGGAGGACGAAAATGACCTAAATGTTCAACCAATAACACAAACGCACTTATTGGATGCACAAGATTGGTTAAAAACCTTAATTGGATTAGAATAAGCTAGGGAGGACGAAAATGACCTAAATGTTCAACCAATAACACAAACGCACTTATTGGATGTACAAGATTGGTTAAAAACCCTTGTTGGATTAGAATAAGCCTAGGGAGGATGAAAATGACCTAAATGTTCAACCAATGACACAAACGCACTAATTAGATGCACATGATTGGTTAAAAACCCTAATTGGATTAGAATAAGCCTAGGGAGGACGAAAATGACCTAAATGTTCAACCAATAACACAAACGCACTAATTAGATGCACAAGATTGGTTAAAAACCCTAATTGGATTAGAATAAGCCTAGGGAGTACGAAAATGACCTAAATGTTCAACCAATGACAAAAAACGCACTTATTGAATACACAGAATTGGATAAAAACAATAATTGGATTAGAATAAGCCTAGGGAGGACGAAAATGAACTAAATGTTCAACCAATAACACAAACGCACTTACTGGATGCACAAGATTGGTTAAAAACCCTTATAGGATTAGAATAAGCTTAGAGTGGACGAAAATGACCTAAATGTTAAACCAGTGACACAAACGCACTAATTGGATGCACATGATTGGTTAAAAACCCTAATTGGATTAGAATAAGCCTAGGGAGGACGAAAATGACCTAAATGTTCAAACAATAACACAAACGCACTTATTGGATGCACAAGATAGGTTAAAAACCCTAACTGGATTAGAATAAGCCTAGGGAGGACGAAAAAGACCTAAATGTTCAACCAATAACACAAACACACTTATTTGATGCACAAGATTGGCTAGAAACCCTAATAGGATTAGAGTAAGCTTAGAGTGGACGAAAATGACCTAAATGTTAAACCAATGACACAAACGCACTAATTAGATGCACAAGATTGGTTAAAAACCCTAATTGGATTAGAATAAGACTAGGGAGGACGAAAATGACCTAAATGTTCAAACAATAACACAAACGCACTTATTGGATGCACAAGATTGGTTAAAAACCCTAATTGGATTAGAAAAAGCCTAGGGAGGAAGAAAATGACCTAAATGTTTAACCAACAACACAAACGCACTTATTGGATGCACAAGATTGGTTTAAAACCCTAATTGGATTAGAATAAGCCTAGGGAGGACGAAAATGACCTAAATGTTCCACCAATGACACAAACGCACTAATTAGATGCACATGATTGTTTTAAAACCCTAATTGGATTAGAATAAGCCTAGGGAGGACGAAAATGACCTAAATGTTCAACCAATAACACAAATGCACTTATTGGATGTTAAGATTGGTTAAAAACCCTAATTGGATTAGAATAAGCCTAGGGAGGACGAAAATGACCTAAATGTTCAACCAATGATACAAACGCACTTATTGAATACACAAAATTGGTTAAAATCCATAATTGGATTAGAATAAGCCTAGGGAGGACGAAAATGAACTAAATGTTAAACCAATGACACAAACACACTTATTGGATGCACAAGATTGGCTAGAAACCCTAATAGGATTAGAATGAGCTTAGAGTGGACGAAAATGACCTAAATGTTAAACCAGTGACACAAATGCACTAATTGGATGCACATGATTGGTTTAAAACCCTAATTGGATTAGAATAAGCCTAGGGAGGACGAAAATGACCTAAATGTTCAAAAAATAACACAAACGCACTTATTGGATGCACAAGATAGGTTAAAAACCCTAACTGGATTAGAATAAGCCTAGGGAGGACGAAAATGACCTAAATGTTCAACCAATGACACAAAAACAATTATTGGATGCATAAATTGGTTAAAAACCCTAATTGGATTAGAATAAGCCTAGGGAGGATGAAAATTAACTAAATGTTAAACCAATGACACAAACACACTTATTGAATGCACAAGATTGACTAGAAACCCTAATAGGATTAGAGTAAGCTTAGAGTGGACGAAAATGACCTAAATGTAAACCAATGACACTAACGCACTAATTAGATGCACAAGATTGGTTAAAAACCCTAATTGGATTAGAATAAGCCTAGGGAGGACGAAAATGACCTAAATGTTCAACCAATAACACCAACGAACTTATTTGATGCACAAGATTGGTTAAAAACCTTAATTGGATTAGAATAAGCCTAGGGAGGACGAAAATGACTTAAATGTTCAACCAATAACACAAACGCACTTATTGGATGCACAAGATTGGTTAAAAACCCTAACTGGATTAGAATAAGCCTAGGGAGGACGAAAATGACCTAAATGTTCAACCAATGACACAAAAACAATTATTGGATGCATAAATTGGTTAAAAAGCCTAATTGGATTAGAAAAAGCCTAGGGAGGACGAAAATTAACTAAATGATAAACCAATGACACAAACACACTTATTGGATGCACAAGATTGGCTAGAAACCCTAATAGGATTACAGTAAGCTTAGAGTGGACGAAAATGACCTAAATGTTAAACCAATGACACAAACGCACTAATTAGATGCACAAGATTGGTTAAAAACCCTAATTGGATTAGAATAAAACTAGGGAGGACAAAAATGACCTAAATGTTCAAACAATAACACAAACGCACTTATTGGATGCACAAGATTGGTTAAAAACCCTAATTGGATTAGAAAAAGCCTAGGGAGGAAGAAAATGACCTAAATGTTCAACCAATAACACAAACGCACTTATAGGATGCACAAGATTGGTTAAAAACCCTAATTGGATTAGAATAAGCCTAGGGAGGACGAAAATGACCTAAATGTTCAACCAATGACACAAATGCACTTATTGAATAAACAAAATTGGTTAAAAACCCTAATTGGATTAGAATAAGCCTAGGGAGGACGAAAATGAACTAAATGTTCAACCAATGACAAAAAAACAATTATTGGATGCATAAATTTGTTAAAAACCCTAATTAGATTAGAACAAGCCTAGGGAGGACGAAAATTAACTAAATTATAAACCAATGACACAAACACACTTATTGGATGCACAAGATTGACTAGAAACCCTAATAGGATTAGAGTAAGCTTAGAGTTGACGAAAATGACCTAAATGTTAAACCAATGACACTAACGCACTAATTAGATGCACAAGATTGGTTAAAAACCCTAATTGGATTAGAATAAGCCTAGGGAGGACGAAAATGACCTAAATGTTCAACCAATAACACAAACGGACTTATTTGATGCACAAGATTGGTTAAAAACCATAATTGGATTAGAATAAGCCTAGGGAGGACGAAAATGACTTAAATGTTCAACCAATAACACAAACGCACTTATTGGATGCACAAGATTGGTTAAAAACACTAATTGGATTAGAATAAGTCTAGGGAGGACGAAAATGACCTAAATGTTCAACCAATGACACAAAAACAATTATTGGATGCATAAATTGGTTAAAAACCCTAATTGGATTAGAATAAGCCTAGGGAGAACGAAAATTAACTAAATGATAAACCAATGACACAAACACACTTATTGGATGCACAAGATTGGCTAGAAACCCTAATAGGATAAGAGTAAGCTTAGAGTGGACGAAAATGACCTAAATGTTAAACCAATACCACAAACGCACTAATTAGATGCACAAGATTGGTTAAAAACCCTAATTGGATTAGAATAAGACTAGGGAGGACAAAAATGACCTAAATGTTCAAACAATAACACAAACGCACTTATTGGATGCACAAGATTGGTTAAAAACCCTAATTGGATTAGAAAAAGCCTAGGGAGGAAGAAAATGACCTAAATGTTCAACCAATAAAACAAACGCACTTATTGGATGCACAAAATTGGTTAAAAACCCTAATTGGATTAGAATAAGCCTAGGGAGGACAAAAATGACCTAAATGATCAACCAATAACACAAACGCACTTATTGGATGCACATGATTGGTTAAAAACCCTAATTGCATTAGAATAAGCCTAGGGAGGATGTAAAAGACCTAAATGTTCAACCAATGACAGAAACGCACATGTTGAATGCACAAAATTGGTTAAAAACCCTAATTGGATTAGAATAAGCCTAGGGAGGACGAAAATGAACTAAATGTTAAACCAATGACACAAACACACTTATTGGATGCACAAGATTGGCTAGAAAGCCTAATAGGATTAGAATAAGCCTAGAGTGGCCAAAATGAACTAAATGTTACACAAATGACACAAACACACTAATTGGATGCACATGATTGGTTAAAAACCCTAATTGGATTAGAACAAGACTAGGGAGGACGAAAATGACCTAAATGTTCAACCAATAACACAAACGCACTTATTGGATGCACAAGATTGGTTAAAAACCCTAATTGGATTAGAAAAAGCCTAGGGAGGAAGAAAATGACCTAAAAGTTCAACCAATAACACAAACGCACTTATTGGATGCATAAGATTGGTTAAAAACCCTAATTGGATTAGAATAAGCCTTGGGAGGACGAAATTGACCTAAATGTTCAACCCATGACATAAACGCACTAATTAGATGCACATGATTGTTTAAAAACCCTAATTGGATTAGAATAAGCCTAGGGAGGACGAAAATGACCTAAATATTCAACCAATAACACAAACGCACTTATTGGATGTTAAGATTGGTTAAAAACCCTAATTGGATTAGAATAAGCCTAGGCAGGACGAAAATGACCTAAATGTTCAACCAATGATACAAACGCACTTATTGAATACACAAAATTGGTTAAAAACCATAATTGGATTAGAATAAGCCTAGGGAGGACGAAAATGAACTAAATGTTAAACCAATGACACAAACACACTTATTGGATGCACAAGATTGGCTAGAAACCCTAATAGGATTAGAGTAAGCTTAGAGTGGACGAAAATGACCTAACTGTTAAACCAGTGACACAAACACACTAATTGGATGCACATGATTGGTTCAAAACCCTAATTGGATTAGAATAAGCCTAGGGAGGACGAAAATGACCTAAATGTTCAACCAATGACACAAACGCAGTTATTGGATGCACAAGATTGGTTAAAAACCCTAATTGGATTAGAATAAGCCTAGGGAGGATGAAAATGACCTAAATGTTCGACCAATAACACAAACGCACTTATTGGATGCACAAGATTGGTTAAAAACCTTAATTGGATTCGAATAAGCCTAGGGAGGACGAAAATGACCTAAATGTTAAACCAATAACACAAACGCACTTATTGGATGCACAAGATTGGTTAAAAACCTTAATTGGATTAGAATAAGCCTAGGGAGGACGAAAATGACCTAAATGTTCAACCAATAACACAAACGCACTTATTGGATGCACAAGATTGGTTAAAAACCCTAATTGGATTAGAATAAGCCTAGGGAGGACGAAAATGAACTAAATGTTAAACCAATGACACAAACACACTTATTGGATGCACAAGATTGGCTAGAAACCGTAATAGGATTAGAATAAGCCTAGAGTGGATGAAAATGACCTAAATGTTAAACCAATGACACAAATGCACTAATTGGATGCACATGATTGTTTAAAAACCCTAATTGGATTAGAATAAGCCTAGGGAGGACGAAAATGACCTAAATGTTCAGACAATAACACAAACGCACTTATTGGATGCACAAGATTGGTTAAAAACCCTAATTGGATTAGAATAAGCCTAGGGAGGACGAAAATGACCTAAATGTTCAACCAATGACACAAACGCACTTATTGAATACACAAAATTGGTTAAAAACCGTAATTGGATTAGAATAAGCCTAGGGAGGACGAAAATGAACTAAATGTTAAACCAATGACACAAACACACTTATTGGATGCACAAGATTGGCTAGAAACCCTAATAGGGTTAGAATGAGCTTAGAGTGGACGAAAATGACCTAAATGTTAAACCCGTGACACAAACGCACTAATTGGATGCACATGATTGGTTTAAAACCGTAATTGGATTAGAATAAGCCTAGGGAGGACGAAAATGACCTAAATGTTCAAACAATAACACAAACGCACTTATTGGATGCACAAGATAGGTTAAAAACCTTAACTGGAATAAAATAAGCCTAGGGAGGACGAAAATGACCTAAATGTTCAACCAATAACACAACACACTTATTTGATACACAAGATTGGTTAAAAACCTTAATTGGATTAGAATAAGCCTAGGGAGGAAGAAAATGACCTAAATGTTCAACCACTAACACAAACGCACTTATTGGATGCACAAGATTGGTTAAAAACCCTAATTGCATTAGAATAAGCCTAGGGATTATGAAAAAGACCTAAATGTTCACCCAATGACACAAACGCACTTATTGAATGCACAAAATTGGTTAAAAACCCTAATTGGATTAGAATAAGCCTAGGGAGGACGAAAATGAACTAAATGTTAAACCAATGACACAAACAAACTTATTGGATGCACAAGATTGGCTAGAAAGCCTAATAGGATTATAGTAAGCTTAGAGTGGCAAAAATGAACTAAATGTTACACAAATGACACAAACACACTAATTGGATGCACATGATTGGTTAAAAACCCTAATTAGATTAGAATAAGACTAGGGAGGACGAAAATGACCTAAATGTTCAACCAATGACACAAACGCACTTGTTGGATGCACATGATAGGTTAAAAACCCTAATTGGATTAGAATAAGCCTAGGGAGGACGAAAATGAACTAAATGTTAAACCAATGACACAAACACACTTATTGGATGCACAAGATTGGCTAGAAACCATAATAGGATTATAGTAAGCTTAGAGTGGACGAAAATGACCTAAATGTTAAACCAATGACACAAACGCACTAATTAGATGCACAAGATTTGTTAAAAACCCTAATTGGATTAGAATAAGACTAGGGAGGACGAAAAATGACCTAAATGTTCAAACAATAACACAAACGCACTTATTGGATGCACAAGATTGGTTAAAAACCCTAATTGGATTAGAAAAAGCCTAGGGAGGAAGAAAATGACCTAAATGTTCAACCAATAACACAAACGCACTTATAGGATGCACAAGATTGGTTAAAAACCCTAATTGGATTAGAATAAGCCTAGGGAGAACGAAAATGACCTAAATGTTCACCGAATGACACAAACGCACTTATTGGATGCACAAAATTGTTTAAAAACCGTAATTGGGTTAGAATAAGCCTAGGAAGGATGAAAATTAACTAAATGATAAACCAATGACACAAACACACTTATTGGATGCCCATGATTGGCTAGAAACCTTAATAGGATTAGAGTAAGCTTAGAGTGGACGAAAATGACCTAAATGTTAAACTAATGACACAAACGCACTAATTAGATGCACATGATTGGTTAAAAACCCTAATTGGATTAGAATAAGACTAGGGAGGACGAAAATGACCTAAATGTTCAAACAATAACACAAACGCACTTATTGGATGCACAAAATTGGTTAAAAACCCAAATTGGATTAGAATAAGCCTACGGAGGACAAAAATGACCTAAATGATCAACCAATAACACAAACGCACTTATTGGATGCACATGATTGGTTAAAAACCCTAATTGCATTAGAATAAGCCTAGGGAGGATGAAAAAGACCTAAATGTTCAACCAATGACACAAACGCACTTATTGAATGCACAAAATTGGTTAAAAACCCTAATTGGATTAGAATAAGCCTAGGCAGGACGAAAATGAACTAAATGTTAAACCAATGACACAAACACACTTATTGGATGCACAAGATTGGCTAGAAAGCCTAATAGGATTAGAATAAGCCTAGAGTGGCCAAAATGAACTAAATGTTACACAAATGACACAAACACACTAATTGGATGCACATGATTGGTTAAAAACCCTAATTGGATTAGAA
>JBBPBP010000004.1:27913149-27925926 GCA_037974735.1 Cicer chorassanicum
CTAGGGAGGACGAAAATGACCTAAATGTTCAACCAATGACACAAAAACAATTATTGGATGCATAAATTGGTTAAAAACCCTAATTGGATTAGAATAAGCCTAGGGAGAACGAAAATTAACTAAATGATAAACCAATGACACAAACACACTTATTGGATGCACAAGATTGGCTAGAAACCCTAATAGGATAAGAGTAAGCTTAGAGTGGACGAAAATGACCTAAATGTTAAACCAATACCACAAACGCACTAATTAGATGCACAAGATTGGTTAAAAACCCTAATTGGATTAGAATAAGACTAGGGAGGACAAAAATGACCTAAATGTTCAAACAATAACACAAACGCACTTATTGGATGCACAAGATTGGTTAAAAACCCTAATTGGATTAGAAAAAGCCTAGGGAGGAAGAAAATGACCTAAATGTTCAACCAATAAAACAAACGCACTTATTGGATGCACAAAATTGGTTAAAAACCCTAATTGGATTAGAATAAGCCTAGGGAGGACAAAAATGAACTAAATGTTAAACCAATGACACAAACACACTTATTGGATGCACAAGATTGGCTAGAAAGCCTAATAGGATTAGAATAAGCCTAGAGTGGCCAAAATGAACTAAATGTTACACAAATGACACAAACACACTAATTGGATGCACATGATTGGTTAAAAACCCTAATTGGATTAGAATAAGACTAGGGAGGACGAAAATGACCTAAATGTTCAACCAATAACACAAACGCACTTATTGGATGCACAAGATTGGTTAAAAACCCTAATTGGATTAGAAAAAGCCTAGGGAGGAAGAAAATGACCTAAATGTTCAACCAATAAAACAAACCCACTTATTGGATGCACAAAATTGTTTAAAAACCGTAATTGGATTAGAATAAGCCTAGGAAGGATGAAAATTAACTAAATGATAAACCAATAACACAAACACACTTATTGGATGCACAAGATTGGCTAGAAACCTTAATAGGATTAGAGTAAGCTTAGAGTGGACGAAAATGACCTAAATGTTAAACTAATGACACAAACGCACTAATTAGATGCACATGATTGGTTAAAAACCCTAATTGGATTAGAATAAGACTAGGGAGGACGAAAATGACCTAAATGTTCAAACAATAACACAAACGCACTTATTGGATGCACAAAATTGGTTAAAAACCCTAATTGGATTAGAATAAGCCTAGGGAGGACAAAAATAACCTAAATGATCAACCAATAACACAAATGCACTTATTGGATGCACATGATTTGTTAAAAACCCTAATTGCATTAGAATAAGCCTAGGGAGGATGTAAAAGACCTAAATGTTCAACCAATGACAGAAACGCACTTATTGAATGCACAAAATTGGTTAAAAACTCTAATTGGATTAGAATAAGCCTAGGGAGGACGAAAATGAACTAAATGTTAAACCAATGACACAAACACACTTATTGGATGCACAAGATTGGCTAGAAAGCCTAATAGGATTAGAATAAGCCTAGAGTGGCCAAAATGAACTAAATGTTACACAAATGACACAAACACACTAATTGGATGCACATGATTGGTTAAAAACCCTAATTGGATTAGAATAAGACTAGGGAGGACGAAAATGACCTAAATGTTCAAACAATAACACAAACGCACTTATTGGATGCACAAGATTGGTTAAAAACCCTAATTGGATTAGAAAAAGCCTAGGGAGGAAGAAAATGACCTAAATGTTCAACCAATAACACAAACGCACTTATTGGATGCACAAGATTGGTTAAAAACCCTAATTGGATTAGAATAAGCCTAGGGAGGACGAAAATGACCTAAATGTTCCACCAATGACACAAACGCACTTATTGGATGCACAAGATTGGCTAGAAAGCCTAATAGGATTAGAATAAGCCTAGAGTGGACGAAAATGACCTAAATGTTACACAAATGACACAAACGCACTAATTCGATGCACATGATTGTTTAAAAACCCTAATTGGATTAGAATAAGCCTAGGGAGGACGAAAATGACCTATATGTTCAACCAATAACACAAACGCACTTATTGGATGCACAAGATTGGTTAAAAACCCTAATTGGATTAGAATAAGCCTAGGGAGGACGAAAATAACCTAAATGTTCAACTAATGACACAAACGCACTTATTCAATACACAAAATTGGTTAAAAACCATTATTGGATTAGAATAAGCCTAGGGAGGACGAAAATGAACTAAATGTTAAACCAATGACACAAACACACTTATTGGATGCACAAGATTGGCTAGAAAGCCTAATAGGATTAGAATAAGCCTAGAGTGGACGAAAATGACCTAAATGTTACACAAATGACACAAACGCACTAATTCGATGCACATGATTGTTTAAAAACCCTAATTGGATTAGAATAAGCCTAGGGAGGACGAAAATGACCTAAATGTTCAACCAATAACACAAACGCACTTATTGGATGCACAAGATTGGTTAAAAACCCTAATTGGATTAGAATAAGCCTAGGGAGGACGAAAATGACCTAAATGTTCAATCAATAACACAAACGCACTTATTGGATGCACAAGATTGGTTAAAAACCCTAATTGGATTAGAAAAAGCCTAGGGAGGAAGAAAATGACCTAAATGTTCAACCAATAACACAAACGCACTTATTGGATGCACAAGATTGGTTAAAAACCCTAATTGGATTAGAATAAGCCTAGGGAGGACGAAAATGACCTAAATGTTCCACCAATGACACAAACGCACTAATTAGATGCACATGATTGTTTAAAAACCCTAATTGGATTAGAATAAGCCTAGGGAGGACGAAAATGACATAAATGTTCAACCAATAACACAAATGCACTTATTGGATGTTAAGATTGGTTAAAAACCCTAATTGGATTAGAATAAGCCTAGGGAGGACGAAAATGACCTAAATGTTCAACCAATGATACAAACGCACTTATTGAATACACAAAATTGGTTAAAATCCATAATTGGATTAGAATAAGCCTAGGGAGGACGAAAATGAACTAAATGTTAAACCAATGACACAAACACACTTATTGGATGCACAAGATTGGCTAGAAACCCTAATAGGATTAGAATGAGCTTAGAGTGGACGAAAATGACCTAAATGTTAAACCAGTGACACAAATGCACTGATTGGATGCACATGATTGGTTTAAAACCCTAATTGGATTAGAATAAGCCTAGGGAGGACGAAAATGACCTAAATGTTCAAAAAATAACACAAACGCACTTATTGGATGCACAAGATAGGTTAAAAACCCTAACTGGATTAGAATAAGCCTAGGGAGGACGAAAATGACCTAAATGTTCAACCAATGACACAAAAACAATTATTGGATGCATAAATTGGTTAAAAACCCTAATTGGATTAGAATAAGCCTAGGGAGGATGAAAATTAACTAAATGTTAAACCAATGACACAAACACACTTATTGAATGCACAAGATTGACTAGAAACCCTAATAGGATTAGAGTAAGCTTAGAGTGGACGAAAATGACGTAAATGTTAAACCAATGACACTAACGCACTAATTAGATGCACAAGATTGGTTAAAAACCCTAATTGGATTAGAATAAGCCTAGGGAGGACGAAAATGACCTAAATGTTCAACCAATAACACCAACGAACTTATTTGATGCACAAGATTGGTTAAAAACCTTAATTGGATTACAATAAGCCTAGGGAGGACGAAAATGACTTAAATGTTCAACCAATAACACAAACGCACTTATTGGATGCACAAGATTGGTTAAAAACCCTAACTGGATTAGAATAAGCCTAGGGAGGACGAAAATGACCTAAATGTTCAACCAATGACAAAAAAACAATTATTGGATGCATAAATTTGTTAAAAACCCTAATTAGATTAGAACAAGCCTAGGGAGGACGAAAATTAACTAAATGATAAACCAATGACACAAACACACTTATTGGATGCACAAGATTGACTAGAAACCCTAATAGGATTAGAGTAAGCTTAGAGTTGACGAAAATGACCTAAATGTTAAACCAATGACACTAACGCACTAATTAGATGCACAAGATTGGTTAAAAACCCTAATTGGATTAGAATAAGCCTAGGGAGGACGAAAATGACCTAAATGTTCAACCAATAACACAAACGGACTTATTTGATGCACAAGATTGGTTAAAAACCTTAATTGGATTAGAATAAGCCTAGGGAGGACGAAAATGACTTAAATGTTCAACCAATAACACAAACGCACTTATTGGATGCACAAGATTGGTTAAAAACCCTAATTGGATTAGAATAAGTCTAGGGAGGACGAAAATGACCTAAATGTTCAACCAATGACACAAAATCAATTATTGGATGCATAAATTGGTTAAAAACCCTAATTGGATTAGAATAAGCCTAGGGAGAACGAAAATTAACTAAATGATAAACCAATGACACAAACACACTTATTGGATGCACAAGATTGGCTAGAAACCCTAATAGGATTAGAGTAAGCTTAGAGTGGACGAAAATGACCTAAATGTTAAACCAATACCACAAACGCACTAATTAGATGCACAAGATTGGTTAAAAACCCTAATTGGATTAGAATAAGACTAGGGAGGACAAAAATGACCTAAATGTTCAAACAATAACACAAACGCACTTATTGGATGCACAAGATTGGTTAAAAACCCTAATTGGATTAGAAAAAGCCTAGGGAGGAAGAAAATGACCTAAATGTTCAACCAATAAAACAAACGCACTTATTGGATGCACAAAATTGGTTAAAAACCCTAATTGGATTAGAATAAGCCTAGGGAGGACAAAAATGACCTAAATGATCAACCAATAACACAAACGCACTTATTGGATGCACATGATTGGTTAAAAACCCTAATTGCATTAGAATAAGCCTAGGGAGGATGTAAAAGACCTAAATGTTCAACCAATGACAGAAACGCACTTATTGAATGCACAAAATTGGTTAAAAACCCTAATTGGATTAGAATAAGCCTAGGGAGGACGAAAATGAACTAAATGTTAAACCAATGACACAAACACACTTATTGGATGCACAAGATTGGCTAGAAAGCCTAATAGGATTAGAATAAGCCTAGAGTGGCCAAAATGAACTAAATGTTACACAAATGACACAAACACACTAATTGGATGCACATGATTGGTTAAAAACCCTAATTGGATTAGAATAAGACTAGGGAGGACGAAAATGACCTAAATGTTCAAACAATAACACAAACGCACTTATTGGATGCACAAGATTGGTTAAAAACCCTAATTGGATTAGAAAAAGCCTAGGGAGGAAGAAAATGACCTAAATGTTCAACCAATGACACAAACGCACTTATTGAATACACAAAATTGGTTAAAAACCATAATTGGATTAGAATAAGCCTAGGGAGGACGAAAATGAACTAAATGTTAAACCAATGACACAAACACACTTATTGGATGCACAAGATTGGCTAGAAACCCTAATAGGATTAGAATAAGCTTAGAGTGGACGAAAATGACCTAAATGTTAAACCAGTGACACAAACGCACTAATTGGATGCACATGATTGGTTAAAAACCCTAATTGGATTAGAATAAGCCTAGGGAGGACGAAAATGACCTAAATGTTCAAACAATAACACAAACGCACTTATTGGATGCACAAGATAGGTTAAAAACCCTAACTGGATTAGAATAAGCCTAGGGAGGACGAAAAAGACCTAAATGTTCAACCAATAACACAAACACACTTATTTGATGCACAAGATTGGCTAGAAACCCTAATAGGATTAGAGTAAGCTTAGAGTGGACGAAAATGACCTAAATGTTAAACCAATGACACAAACGCACTAATTAGATGCACAAGATTGGTTAAAAACCCTAATTGGATTAGAATAAGACTAGGGAGGACGAAAATGACCTAAATGTTCAAACAATAACACAAACGCACTTATTGGATGCACAAGATTGGTTAAAAACCCTAATTGGATTAGAAAAAGCCTAGGGAGGAAGAAAATGACCTAAATGTTTAACCAACAACACAAACGCACTTATTGGATGCACAAGATTGGTTTAAAACCCTAATTGGATTAGAATAAGCCTAGGGAGGACGAAAATGACCTAAATGTTCCACCAATGACACAAACGCACTAATTAGATGCACATGATTGTTTTAAAACCCTAATTGGATTAGAATAAGCCTAGGGAGGACGAAAATGACCTAAATGTTCAACCAATAACACAAATGCACTTATTGGATGTTAAGATTGGTTAAAAACCCTAATTGGATTAGAATAAGCCTAGGGAGGACGAAAATGACCTAAATGTTCAACCAATGATACAAACGCACTTATTGAATACACAAAATTGGTTAAAATCCATAATTGGATTAGAATAAGCCTAGGGAGGACGAAAATGAACTAAATGTTAAACCAATGACACAAACACACTTATTGGATGCACAAGATTGGCTAGAAACCCTAATAGGATTAGAATGAGCTTAGAGTGGACGAAAATGACCTAAATGTTAAACCAGTGACACAAATGCACTAATTGGATGCACATGATTGGTTTAAAACCCTAATTGGATTAGAATAAGCCTAGGGAGGACGAAAATGACCTAAATGTTCAAAAAATAACACAAACGCACTTATTGGATGCACAAGATAGGTTAAAAACCCTAACTGGATTAGAATAAGCCTAGGGAGGACGAAAATGACCTAAATGTTCAACCAATGACACAAAAACAATTATTGGATGCATAAATTGGTTAAAAACCCTAATTGGATTAGAATAAGCCTAGGGAGGATGAAAATTAACTAAATGTTAAACCAATGACACAAACACACTTATTGAATGCACAAGATTGACTAGAAACCCTAATAGGATTAGAGTAAGCTTAGAGTGGACGAAAATGACCTAAATGTAAACCAATGACACTAACGCACTAATTAGATGCACAAGATTGGTTAAAAACCCTAATTGGATTAGAATAAGCCTAGGGAGGACGAAAATGACCTAAATGTTCAACCAATAACACCAACGAACTTATTTGATGCACAAGATTGGTTAAAAACCTTAATTGGATTAGAATAAGCCTAGGGAGGACGAAAATGACTTAAATGTTCAACCAATAACACAAACGCACTTATTGGATGCACAAGATTGGTTAAAAACCCTAACTGGATTAGAATAAGCCTAGGGAGGACGAAAATGACCTAAATGTTCAACCAATGACACAAAAACAATTATTGGATGCATAAATTGGTTAAAAAGCCTAATTGGATTAGAAAAAGCCTAGGGAGGACGAAAATTAACTAAATGATAAACCAATGACACAAACACACTTATTGGATGCACAAGATTGGCTAGAAACCCTAATAGGATTACAGTAAGCTTAGAGTGGACGAAAATGACCTAAATGTTAAACCAATGACACAAACGCACTAATTAGATGCACAAGATTGGTTAAAAACCCTAATTGGATTAGAATAAAACTAGGGAGGACAAAAATGACCTAAATGTTCAAACAATAACACAAACGCACTTATTGGATGCACAAGATTGGTTAAAAACCCTAATTGGATTAGAAAAAGCCTAGGGAGGAAGAAAATGACCTAAATGTTCAACCAATAAAACAAACGCACTTATTGGATGCACAAAATTGGTTAAAAACCCTAATTGGATTAGAATAAGCCTAGGGAGGACAAAAATGACCTAAATGATCAACCAATAACACAAACGCACTTATTGGATGCACATGATTGGTTAAAAACCCTAATTGCATTAGAATAAGCCTAGGGAGGATGTAAAAGACCTAAATGTTCAACCAATGACAGAAACGCACTTATTGAATGCACAAAATTGGTTAAAAACCCTAATTGGATTAGAATAAGCCTAGGGAGGACGAAAATGAACTAAATGTTAAACCAATGACACAAACACACTTATTGGATGCACAAGATTGGCTAGAAAGCCTAATAGGATTAGAATAAGCCTAGAGTGGCCAAAATGAACTAAATGTTACACAAATGACACAAACACACTAATTGGATGCACATGATTGGTTAAAAACCCTAATTGGATTAGAATAAGACTAGGGAGGACGAAAATGACCTAAATGTTCAAACAATAACACAAACGCACTTATTGGATGCACAAGATTGGTTAAAAACCCTAATTGGATTAGAAAAAGCCTAGGGAGGAAGAAAATGACCTAAATGTTCAACCAACAACACAAACGCACTTATTGGATGCACAAGATTGGTTTAAAACCCTAATTGGATTAGAATAAGCCTAGGGAGGACGAAAATGACCTAAATGTTCCACCAATGACACAAACGCACTAATTAGATGCACATGATTGTTTAAAAACCCTAATTGGATTAGAATAAGCCTAGGGAGGACGAAAATGACCTAAATGTTCAACCAATAACACAAATGCACTTATTGGATGTTAAGATTGGTTAAAAACCCTAATTGGATTAGAATAAGCCTAGGGAGGACGAAAATGACCTAAATGTTCAACCAATGATACAAACGCACTTATTGAATACACAAAATTGGTTAAAATCCATAATTGGATTAGAATAAGCCTAGGGAGGACGAAAATGAACTAAATGTTAAACCAATGACACAAACACACTTATTGGATGCCCAAGATTGGCTAGAAACCCTAATAGGATTAGAATGAGCTTAGAGTGGACGAAAATGAACTAAATGTTAAACCAGTGACACAAATGCACTAATTGGATGCACATGATTGGTTTAAAACCCTAATTGGATTAGAATAAGCCTAGGGAGGACGAAAATGACCTAAATGTTCAAAAAATAACACAAACGCACTTATTGGATGCACAAGATAGGTTAAAAACCCTAACTGGATTAGAATAAGCCTAGGGAGGACGAAAATGACCTAAATGTTCAACCAATGACACAAAAACAATTATTGGATGCATAAATTGGTTAAAAATCCTAATTGGATTAGAATAAGCCTAGGGAGGATGAAAATTAACTAAATGTTAAACCAATGACACAAACACACTTATTGAATGCACAAGATTGACTAGAAACCCTAATAGGATTAGAGTAAGCTTAGAGTGGACGAAAATGACCTAAATGTTAAACCAATGACACTAACGCACTAATTAGATGCACAAGATTGGTTAAAAACCCTAATTGGATTAGAATAAGCCTAGGGAGGACGAAAATGACCTAAATGTTCAACCAATAACACCAACGAACTTATTTGATGCACAAGATTGGTTAAAAACCTTAATTGGATTAGAATAAGCCTAGGGAGGACGAAAATGACTTAAATGTTCAACCAATAACACAAACGCACTTATTGGATGCACAAGATTGGTTAAAAACCCTAACTGGATTAGAATAAGCCTAGGGAGGACGAAAATGACCTAAATGTTCAACCAATGACACAAAAACAATTATTGGATGCATAAATTGGTTAAAAAGCCTAATTGGATTAGAAAAAGCCTAGGGAGGACGAAAATTAACTAAATGATAAACCAATGACACAAACACACTTATTGGATGCACAAGATTGGCTAGAAACCCTAATAGGATTACAGTAAGCTTAGAGTGGACGAAAATGACCTAAATGTTAAACCAATGACACAAACGCACTAATTAGATGCACAAGATTGGTTAAAAACCCTAATTGGATTAGAATAAAACTAGGGAGGACAAAAATGACCTAAATGTTCAAACAATAACACAAACGCACTTATTGGATGCACAAGATTGGTTAAAAACCCTAATTGGATTAGAAAAAGCCTAGGGAGGAAGAAAATGACCTAAATGTTCAACCAATAACACAAACACACTTATAGGATGCACAAGGTTGGTTAAAAACCCTAATTGAATTAGAATAAGCCTAGGGAGGACGAAAATGACCTAAATGTTCAACCAATGACACAAATGCACTTATTGAATAAACAAAATTGGTTAAAAACCCTAATTGGATTAGAATAAGCCTAGGGAGGACGAAAATGAACTAAATGTTCAACCAACGACACAAAAACAATTATTGGATGCATAAATTTGTTAAAAACCCTAATTAGATTAGAACAAGCCTAGGGAGGACAAAAATTAACTAAATGATAAACCAATGACACAAACACGCTTATTGGATGCACAAGATTGACTAGAAACCCTAATAGGATTAGAGTAAGCTTAGAGTGGACGAAAATGACCTAAATGTTAAACCAATGACACTAACGCACTAATTAGATGCACAAGATTGGTTAAAAACCCTAATTGGATTAGAATAAGCCTTGGGAGGACGAAAATGACCTAAATGTTCAACCAATGACACAAACACACTAATTAGATGCACATGATTGTTTAAAAACCCTAATTGGATTAGAATAAGCCTAGGGAGGACGAAAATGACCTAAATGTTCAACTAATAACACAAACGAAATTATTGGATGTTAAGATTGGTTAAAAACCTAATTGAATTAGAATAAGCCTAGGGAGGACGAAAATGACCTAAATGTTCAACCAATGATACAAACGCACTTATTGAATACACAAAATTGGTTAAAAACCGTAATTGGATTAGAATAAGCCTAGGGAGGACGAAAATGAACTAAATGTTAAACCAATGACACAAACACACTTATTGGATGCACAAGATTGGCTAGAAACCCTAATAGGGTTAGAATGAGCTTAGAGTGGACGAAAATGACCTAAATGTTAAACCCGTGACACAAACGCACTAATTGGATGCACATGATTGGTTTAAAACCGTAATTGGATTAGAATAAGCCTAGGGAGGACAAAAATGACCTAAATGTTCAAACAATAACACAAACGCACTTATTGGATGCACAAGATAGGTTAAAAACCTTAACTGGAATAAAATAAGCCTAGGGAGGACGAAAATGACCTAAATGTTCAACCAATAACACAACACACTTATTTGATACACAAGATTGGTTAAAAACCTTAATTGGATTAGAATAAGCCTAGGGAGGAAGAAAATGACCTAAATGTTCAACCACTAACACAAACGCACTTATTGGATGCAAAAGATTGGTTAAAAACCCTAATTGCATTAGAATAAGCCTAGGGAGGATGAAAAAGACCTAAATGTTCACCCAATGACACAAACACACTTATTGAATGTACAAAATTGGTTAAAAACCCTAATTGGATTAGAATAAGCCTAGGGAGGACGAAAATGAACTAAATGTTAAACCAATGACACAAACACACTTATTGGAGGCAAAAGATTGGTTAGAAACCCTAATAGGATTAGAATGTGCTTAGAGTGGACGAAAATGACCTAAATGTTAAACCAGTGACACAAACGCACTAATTGGATGCACATGATTGGTTTAAAACCCTAATTGGATTAGAATAAGCCTAGGGAGGACGAAAATGACCTAAATGTTCAAACAATAACACAAACGCACTTATTGGATGCACAAGATAGGTTAAAAACCCTAACTGGATTAGAATAAGCCTAGGGAGGACGAAAATGACCTAAATGTTCAACCAGTAACTCAAACGGACTTATTTGATGCACAAGATTGGTTAAATACCCTAATTGGATTAGAAAAAGCCTAGGGAGGAAGAAAATGACCTAAATGTTCAACCAATAACACAAACGCACTTATTGGATGCACATGATTGTTTAAAAACCCTAATTGGATTAGAATAAGCCTAGGGAGGACGAAAATGACCTAAATGTTCAACCAATGACACAAACGCACTAATTAGATGCACATGATTGTTTAAAAACCCTAATTGGATTAGAATAAGCCTAGGGAGGACGAAAATGAGCTAAATGTTAAACCAATGACACAAACACACTTATTGGATGCACAAGATTGGCTAGAAACCCTAATAGGATTAGAATGAGCTTAGAGTGGACGAAAATGACCTAAATGTTAAACCATTGACATAAACGCACTAATTGGATGCACATGATTGGTTTAAAACTGTAATTGGATTAGAATAAGCCAAGGGAGGACGAAAATGACCTAAATGTTCAAACAATAACACAAACGCACTTATTGGATGCACAAGATAGGTTAAAAACCCTAACTGGATTAGAAAAAGCCTAGGGAGGAAGAAAATGACCAAAATGTTCAACAAATAACACAAACGCACTTATACGATGCACAAGATTGGTTAAAAACCCTAATTGGATTAGAATAAGCCTAGGGAGGACGAAAATGACCTAAATGTTCAACCAACGACACAAAAACAATTATTGGATGCATAAATTTGTTAAAAACCCTAATTAGATTAGAACAAGCCTAGGGAGGACGAAAATTAACTAAATGATAAACCAATGACACAAACACGCTTATTGGATGCACAAGATTGACTAGAAACCCTAATAGTATTAGAGTAAGCTTAGAGTGGACGAAAATGACCTAAATGTTAAACCAATGACACTAACGCACTAATTAGATGCACAAGATTGGTTAAAAACCCTAATTGGATTAGAATAAGCCTTGGGAGGACGAAAATGACCTAAATGTTCAACCAATGACACAAACACACTAATTAGATGCACATGATTGGTTAAAAACCCTAATTGGATTAGAATAAGCCTAGGGAGGACGAAAATGACCTAAATGTTCAACCAATGACACAAACGCACTAATTAGATGCACATGATTGTTTAAAAACCCTAATTTGATTAGAATAAGCCTAGGGAGGACGAAAATGACCTAAATGTTCAACCAATAACACAAACGAAATTATTGGATGCACAAGATAGGTTAAAAACCCTAACTGGATTAGAAAAA
>JBBPBP010000004.1:27941138-27962689 GCA_037974735.1 Cicer chorassanicum
TTGGTTAAAAACCCTAATTGGATTAGAATAAGCGTAGGGAGAACGAAAATGACCTAAATGTTCAACGAATAACACAAACACACTTATTGGATGCATAAGATTGGTTAAAAATCCTAATTGGATTATAATAAGCCTAGGGAGGACGAAAATTAACTAAATGTTCAACGAATGACACAAACACACTTATTGGATGCATAAAATTGTTTAAAAACCCTAATTGGATTAGAATAAGCCTAGGGAGGACGAAAATTCACTAAATGTTAAACCAATGACATATACGCACTAATTGGATGCACATGATTGGCTAGAAACCCAAATACGATTAGAATAAGCTTAGAGTGGACGAAAATGACCTAAATGTTAAACCAATGACACAAACGCACTTATTGGATGCACATGATTGGCTAGAAACCCAAATTTGATTAGAATAAGCCCAGGGAGGACGAAAATGATCTAAATGTTCATCCAATAACACAAACGCACTTATTGAATGCACAAGATAGGTTAAAAACCTTAATTGGATTAGAATAAGCCTAAGGAGGACGAAAATAACCTAAATGTTCCACCAATAACACAAACGCACTTATTGGATGCACAAGATTTGTTAAAAACCCTAATTATATTAGAATAAGCCTAAGGAGGACGAAAATGACCTAAATGTTCAACCAATAACACAAACGCACTTATTGAATGCACAAGATTGGTTAAAAACCTTAATTGGATTAGAATAAGCCTAGGGAGGACGAAAATGAACTAAATGTTAAACCAATGACACAAACGCACTTATTGGATGCAGAAGATTGGCTAGAAACCCTAATAGGATTACAATAAGCTTAGAGTGGACGAAAATGACATAAATGTTAAACCAATAACACAAACGCACTTATTGGAAGCACAAGATTGGTTAAACACCCTATTTGGATAAGAATAAGCCTAGGGAGGACGAAAATGACCTAAATGTTCAAGCAATAACACAATCGCCCTTATTGGATGCACAAGATTGGTTAAAAACCCTAATTGGATTAGAATAAGCCTAGGGAGGACGAACATGACCTAAATGTTCAACCAATAACACAAACGCACTTATTGAATAAACAAGATTGGTTAAAAACCTTAATTGGATAAGAATAAGCCTAGGGAGGACGAAAATGAACTAAATGTTAAACCAATGACACAAACGCAGTTATTGGATGCAGAAGATTGGCTAGAAACCCTAATAGGATTACAATAAGCTTAGAGTGGACGAAAATGACATAAATGTTAAACCAATAACACAAACGCACTTATTGGATGCACAAGATTGGTTAAAAATCCTAATTTGATTAGAATAAGCCCAAGGAGGACGAAAATGACCTAAATGTTCATCCAATAACACAAACGCACTTATTGAATGCACAAGATTCATTTAAAACCTTAATTGGATTAGAATAAGCCTAAGGAGGACGAAAATGACCTAAATGTTCCACCAATAACACAAACGCACTTATTGGATGCACAAGATTTGTTAAAAACCCTAATTGGAAGAGAATAAGCCTAGGGAGGACGAAAATGACCAAAATGTTCAATCAATAAAACAAACGCACTTATTGGATGCATAAGATTCGTTAAAAACCCTAATTGGATTAGAATAAGCCTAGGGAGGACGAAAATGACCTAAATGTTCAGCCAATAACACAAAAACACTTATTGGATGCACAAGATTGGTTAAAAACCTTAATTGGAATAAAATAAGCCTAGCGAGGACGAAAATGACCTAAATGTTCAACCAATAACACAGACGCACTTATTGGATGCACAAGTTTGGTTAAAAACCCTAATTGGATTAGAATAAGCGTAGGGAGAACGAAAATGACCTATATGTTCAACGAATAACACAAACACACTTATTGGATGCATAAGATTGGTTAAAAATCCTAATTGGATTATAATAAGCCTAGGGAGGACGAAAATTAACTAAATGTTCAACGAATGACACAAACACACTTATTGGATGCATAAAATTGTTTAAAAACCCTAATTGGATTAGAATAAGCCTAGGGAGGATGAAAATTAACTAAATGTTAAATCAATGACACAAACGCACTAATTGGATGCACATGATTAATTAAAAATCCTAATTTGATTAGAATAAGCCTGGGGAGGACGAAAATGACCTAAATGTTCAAGCAATAACACAAACGTCCTGATTGGATGCACAAGATTGGTTAAAAACCCTAATTTGATTAGAATAAGCCTAGGAAGGACGAAAATGAACTAAATGTTAAACCAATAACACAAACACACTTATTGGATGCACAAGATTGGCTAGAAACCCTAATAGGATTAGAATAAGCCTAGAGTGGACGAAAATGACCTAAATGTTAAACCAATTACACAAATGCAATAATTGAATGCACATGATTGGTTAAAAACCCTAATTGGATTAGAATAAGCCTAGGAGGAAGAAAATGACCTAAATGTTCAACCAATGACACAAACGCAGTTATTGGATGCATAAATTGTTTAAAAACCCTAATTGGATTAGAATAAGCCTAGGGAGGACGAAAATTCACTAAATGTTAAACCAATGACACAAACACACTTATTGGATGCACAAGATTGGTTAGAAACCCAAATAGGATTAGAATAAGCTTAGAGTGGACGAAAATGACCTAAATGTTAAACCAATGACACAAACGCACTTATTGGATGCACATGATTGGTTAAAAACCCTAATTATATTAGAATAAGCCTAAGGAGGACGAAAATGACCTAAATGTTCATCCAATAACACAAACGCACTTATTGGATGCATAAGATTGGTTAAAAACCCTAGATGGATTAGAATAAGCCTAGGGAGGACGAAAACAACCTAAATGTTCACCGAATGACACAAACGCACTTATTGGATGCACAAAATTGTTTAAAACCCTAATTGGATTAGAATAAGCCTAGGAAGGACGAAAATGAACTAAATGTTAAACCAATAACACAAACACACTTATTGGATGCACAAGATTGGCTAGAAACCCTAATAGGATAAGAATAAGCCTAGAGTGGACGACAATGACCTAAATGTTAAACCAATGACACAAACGCAGTAATTGGATGCACATGATTGGTTAAAAACTCTAATTGGATTAGAATAAGCCTAGGTGGACGAAAATGACCTAAATGTTCAAGCAATAACACAAACGCACTTATTGGATGCACAAGATTGGTTAAAAACCTTAATTGGATTAGAATAAGCCTAGGGAGGACGAAAATGACCTAAATGTTCAACGAATAACCCAAACGCACTTATTGGATGCACAAGATTGGTTAAAAACCCTAATTGGATTAGAATAAGCCTAGGGAGGACGAAAATGAGCTAAATGTTCAACCAATGACACAAACGCACTAATTAGATGCACAAAATTGGTAAAAACCCTAATAGGATTAGAATAAGCCTAGGGAGGACGAAAATGACCTAAATGTTCACCGAATGACACAAACGCACTCATTGGATGGAAAAAATTGTTTAAAAACCGTAATTGGATTAGAATAAGCCTAGGAAGGATGGAAATTAACTAAATGATAAACCAATGACACAAACTCACTTATTAGATGCACAAGATTGGCTAGAAACCCTAATAGGATTAAAGTAAGCTTAGAGTGGACGAAAATGACCTAAATGATAAACCAATGACACAAACGCACTAATTAGATGCACATGATTGGTTAAAAACCCTAATTGGATTAGAATAAGACTAGGGAGGACGAAAATGACCTAAATGTTCAAACAATAACACAAACGCACTTATTGGATGCACAAGATTGGTTAAAAACCCTAATTGGATTAGAAAAAGCCTAGGGAGGAAGAAAATGACCTAAATGTTTAACCAACAACACAAACGCACTTATTGGATGCACAAGATTGGTTTAAAACCCTAATTGGATTAGAATAAGCCTAGGGAGGACGAAAATGACCTAAATGTTCCACCAATGACACAAACGCACTAATTAGATGCACATGATTGTTTTAAAACCCTAATTGGATTAGAATAAGCCTAGGGAGGACGAAAATGACCTAAATGTTCAACCAATAACACAAATGCACTTATTGGATGTTAAGATTGGTTAAAAACCCTAATTGGATTAGAATAAGCCTAGGGAGGACGAAAATGACCTAAATGTTCAACCAATGATACAAACGCACTTATTGAATACACAAAATTGGTTAAAATCCATAATTGGATTAGAATAAGCCTAGGGAGGACGAAAATGAACTAAATGTTAAACCAATGACACAAACACACTTATTGGATGCACAAGATTGGCTAGAAACCCTAATAGGATTAGAATGAGCTTAGAGTGGACGAAAATGACCTAAATGTTAAACCAGTGACACAAATGCACTAATTGGATGCACATGATTGGTTTAAAACCCTAATTGGATTAGAATAAGCCTAGGGAGGACGAAAATGACCTAAATGTTCAAAAAATAACACAAACGCACTTATTGGATGCACAAGATAGGTTAAAAACCCTAACTGGATTAGAATAAGCCTAGGGAGGACGAAAATGACCTAAATGTTCAACCAATGACACAAAAACAATTATTGGATGCATAAATTGGTTAAAAACCCTAATTGGATTAGAATAAGCCTAGGGAGGATGAAAATTAACTAAATGTTAAACCAATGACACAAACACACTTATTGAATGCACAAGATTGACTAGAAACCCTAATAGGATTAGAGTAAGCTTAGAGTGGACGAAAATGACCTAAATGTAAACCAATGACACTAACGCACTAATTAGATGCACAAGATTGGTTAAAAACCCTAATTGGATTAGAATAAGCCTAGGGAGGACGAAAATGACCTAAATGTTCAACCAATAACACCAACGAACTTATTTGATGCACAAGATTGGTTAAAAACCTTAATTGGATTAGAATAAGCCTAGGGAGGACGAAAATGACTTAAATGTTCAACCAATAACACAAACGCACTTATTGGATGCACAAGATTGGTTAAAAACCCTAACTGGATTAGAATAAGCCTAGGGAGGACGAAAATGACCTAAATGTTCAACCAATGACACAAAAACAATTATTGGATGCATAAATTGGTTAAAAAGCCTAATTGGATTAGAAAAAGCCTAGGGAGGACGAAAATTAACTAAATGATAAACCAATGACACAAACACACTTATTGGATGCACAAGATTGGCTAGAAACCCTAATAGGATTACAGTAAGCTTAGAGTGGACGAAAATGACCTAAATGTTAAACCAATGACACAAACGCACTAATTAGATGCACAAGATTGGTTAAAAACCCTAATTGGATTAGAATAAAACTAGGGAGGACAAAAATGACCTAAATGTTCAAACAATAACACAAACGCACTTATTGGATGCACAAGATTGGTTAAAAACCCTAATTGGATTAGAAAAAGCCTAGGGAGGAAGAAAATGACCTAAATGTTCAACCAATAACACAAACACACTTATAGGATGCACAAGGTTGGTTAAAAACCCTAATTGAATTAGAATAAGCCTAGGGAGGACGAAAATGACCTAAATGTTCAACCAATGACACAAATGCACTTATTGAATAAACAAAATTGGTTAAAAACCCTAATTGGATTAGAATAAGCCTAGGGAGGACGAAAATGAACTAAATGTTCAACCAACGACACAAAAACAATTATTGGATGCATAAATTTGTTAAAAACCCTAATTAGATTAGAACAAGCCTAGGGAGGACGAAAATTAACTAAATGATAAACCAATGACACAAACACGCTTATTGGATGCACAAGATTGACTAGAAACCCTAATAGGATTAGAGTAAGCTTAGAGTGGACGAAAATGACCTAAATGTTAAACCAATGACACTAACGCACTAATTAGATGCACAAGATTGGTTAAAAACCCTAATTGGATTAGAATAAGCCTAGGGAGGACGAAAATGACCTCAATGTTCAACTAATAACACAAACGAAATTATTGGATGTTAAGATTGGTTAAAAACCTAATTGAATTAGAATAAGCCTAGGGAGGACGAAAATGACCTAAATGTTCAACCAATGATACAAACGCACTTATTGAATACACAAAATTGGTTAAAAACCGTAATTGGATTAGAATAAGCCTAGGGAGGACGAAAATGAACTAAATGTTAAACCAATGACACAAACACACTTATTGGATGCACAAGATTGGCTAGAAACCCTAATAGGGTTAGAATGAGCTTAGAGTGGACGAAAATGACCTAAATGTTAAACCCGTGACACAAACGCACTAATTGGATGCACATGATTGGTTTAAAACCGTAATTGGATTAGAATAAGCCTAGGGAGGACAAAAATGACCTAAATGTTCAAACAATAACACAAACGCACTTATTGGATGCACAAGATAGGTTAAAAACCTTAACTGGAATAAAATAAGCCTAGGGAGGACGAAAATGACCTAAATGTTCAACCAATAACACAACACACTTATTTGATACACAAGATTGGTTAAAAACCTTAATTGGATTAGAATAAGCCTAGGGAGGAAGAAAATGACCTAAATGTTCAACCACTAACACAAACGCACTTATTGGATGCAAAAGATTGGTTAAAAACCCTAATTGCATTAGAATAAGCCTAGGGAGGATGAAAAAGACCTAAATGTTCACCCAATGACACAAACACACTTATTGAATGTACAAAATTGGTTAAAAACCCTAATTGGATTAGAATAAGCCTAGGGAGGACGAAAATGAACTAAATGTTAAACCAATGACACAAACACACTTATTGGAGGCAAAAGATTGGTTAGAAACCCTAATAGGATTAGAATGTGCTTAGAGTGGACGAAAATGACCTAAATGTTAAACCAGTGACACAAACGCACTAATTGGATGCACATGATTGGTTTAAAACCCTAATTGGATTAGAATAAGCCTAGGGAGGACGAAAATGACCTAAATGTTCAAACAATAACACAAACGCACTTATTGGATGCACAAGATAGGTTAAAAACCCTAACTGGATTAGAATAAGCCTAGGGAGGACGAAAATGACCTAAATGTTCAACCAGTAACTCAAACGGACTTATTTGATGCACAAGATTGGTTAAATACCCTAATTGGATTAGAAAAAGCCTAGGGAGGAAGAAAATGACCTAAATGTTCAACCAATAACACAAACGCACTTATTGGATGCACATGATTGTTTAAAAACCCTAATTGGATTAGAATAAGCCTAGGGAGGACGAAAATGACCTAAATGTTCAACCAATGACACAAACGCACTAATTAGATGCACATGATTGTTTAAAAACCCTAATTGGATTAGAATAAGCCTAGGGAGGACGAAAATGAGCTAAATGTTAAACCAATGACACAAACACACTTATTGGATGCACAAGATTGGCTAGAAACCCTAATAGGATTAGAATGAGCTTAGAGTGGACGAAAATGACCTAAATGTTAAACCATTGACATAAACGCACTAATTGGATGCACATGATTGGTTTAAAACTGTAATTGGATTAGAATAAGCCAAGGGAGGACGAAAATGACCTAAATGTTCAAACAATAACACAAACGCACTTATTGGATGCACAAGATAGGTTAAAAACCCTAACTGGATTAGAAAAAGCCTAGGGAGGAAGAAAATGACCAAAATGTTCAACAAATAACACAAACGCACTTATACGATGCACAAGATTGGTTAAAAACCCTAATTGGATTAGAATAAGCCTAGGGAGGACGAAAATGACCTAAATGTTCAACCAATAACACAAACGCACTTATTGGATGCATAAGATTGGTTAAAAACCCTAATTGGATTAGAATAAGCCTAGGGAGGACGAAAATGACCTAAATGTTCAACAAATGACACAAAAACAATTATTGGATAAATAAATTGGTTAAAAACCCTAATTGGATTAGAATAAGCTTAGGGAGGACGAAAATTAACTAAATGTTAAACCAATGACACAAACACACTTATTGGATGCACAAGATTGGCTAGAAACCCTAATAGGATTAGAATGAGCTTAGAGTGGACGAAAATGACCTAAATGTTAAACCCGTGACACAAACGCACTAATTGGATGCACATGATTGGTTTAAAACCGTAATTGGATTAGAATAAGCCTAGGGAGGACGAAAATGACCTAAATGTTCAAACAATAACACAAACGCACTTATTGGATGCACAAGATAGGTTAAAAACCTTAACTGGAATAAAATAAGCCTAGGGAGGACGAAAATGACCTAAATGTTCAACCAATAACACAACACACTTATTTAATACACAAGATTGGTTAAAAACCTTAATTAGATTAGAATAAGCCTAGGGAGGAAGAAAATGACCTAAATGTTCAACCACTAACACAAACGCACTTATTGGATGCAAAAGATTGGTTAAAAACCCTAATTGCATTAGAATAAGCCTAGGGAGGATGAAAAAGACCTAAATGTTCACCCAATGACACAAACACACTTATTGAATGCACAAAATTGGTTAAAAACCCTAATTGGATTAGAATAAGCCTAGGGAGGACGAAAATGAAGTAAATGTTAAACCAATGACACAAACAAACTTATTGGATGCACAAGATTGGCTAGAAAGCCTAATAGGATTATAGTAAGCTTAGAGTGGCAAAAATGAACTAAATGTTACACAAATGACACAAACACACTAATTGGATGCACATGATTGGTTAAAAACCCTAATTGGATTAGAATAAGACTAGGGAGGACGAAAATGACCTAAATGTTCAACCAATGACACAAACGCACTTGTTGGATGCACATGATAGGTTAAAAACCCTAATTGGATTAGAATAAGCCTAGGGAGGACGAAAATGAACTAAATGTTAAACCAATGACACAAACACACTTATTGGATGCACAAGATTGGCTAGAAAGCCTAATAGGATTAGAATAAGCCTATAGTGGACGAAAATGACCTAAATGTTACACAAATGACACAAACGCACTAATTCGATGCACATGATTGTTTAAAAATCCTAATTGGATAAGAATAAGCCTAGGGTGGACGAAAATGACCTAAATGTTCAACCAATAACACAAACGCACTTATTGGATGCACAAGATTGGTTAAAAACCCTAATTGGATTAGAATAAGCCTAGGGAGGACGAAAATGACATAAATGTTCAACCAATGACACAAACGCACTTATTCGATACACAAAATTGGTTAAAAACCATTATTGGATTAGAATAAGTCTAGGGAGGACGAAAATGAACTAAATGTTAAACCAATGACACAAACACACTTATTGGAGGCAAAAGATTGGTTAGAAGCCCTAATAGGATTAGAATGTGCTTAGAGTGGACGAAAATGACCTAAATGTTAAACCAGTGACACAAACGCACTAATTGGATGCACATGATTGGTTTAAAACCCTAATTGGATTAGAATAAGCCTAGGGAGGACGAAAATGACCTAAATGTTCAAACAATAACACAAACGCACTTATTGGATGCACAAGATAGGTTAAAAACCCTAACTGGATTAGAATAAGCCTAGGGAGGACGAAAATGACCTAAATGTTCAACCAGTAACTCAAACGGACTTATTTGATGCACAAGATTGGTTAAATACCCTAATTGGATTAGAAAAAGCCTAGGGAGGAAGAAAATGACCTAAATGTTCAACCAATAACACAAACGCACTTATTGGATGCACATGATTGTTTAAAAACCCTAATTGGATTAGAATAAGCCTAGGGAGGACGAAAATGACCTAAATGTTCAACCAATGACACAAACGCACTAATTAGATGCACATGATTGTTTAAAAACCCTAATTGGATTAGAATAAGCCTAGGGAGGACGAAAATGAGCTAAATGTTAAACCAATGACACAAACACACTTATTGGATGCACAAGATTGGCTAGAAACCCTAATAGGATTAGAATGAGCTTAGAGTGGACGAAAATGACCTAAATGTTAAACCATTGACATAAACGCACTAATTGGATGCACATGATTGGTTTAAAACTGTAATTGGATTAGAATAAGCCAAGGGAGGACGAAAATGACCTAAATGTTCAAACAATAACACAAACGCACTTATTGGATGCACAAGATAGGTTAAAAACCCTAACTGGATTAGAAAAAGCCTAGGGAGGAAGAAAATGACCAAAATGTTCAACAAATAACACAAACGCACTTATACGATGCACAAGATTGGTTAAAAACCCTAATTGGATTAGAATAAGCCTAGGGAGGACGAAAATGACCTAAATGTTCAACCAACGACACAAAAACAATTATTGGATGCATAAATTTGTTAAAAACCCTAATTAGATTAGAACAAGCCTAGGGAGGACGAAAATTAACTAAATGATAAACCAATGACACAAACACGCTTATTGGATGCACAAGATTGACTAGAAACCCTAATAGGATTAGAGTAAGCTTAGAGTGGACGAAAATGACCTAAATGTTAAACCAATGACACTAACGCACTAATTAGATGCACAAGATTGGTTAAAAACCCTAATTGGATTAGAATAAGCCTAGGGAGGACGAAAATGACCTCAATGTTCAACTAATAACACAAACGAAATTATTGGATGTTAAGATTGGTTAAAAACCTAATTGAATTAGAATAAGCCTAGGGAGGACGAAAATGACCTAAATGTTCAACCAATGATACAAACGCACTTATTGAATACACAAAATTGGTTAAAAACCGTAATTGGATTAGAATAAGCCTAGGGAGGACGAAAATGAACTAAATGTTAAACCAATGACACAAACACACTTATTGGATGCACAAGATTGGCTAGAAACCCTAATAGGATTAGAATGAGCTTAGAGTGGACGAAAATGACCTAAATGTTAAACCCGTTACACAAACGCACTAATTGGATGCACATGATTGGTTTAAAACCGTAATTGGATTAGAATAAGCCTAGGGAGGACGAAAATGACCTAAATGTTCAAACAATAACACAAACGCACTTATTGGATGCACAAGATAGGTTAAAAACCTTAACTGGAATAAAATAAGCCTAGGGAGGACGAAAATGACCTAAATGTTCAACCAATAACACAACACACTTATTTAATACACAAGATTGGTTAAAAACCTTAATTAGATTAGAATAAGCCTAGGGAGGAAGAAAATGACCTAAATGTTCAACCACTAACACAAACGCACTTATTGGATGCAAAAGATTGGTTAAAAACCCTAATTGCATTAGAATAAGCCTAGGGAGGATGAAAAAGACCTAAATGTTCACCCAATGACACAAACACACTTATTGAATGCACAAAATTGGTTAAAAACCCTAATTGGATTAGAATAAGCCTAGGGAGGACGAAAATGAAGTAAATGTTAAACCAATGACACAAACAAACTTATTGGATGCACAAGATTGGCTAGAAAGCCTAATAGGATTATAGTAAGCTTAGAGTGGCAAAAATGAACTAAATGTTACACAAATGACACAAACACACTAATTGGATGCACATGATTGGTTAAAAATCCTAATTGGATTAGAATAAGACTAGGGAGGACGAAAATGACCTAAATGTTCAACCAATGATAGAAACGCACTTATTGAATACACAAAATTGGATAAAAACCATAATTGGATTAGAATAAGCCTAGGGAGGACGAAAATGACCTAAATGTTACAGAAATGACACAAACGCACTAATTCGATGCACATGATTGGTTAAAAACCCTAATTGGATTAGAATAAGCCTAGGGAGGACGAAAATGACCTAAATGTTCAACCAATAACACAAACGCACTTGTTGGATGCACATGATAGGTTAAAAACCCTAATTGGATTAGAATAAGCCTAGGGAGGACGAAAATGAACTAAATGTTAAACCAATGACACAAACACACTTATTGGATGCACAAGATTGGCTAGAAAGCCTAATAGGATTAGAATAAGCCTAGAGTGGACGAAAATGACCTAAATGTTACACAAATGACACAAACGCACTAATTCGATGCACATGATTGTTTAAAAACCCTAATTGGATTAGAATAAGCCTAGGGAGGACGAAAATGACCTATATGTTCAACCAATAACACAAACGCACTTATTGGATGCACAAGATTGGTTAAAAACCCTAATTGGATTAGAATAAGCCTAGGGAGGACGAAAATGACCTAAATGTTCAACTAATGACACAAACGCACTTATTCAATACACAAAATTGGTTAAAAACCATTATTGGATTAGAATAAGCCTAGGGAGGACGAAAATGAACTAAATGTTAAACCAATGACACAAACACACTTATTGGATGCACAAGATTGGCTAGAAAGCCTAATAGGATTAGAATAAGCCTAGAGTGGACGAAAATGACCTAAATGTTACTGAAATGACACAAACGCACTAATTCGATGCACATGATTGGTTAAAACCCCTAATTGGATTAGAATAAGCCTAGGGAGGACGAAAATGACCTAAATGTTCAACCAATAACACAAACGCACTTATTGGATGCACATGATAGGTTAAAAACCCTAATTGGATTAGAATAAGCCTAGGGAGGACGAAAATGAACTAAATGTTAAACCAATGACACAAACACACTTATTGGATGCACAAGATTGGCTAGAAAGCCTAATAGGATTAGAATAAGCCTAGAGTGGACGAAAATGACCTAAATGTTACACAAATGACACAAACGCACTAATTCGATGCCCATGATTGTTTAAAAACCCTAAATTGATTAGAATAAGCCTAGGGAGGACGAAAATGAGCTAAATGTTCAACCAATAACACAAACGCACTTATTGGATGCACAAGATTTGTTAAAAACCCTAATTGGATTAGAATAAGCCTAGGGAGGACGAAAATGACCTAAATGTTCAGCCAATGACACAAACGCACTTATTGAATACACAAAATTGGTTAAAAACCATAATTGGATTAGAATAAGCCTAGGGAGGACGAAAATGAACTAAATGTTAAACCAATGACACAAACACACTTATTGGATGCACAAGATTGGCTAGAAACCCTAATAGGATTAGAATAAGCTTATAGTGGACGAAAATGACCTAAATGTTAAACCAGTGACACAAACGCACTAATTGGATGCACATGATTGGTTAAAACCCCTAATTGGATTAGAATAAGCCTAGGGAGAACGAAAATGACCTAAATGTTCAACCAATAACACAAATGCACTTATTGGATGCACATGATTGGTTAAAAACTCTAATTGGATTAGAATAAGCCTAGGGAGGACGAAATGACTTAAATGTTCAAACAATAACACAAATGCACTTATTGGATGCACAAGGTAGGTTAAAAACCCTAACTGGATTAGAATCAGCCTAGGGAGGACGAAAATGACCTAAATGTTCAACCCATAACACAAACGCACTTATTGGATGCACAAGATTGGTTAAAAACCTTAATTGGATTAGAATAAGCCAAGGGAGGACGAAAATGAACTAAATGATAAACCAATGACAGAAACCACTTATTGGATGCACAAGATTGGTTAAAAACCCTAATTGGATTAGAATAAGCCTAGGGAGGACGAAAATGACCTAAATGATCAACCAATGACACAAACGCAGTTATTGGTTGCATAAATTGGTTAAAACCCCTAATTGGATTAGAATAAGCCTAGGGAGGACGAAATGACCTAAATGTTCAAACAATAACACAAACGCACTTATTGGATGCACAAGATAGGTTAAAAACCCTAACTGGATTAGAATAAGCCTAGGGAGGACGAAAATGACCTAAATGTTCAACCAATAACACAAACGCACTTATTGGATACACAAGATAGGTTAAAAACCTTAATTGGATTAAAATAAGCCTAGGGAGGACGAAAATGACCTAAATGTTCAACCAATGACACAAACGCACTAATTGGATGCACATGATTGTTTATAAACCCTAATTGGATTAGAATAAGCCTAGGGAGGACGAAAATGACCTAAATGTTCAAACAATAACACAAACGCACTTATTGGATGCACAAGATAGGTTAAAAACCTTAATTGGATTAAAATAAGCCTAGGGAGGACGAAAGTGACCTAAATGTTCAACCAATGACACAAACGCACTAATTGGATGCACAAAATTGGTTAAAAACCATAATTGGATTAGAATAAGCCTAGGGAGGACGAAAATGAACTAAATGCTAAACCAATGACACAAACACACTTATTGGATGCACAAAATTAGCTAGAAACCCTAATAGGATTAGAATAAGCTTAGAGTGGACAAAAATGACCTAAATGTTAAACCAATGACACAAACGCACTAATTGGATGCACATGATTGGTTAAAAACCCTAATTGGATTAGAATAAGCCTAGGGAGGACGAAAATGACCTAAATGTTCAAACAATAACACAAACGCACTTATTGGATGCACAAGATAGGTTAAAAACCCTAACTGGATTAGAATAAGCCTAGGGAGGACGAAAATGACCTAAATGTTCAACCAGTAACTCAAACGGACTTATTTGATGCACAAGATTGGTTAAATACCCTAATTGGATTAGAAAAAGCCTAGGGAGGAAGAAAATGACCTAAATGTTCAACCAATAACACAAACGCACTTATTGGATGCACATGATTGTTTAAAAACCCTAATTGGATTAGAATAAGCCTAGGGAGGACGAAAATGACCTAAATGTTCAACCAATGACACAAACGCACTAATTAGATGCACATGATTGTTTAAAAACCCTAATTGGATTAGAATAAGCCTAGGGAGGACGAAAATGAGCTAAATGTTAAACCAATGACACAAACACACTTATTGGATGCACAAGATTGGCTAGAAACCCTAATAGGATTAGAATGAGCTTAGAGTGGACGAAAATGACCTAAATGTTAAACCATTGACATAAACGCACTAATTGGATGCACATGATTGGTTTAAAACTGTAATTGGATTAGAATAAGCCAAGGGAGGACGAAAATGACCTAAATGTTCAAACAATAACACAAACGCACTTATTGGATGCACAAGATAGGTTAAAAACCCTAACTGGATTAGAAAAAGCCTAGGGAGGAAGAAAATGACCAAAATGTTCAACAAATAACACAAACGCACTTATACGATGCACAAGATTGGTTAAAAACCCTAATTGGATTAGAATAAGCCTAGGGAGGACGAAAATTACCTAAATGTTCAACCAATAACACAAACGCACTTATTGGATGCATAAGATTGGTTAAAAACCCTAATTGGATTAGAATAAGCCTAGGGAGGACGAAAATGACCTAAATGTTCAACAAATGACACAAAAACAATTATTGGATAAATAAATTGGTTAAAAACCCTAATTGGATTAGAATAAGCTTAGGGAGGACGAAAATTAACTAAATGTTAAACCAATGACACAAACACACTTATTGGATGCACAAGATTGGCTAGAAACCCTAATAGGATTAGAATGAGCTTAGAGTGGACGAAAATGACCTAAATGTTAAACCCGTGACACAAACGCACTAATTGGATGCACATGATTGGTTTAAAACCGTAATTGGATTAGAATAAGCCTAGGGAGGACGAAAATGACCTAAATGTTCAAACAATAACACAAACGCACTTATTGGATGCACAAGATAGGTTTAAAACCTTAACTGGAATAGAATAAGCCTAGGGAGGACGAAAATGACCTAAATGTTCAACCAATAACACAACACACTTATTTGATACACAACATTGGTTAAAAACCTTAATTGGATTAGAATAAGCCTAGGGAGGAAGAAAATGACCTAAATGTTCAACCACTAACACAAACGCACTTATTGGATGCACAAGATTGGTTAAAAACCCTAATTGCATTAGAATAAGCCTAGGGAGGATGAAAAAGACCTAAATGTTCACCCAATGACACAAACGCACATATTGAATGCACAAAATTGGTTAAAAACCCTAATTGGATTAGAATAAGCCTAGGGAGGACGAAAATGAACTAAATGTTAAGCCAATGACACAAACAAACTTATTGGATGCACAAGATTGGCTAGAAAGCCTAATAGGATTATAGTAAGCTTAGAGTGGCAAAAATGAACTAAATGTTACACAAATGACACAAACACACTAATTGGATGCACATGATTGGTTAAAAACCCTAATTGGATTAGAATAAGACTAAGGAGGACGAAAATGACCTAAATGTTCAACCAATGACACAAACGCACTTGTTGGATGCACATGTTAGGTTAAAAACCCTAATTGGATTAGAATAAGCCTAGGGAGGACGAAAATGAACTAAATGTTAAACCAATGACACAAACACACTTATTGGATGCACAAGATTGGCTAGAAAGCCTAATAGGATTAGAATAAGCCTATAGTGGACGAAAATGACCTAAATGTTACACAAATGACACAAACGCACTAATTCGATGCACATGATTGTTTAAAATTCCTAATTGGATAAGAATAAGCCTAGGGTGGACGAAAATGACCTAAATGTTCAACCAATAACACAAACGCACTTATTGGATGCACAAGATTGGTTAAAAACCCTAATTGGATTAGAATAAGCCTAGGGAGGACGAAAATGACATAAATGTTCAACCAATGACACAAACGCACTTATTCGATACACAAAATTGGTTAAAAACCATTATTGGATTAGAATAAGTCTAGGGAGGACGAAAATGAACTAAATGTTAAACCAATGACACAAACACACTTATTGGAGGCAAAAGATTGGTTAGAAGCCCTAATAGGATTAGAATGTGCTTAGAGTGGACGAAAATGACCTAAATGTTAAACCAGTGACACAAACGCACTAATTGGATGCACATGATTGGTTTAAAACCCTAATTGGATTAGAATAAGCCTAGGGAGGACGAAAATGACCTAAATGTTCAAACAATAACACAAACGCACTTATTGGATGCACAAGATAGGTTAAAAACCCTAACTGGATTAGAATAAGCCTAGGGAGGACGAAAATGACCTAAATGTTCAACCAGTAACACAAACGGACTTATTTGATGCACAAGATTGGTTAAATACCCTAATTGGATTAGAAAAAGCCTAGGGAGGAAGAAAATGACCTAAATGTTCAACCAATAACACAAACGCACTTATTGGATGCACATGATTGTTTAAAAACCCTAATTGGATTAGAATAAGCCTAGGGAGGACGAAAATGACCTAAATATTCAACCAATGACACAAACGCACTAATTAGATGCACATGATTGTTTAAAAACCCTAATTGGATTAGAATAAGCCTAGGGAGGACGAAAATGAGCTAAATGTTAAACCAATGACACAAACACACTTATTGGATGCACAAGATTGGCTAGAAACCCTAATAAGATTAGAATGAGCTTAGAGTGGATGAAAATGACCTAAATGTTAAACCATTGACATAAACGCACTAATTGGATGCACATGATTGGTTTAAAACTGTAATTGGATTAGAATAAGCCAAGGGAGGACGAAAATGACCTAAATGTTCAAACAATAACACAAACGCACTTATTGGATGCACAAGATAGGTTAAAAACCATAACTGGATTAGAAAAAGCCTAGGGAGGAAGAAAATGACCAAAATGTTCAACAAATAACACAAACGCACTTATACGATGCACAAGATTGGTTAAAAACCCTAATTGGATTAGAATAAGCCTAGGGAGGACGAAAATGACCTAAATGTTCAACCAATAACACAAACGCACTTATTGGATGCATAAGATTGGTTAAAAACCCTAATTGGATTAGAATAAGCCTAGGGAGGACGAAAATGACCTAAATGTTCAACAAATGACACAAAAACAATTATTGGATAAATAAATTGGTTAAAAACCCTAATTGGATTAGAATAAGCTTAGGGAGGACGAAAATTAACTAAATGATAAACCAATTACACAAACACAGTTATTGGATGCACAAGATTGGCTAGAAACCGTAATAGGATTATAGTAAGCTTAGAGTGGACGAAAATGACCTAAATGTTAAACCAATGACACAAACGCACTAATTAGATGCACAAGATTGGTTAAAAACCCTAATTGGATTAGAATAAGACTAGGGAGGACGAAAATGACCTAAATGTTCAAACAATAACACAAACGCACTTATTGGATGCACAAGATTGGTTAAAAACCCTAATTGGATTAGAAAAAGCCTAGGGAGGAAGAAAATGACCAAAATGTTCAACAAATAACACAAACGCACTTATACGATGCACAAGATTGGTTAAAAACCCTAATTGGATTAGAATAAGCCTAGGGAGGACGAAAATGACCTAATTGTTCAACCAATGACACAAACGCACTTATTGAATAAACAAAATTGGTTAAAAAACCCTAATTGGATTAGAATAAGCCTAGGGAGGACGAAAATGAACTAAATGTTAAACCAATGACACAAACACACTTATTGGATGCACAAGATTGGCTAGAAAGCCTAATAGGATTAGAATAAGCCTAGAGTGGACGAAAATGACCTAAATGTTACAGAAATGACACAAACGCACTAATTCGATGCACATGATTGGTTAAAAACCCTAATTGGATTAGAATAAGCCTAGGGAGGACGAAAATGACCTAAATGTTCAACCAATAACACAAACGCACTTATTGGATGCATATGATAGGTTAAAAACCATAATTGGATTAGAATAAGCCTAGGGAGGACGAAAATGAACTAAATGTTAAACCAATGACACAAACACACTTATTGGATGCACAAGAATGAGCTTAGAGTGGACGAAAATGACCTAAATGTTAAACCAGTGACACAAACGCACTAATTGGATGCACATGATTGGTTAAATACCCTAATTGGATTAGAATAAGCCTAGGGAGGACGAAAATGACCTAAATGTTCAACGATTGACACAAACGCACTTATTGGATGCACAAAATTGGTTAAAAACCCTAATTGGATAAGAATAAGCCTAGGGAGGACGAAAATTAACTAAATGTTCATCGAATGACACAAACGCACTTATTGGATGCATAAAATTGTTTAAAAACCCTAATTGGATTAGAATAAGCCTAGGGAGGACGAAAATTAACTAAATGTTAAACCAATGACACAAACGCACTAATTGAATGCACATGATTGGTTAAAAACCGTAATTTGATTAGAATAAGCCTAGGGAGGACGAAAATGACCTAAATGTTCAAGCAATAACACAAACACCCTGATTGGATGCACAAGATTGGTTAAAAACCCTAATTTGATTAGAATAAGCCTAGGTAGGACGAAAATGACCTAAATGTTCATCAAATGACACAAACGCACTTATTGGATGCACACATTTGTTTAAAAACCCTAATTGGATTAGAATAAGCCTAGGGAGAACGAAAATTAACTAAATGATAAACCAATGACACAAACGCATTTATTGGATGCACAAGATTGGCTAGAAACCCAAATAGGATTAGAATAAGCTTAGAGTGGACGAAAATGAGCTACATGTTAAACCAATGACACAAACGCACTAATTGGATGCACATGATTGGTTAAAAACCCTAATTGGATTAGAATAAGCCTAGGGAGGACGAAAATGACCTAAATGTTCTACGATTGACACAAACGCACTTATTGGATGCACAAAATTGGTTAAAAACCCTAATTGGATTAGAATAAGCCTAGGGAGGACGAAAATTAACTAAATGTTCAACGAATGACACAAACGCACTTATTTGATGCATAAAATTGTTTAAACACCCTAATTGGATTAGAATAAGCCTAGGGAGGACGAAAATTAACTAAATGTTAAACCAATGACACAAACGCACAAATTGAATGCACATGATTGGTTAAAAACCCTAATTTGATTAGAATAAGCCTAGGGAGGACGAAAATGAACTAAATGTTCAAGCTATAACGCAAACGCCCTGATTGGATGCACAAGATTGGTTAAAAACCCTAATTTGATTAGATTAAGCCTAGGGAGGACGAAAATGACCTAAATGTTCAACCAATAACATAAACGCACTTATTGAATGCACAAGATTGGTTAAAAACCTTAATTGGATTAGAATAAGCCTTGGGAGGATGAAAACGAACTAAATGTTAAACCAATGACACAAACACACTTATTGGATGCACAAGATTGGCTAGAAACCCTAATAGGATTACAATAAGCTTAGAGTGGACGAAAATGACCTAAATGTTAAACCAATAACACAAACGCACTTATTGGATGCACAAGATTGGTTAAAAATCCTAATTTGATTAGAATAAGCCTAGGGAGGACGAAAATGACCTAAATGTTCATCCAATGACACAAACGCTCATTGAATGCACAAGATTGGATAAAAACCTTAATTGGATTAGAATAAGCCTAAGGGGGACGAAAATGACCTAAATGTTCCACCAATAACACAAACGCACTTATTGGATGCACAAGATTTGTTAAAAACTCTAATTGGATTAGAATAAGCCTAGGGAGGACGAAAATGACCTAAATGTTCATCAAATGACACAAACGCACTTATTGGATGCACACATTTGTTTAAAAACCCTAATTGGATTAGAATAAGCCTAGGGAGAACGAAAATTAACTAAATGATAAACCAATGACACAAACGCATTTATTGGATGCACAAGATTGGCTAGAAATCCAAATAGGATTAGAATAAGCTTAGAGTGGACGAAAATGAGCTACATGTTAAACCAATGACACAAAAGCACTAATTGGATGCACATGATTGGTTAAAAACCCTAATTGGATTAGAATAAGCCTAGGGAGGACGAAAATGACCTAAATGGTTAACATTTGACACAAACGCACTTATTGGATGCACAAAATTGGTTAAAAACCCTAATTGGATTACAATAAGCCTAGGGAGGACGAAAATTAACTAAATGTTCAAGAATGACACAAACGCACTTATTTGATGCATAAAATTGTTTAAAAACCCTAATTGGATTAGAATAAGCCTAGGGAGGACGAAAATTAACTAAATGTTAAACCAATGACACAAACGCATTTATTGGATGCACAAGATTGGCTAGAAACCCAAATAGGATTAGAATAAGCTTAGAGTGGACGAAAATGAGCTACATGTTAAACCAATGACACAAACGCACTAATTGGATGCACATGATTGGTTAAAAACCCTAATTGGATTAGAATAAGCCTAGGGAGGACGAAAATGACCTAAATGTTCAACATTTGACACAAACGCACTTAATGGATGCACAAAATTGGTTAAAAACCCTAATTGGATTAGAATAAGCCTAGGGAGGACGAAAATTAACTAAATGTTCAAGAATGACACAAACGCACTTATTTGATGCATAAAATTGTTTAAAAACCCTAATTGGATTAGAATAAGCCTAGGGAGGACGAAAATTAACTAAATGTTAAACCAATGACACAAACGCATTTATTGGATGCAGAAGATTGGCTAGAAACCCTAATAGGATTACAATAATCTTAGAGTGGACGAAAATGACCTAAATGTTAAACCAATAACACAAACGCACTTATTGGATGCACAAGATTGGTTAAAAATCCTAATTTGATTAGAATAAGCCTAGGGAGGACGAAAATGACCTAAATGTTCATCCAATAACACAAACGCTTATTGAATGCACAAGATTGGATAAAAAC
>JBBPBP010000004.1:27962699-27974562 GCA_037974735.1 Cicer chorassanicum
AAACCCTAATTGGATTAGAATAAGCCTAGGGAGGACGAAAATGACCTAAATGTTCATCAAATGACACAAATGCACTTATTGGATGCACACATTTGTTTAAAAACCCTAATTGGATTAGAATAAGCCTAGGGAGAACGAAAATTAACTAAATGATAAACCAATGACACAAACGCATTTATTGGATGCACAAGATTGGCTAGAAACCCAAATAGGATTAGAATAAGCTTAGAGTGGACGAAAATGAGCTACATGTTAAACCAATGACACAAACGCACTAATTGGATGCACATGATTGGTTAAAAACCCTAATTGGATTAGAATAAGCCTAGGGAGGACGAAAATGACCTAAATGTTCAACGATTGACACAAACGCACTTATTGGATGCACAAAATTGGTTAAAAACCCTAATTGGATTAGAATAAGCCTAGGGAGGACGAAAATTAACTAAATGTTCAAGAATGACACAAACGCACTTATTTGATGCATAAAATTGTTTAAAAACCCTAATTGGATTAGAATAAGCCTAGGGAGGACGAAAATTAACTAAATGTTAAACCAATGACACAAACGCACTAATTGAATGCACATGATTGGTTAAAAACCCTAATTTGATTAGAATAAGCCTAGGGAGGACGAAAATGAACTAAATGTTCAAGCTATAACGCAAACGCCCTGATTGGATGCACAAGATTGGTTAAAAACCCTAATTTGATTAGATTAAGCCTAGGGAGGACGAAGATGACCTAAATGTTCAACCAATAACATAAACGCACTTATTGAATGCACAAGATTGGTTAAAAACCTTAATTGGATTAGAATAAGCCTTGGGAGGATGAAAATGAACTAAATGTTAAACCAATGACACAAACGCACTTATTGGATGCACAAGATTGGCTAGAAACCCTAATAGGATTACAATAAGCTTAGAGTGGACGAAAATGACCTAAATGTTAAACCAATAACACAAACGCACTTATTGGATGCACAAGATTGGTTAAAAATCCTAATTTGATTAGAATAAGCCTAGGGAGGACGAAAATGACCTAAATGTTCATCCAATAACACAAACGCTTATTGAATGCACAAGATTGGATAAAAACCTTAATTGGATTAGAATAAGCCTAAGGGGGACGAAAATGACCTAAATGTTCCACCAATAACACAAACGCACTTATTGGATGCAAAAGATTTGTTAAAAACCCTAATTGGATTAGAATAAGCCTAGGGAGGACGAAAATGACCTAAATGTTCATCAAATGACACAAATGCACTTATTGGATGCACACATTTGTTTAAAAACCCTAATTGGATTAGAATAAGCCTAGGGAGAACGAAAATTAACTAAATGATAAACCAATGACACAAACGCATTTATTGGATGCACAAGATTGGCTAGAAACCCAAATAGGATTAGAATAAGCTTAGAGTGGACGAAAATGAGCTACATGTTAAACCAATGACACAAACGCACTAATTGGATGCACATGATTGGTTAAAAACCCTAATTGGATTAGAATAAGCCTAGGGAGGACGAAAATGACCTAAATGTTCAACGATTGACACAAACGCACTTATTGGATGCACAAAATTGGTTAAAAACCCTAATTGGATTAGAATAAGCCTAGGGAGGACGAAAATTAACTAAATGTTCAAGAATGACACAAACGCACTTATTTGATGCATAAAATTGTTTAAAAACCCTAATTGGATTAGAATAAGCCTAGGGAGGACGAAAATTAACTAAATGTTAAACCAATGACACAAACGCACTAATTGAATGCACATGATTGGTTAAAAACCCTAATTTGATTAGAATAAGCCTAGGGAGGACGAAAATGACCTAAATGTTCAAGCAATAACACAAACGCCCTAATTGGATGCACAAGATTGGTTAAAAACCCTAATTTGATTAGATTAAGCCTAGGGAGGACGAAAATGACCTAAATGTTCAACCAATAACACAAACGCACTTATTGAATGCACAAGATTGGTTAAAAACCTTAATTGGATTAGAATAAGCCTTGGGAGGATGAATATGAACTAAATGTTAAACCAATGACACAAACGCACTTATTGGATGCACAAGATTGGCTAGAAACCCTAATAGGATTACAATAAGCTTAGAGTGGACGAAAATGACCTAAATGTTAAACCAATAACACAAACGCACTTATTGGATGCACAAGATTGGTTAAAAATCCTAATTTGATTAGAATAAGCCTAGGGAGGACGAAAATGACCTAAATGTTCCACCAATAACACAAACGCACTTATTGGATGCACAAGATTTGTTATAAACCCTAATTGGATTAGAATAAGCCTAGGGAGGACGAAAATGACCTAAATGTTCAACCAATGACACAAACGCACTTATTGAAGAAACAAAATTGGTTAAAAAACCCTAATTGGATTAGAATAAGCCTAGGGAGGACGAAAATGAACTAAATGTTAAACCAATGACACAAACACACTTATTGGATGCACAAGATTGGCTAGAAAGCCTAATAGGATTAGAATAAGCCTAGAGTGGACGAAAATGACCTAAATGTTACACAAATGACACAAACGCACTAATTCGATGCACATGATTGTTTAAAAACCCTAATTGGATTAGAATAAGCCTAGGGAGGACAAAAATGACCTATATGTTCAACCAATAACACAAACGCACTTATTGGATGCACAAGATTGGTTAAAAACCCTAATTGGATTAGAATAAGCCTAGGGAGGACGAAAATGACATAAATGTTCAACCAATGACACAAACGCACTTATTCAATACACAAAATTGGTTAAAAACCATTATTGGATTAGAATAAGCCTAGGGAGGACAAAAATGACCTATTGGATGCACAAGATATGCTAGAAACCCAAATAGGATTAGAATAAGCTTATAGTGGACGAAAATGACCTAAATGTTAAACCAATGACACAAACGCACTTATTAGATGCACATGATTGGTTAAAAACCCTAATTGGATTAGAATAAGCCTAGGGAGGACGAAAATGACCTAAATGTTCAACGATTGACACAAACGCACTTATTGGATGCTTAAAATTGGTTAAAAACCCTAATTGGATTAGAATAAGCCTAGGGAGGACGAAAATTAACTAAATGTTCAACGAATGACACAAACGCACTTATTGGATGCATAAAATTGTTTAAAAACCCAAATTGGATTAGAATAAGCCTACGGAGGACGAAAATTAACTAAATGTTAAACCAATGACACAAACGCACTAATTGAATGCACATGATTGGTTAAAAACCCTAATTTGATTAGAATAAGCCTAGGGAGGATGAAAATGACCTAAATGTTCAACCAATAACACAAACGCCCTGATTGGATGCACAAGATTGGTTAAAAACCCTAATTTGATTAGAATAAGCCTAGGGAGGACGAAAATGACCTAAATGTTCATCTAATGACACAAACGCACTTATTGGATGCACACAATTGTTTAAAAACCCTAATTGGATTAGAATAAGCCTAGGGAGAACTAAAATTAACTAAATGATAAACCAATTACACAAACGCACTTATTGGATGCACAAGATTGGCTAGAAACCCAAATAGGATTAGAATAAGCTTAGAGCGGACGAAAATGAGCTACATGTTAAACCAATGACACAAACGCACTAATTGGATGCACATGATTGGTTAAAAACCCTAATTGGATTAGAATAAGCCTAGGGAGGACGAAAATGACCTAAATGTTCAACGAATGACACAAACGCACTTATTGGATGCACAAAATTGGTTAAAAACCCTAATTGGATTAGAATAAGCCTAGGGAGGACGAAAATTAACTAAATGTTCAACGAATGACACAATCGCACTTATTTGATGCATAAAATTGTGTAAAAACCCTAATTGGATTAGAATAAGCCTAGGGAGGACGAAAATTACCTAAATGTTAAACCAATGAAACAAACGCACTAATTGAATGCACATGATTGGTTAAAAACCCTAATTTGATTAGAATAAGCCTAGGGAGGACGAAAATGACCTAAATTTTCAAGCAATAACACATACGCCCTGATTGGATGCACAAGATTGGTTAAAAACCCTAATTTGATTAGAATAAGCCTAGGGAGGACGAAAATGACCTAAATGTTTAAACAATAACACAAACGCACTTATTGGATGCACAAGATTGGTAAAAAACCCTAATTGGATAAGAATAAGCCTAGGGAGGACGAAAATGACCTAAATGTTCAACCAATGACACAAATGCACTTATTGGATACACAAGTTTGGTTCAAAACCCTAATTGGATTAGAATAAGCCTTGGGAGGACGAAAATTAACTAAATGTTAAACCAATGACACAAACGCACTAATTGGATGCACATGATTGGCTAGAAACACAAATACGATTAGAATAAGCTTAGAGTGTACGAAAATGACCTAAATGTTAAACCAATGACACAAACGCACTTATTGGATGCACATGATTGGTTAAAAACCCTAATTATATTAGAATAAGCCTAAGGAGGACGAAAATGACCTAAATGTTCAACCAATAACACAAACGCACTTATTGAATGCACAAGATTGGTTAAAAACCTTAATTGGATTAGAATAAGCCTAGGGAGGACGAAAATGAACTAAATGTTAAACCAATGACACAAACGCACTTATTGGATGCAGAAGATTGGCTAGAAACCCTAATAGGATTACAATAAGCTTAGAGTGGACGAAAATGACATAAATGTTAAACCAAAAACACAAACGCACTTATTGGATGCACAAGATTGGTTAAACACCCTATTTGGATAAGAATAAGCCTAGGGAGGACGAAAATGACCTAAATGTTCAAGCAATAACACAATCGCCCTTATTGGATGCACAAGATTGGTTAAAAACCCTATTTGGATTAGAATAAGCCTAGGGAGGACGAACATGACCTAAATGTTCAACCAATAACACAAACGCACTTATTGAATAAACAAGATTGGTTAAAAACCTTAATTGGATTAGAATAAGCCTAGGGAGGACGAAAATGAACTAAATGTTAAACCAATGACACAAACGCACTTATTGGATGCAGAAGATTGGCTAGAAACCCTAATAGGATTACAATAAGCTTAGAGTGGACGAAAATGACATAAATGTTAAACCAATAACACAAACGCACTTATTGGAAGCACAAGATTGGTTAAACACCCTATTTGGAAAAGAATAAGCCTAGGGAGGACGAAAATGACCTAAATGTTCAAGCAATAACACAACCGCCCTTATTGGATGCACAAGATTGGTTAAAAACCCTAATTGGATTAGAATAAGCCTAGGGAGGACGAACATGACCTAAATGTTCAACCAATAACACAAACGCACTTATTGAATAAACAAGATTGGTTAAAAACCTTAATTGGATTAGAATAAGCCTAGGGAGGACGAAAATGAACTAAATGTTAAACCAATGACACAAACGCACTTATTGGATGCAGAAGATTGGCTAGAAACCCTAATAGGATTACAATAAGCTTAGAGTGGACGAAAATGACATAAATGTTAAACCAATAACACAAACGCACTTATTGGATGCACAAGATTGGTTAAAAATCCTAATTTGATTAGAATAAGCCCAGGGAGGACGAAAATGATCTAAATGTTCATCCAATAACACAAACGCACTTATTAAATGCACAAGATTGGTTAAAAACCTTAATTGGATTAGAATAAGCCTAAGGAGGACGAAAATGACCTAAATGTTCCACCAATAACACAAACGCACTTATTGGATGCACAAGATTTGTTAAAAACCGTAATTGGAAGAGAATAAGCCTAGGGAGGACGAAAATGACCAAAATGTTCAACCAATAACACAAACGCACTTATTGGATGCATAAGATTGGTTAAAAACCCTAATTGGATTCGAATAAGCCTAGAAAGGACGAAAATGACCTAAATGTTCAACCAATAAAACAAACGCACTTATTGGATGCATAAGATTGGTTAAAAACCCTGATTGGATTAGAATAAGCCTAAGAAGGACGAAAATGAACTAAATGTTAAACCAATAACACAAACACACTTATTGGATGCACAAGATTGGCTAGAAACCCTAATAGGATTAGAATAATCCTAGAGTGGACGAAAATGACCTAAATGTTAAACCAATTACACAAATGCACTAATTGGGTGCACATGATTGGTTAAAAACTCTAATTGGATTAGAATAAGCCTAGGAGGACGAAAATAACCTTAATGTTCAAGCAATAACACAAACGCACTTATTGGATGCACAAGATTGGTTAAAAACCTTAATTGGATTATAATAAGCCTAGGGAGGACGAAAATGACCTAAATGTTCAACAAATAACCCAAACGCACTTATTGGATGCACAAGATTGGTTAAACACCCTAATTGGATTAGAATAAGCCTAGGGAGGACGAAAATGACCTAAATGTTCAACCAATGACACAAACGCAGTTATTGGATGCATAAATTGTTTAAAAATCCTAATTGGATTAGAATAAGCCTAGGGAGGACAAAAATTAACTAAATGTTAAACCAATGACACAAACACACTTATTGGATGCACAAGATTGGATAGAAACCCAAATACGATTAGAATAAGCTTAGAGTGGACGAAAATGACCTAAATGTTAAACCAATGACACAAACGCACTTATTGGATGCACATGATTGGTTAAAAACCCTAATTATATTAGAATAAGCCTAAGGAGGACGAAAATGACCTAAATGTTCATCCAATAACACAAACGCACTTATTGGATGCATAAGATTGGTAAAAACCCTAGATGGATTAGAATAAGCCTAGGGAGGACGAAAACAACCTAAATGTTCACCGAATGACACAAACGCACTTATTGGATGCACAAAATTGTTTAAAACCCTAATTGGATTAAAATAAGCCTAGGAAGGACGAAAATGAACTAAATGTTAAACCAATTACACAAACGCACTTATTGGATGCACAAGATTGGCTAGAAACCCTAATAGGATTAGAATAAGCCTAGAGTGGACGAAAATGACCTAAATGTTAAACCAATGACACAAACGCAGTAATTGGATGCACATGATTGGTTAAAAACTCTAATTGGATTAGAATAAGCCTAGGTGGACGAAAATGACCTAAATGTTCAAGCAATAACACAAACGCACTTATTGGATGCACAAGATTGGTTAAAAACCTTAATTGGATTAGAATAAGCCTAGGGAGGACGAAAATGACCTAAATGTTCAACGAATAACCCAAACGCACTTATTGGATGCACAAGATTGGTTAAAAACCCTAATTGGATTAGAATAAGCCTAGGGAGGACGAAAATGAGCTAAATGTTCAACCAATGACACAAACGCACTAATTAGATGCACAAAATTGGTAAAACCCTAATTGGATTAGAATAAGCCTAGGGAGGACGAAAATGACCTAAATGTTCACCGAATGACACAAACGCACTCATTGGATGCACAAAATTGTTTAAAAACAGTAATTGGATTAGAATAAGCCTAGGAAGGATGGAAATTAACTAAATGATAAACCAATGACACAAACTCACTTATTAGATGCACAAGATTGGCTAGAAACCCTAATAGGATTAAAGTAAGCTTAGAGTGGACGAAAATGACCTAAATGATAAACCAATGACACAAACGCACTAATTAGATTCACATGATTGGTTAAAAACCCTAATTGGAATAGAATAAGACTAGGGAGGATGAAAATGACCTAAATGTTCAAACAATAACACAAACGCACTTATTGGATGCACAAGATTGGTTAAATACCCTAATTAGATTAGAATAAGCCTAGGGAGGACGAAAATGACCTAAATGTTCAGCCAATAACACAAAAACACTTATTGGATGCACAAGATTGGTTAAAAACCTTAATTGGAATAAAATAAGCCTAGCGAGGACGAAAATGACCTAAATGTTCAACCAATAACATAGATGCACTTATTGGATGCACAAGTTTGGTTAAAAACCCTAATTGGATTAGAATAAGCCTTGGGAGGACGAAAATTAACTAAATGTTAAACCGATGACACAAACGCACTAATTGGATGCACATGATTGGCTAGAAACACAAATACGATTAGAATAAGCTTAGAGTGGACGAAAATGACCTAAATGTTAAACCAATGACACAAACGCACTTATTGGATGCACATGATTGGTTAAAAACCCTAATTATATTAGAATAAGCCTAAGGAGGACGAAAATGACCTAAATGTTCAACCAATAACACAAACGCACTTATTGAATGCACAAGATTGGTTAAAAACCTTAATTGGATTAGAATAAGCCTAGGGAGGACGAAAATGAACTAAATGTTAAACCAATGACACAAACGCACTTATTGGATGCAGAAGATTGGCTAGAAGCCCTAATAGGATTACAATAAGCTTAGAGTGGACGAAAATGACATAAATGTTAAACCAATAACACAAACGCACTTATTGGATGCACAAGATTGGTTAAACACCCTATTTGGATAAGAATAAGCCTAGGGAGGACGAAAAATGACCTAAATGTTCAAGCAATAACACAATCGCCCTTATTGGATGCACAAGATTGGTTAAAAACCCTAATTGGATTAGAATAAGCCTAGGGAGGACGAAAATGACCTAAATGTTCAACTATTAACACAAACGCACTTACTGAATGCACAAGATTGGTTAAAAACCTTAATTGGATTAGAATAAGCCTAGGGAGGACGAAAATGAACTAAATGTTAAACCAATGACACAAACGCACTTATTGGATGTAGAAGATTGGCTAGAAACCCTAATAGGATTACAATAAGCTTAGAGTGGCTAAAATGACATAAATGTTAAACCAATAACACAAACGCACTTATTGGATGCACAAGATTGGTTAAAAATCCTAATTTGATTAGAATAAGCCCAGGGAGGACGAAAATGACCTAAATGTTCATCCAATAACACAAATGCACTTATTGAATGCACAAGATTGGTTAAAAACCTTAATTGGATTAGAATAAGCCTAAGGAGGACGAAAATGACCTAAATGTTCCACCAATAACACAAACGCACTTATTGGATGCACAAGATTTGTTAAAAACCCTAATTCGAAGAGAATAAGCCTAGGGAGGACGAAAATGACCAAAATGTTCAACCAATAACACAAACGCACTTATTGGATGCATAAGATTGGTTAAACACCCTAATTGGATTCGAATAAGCCTAGAAAGGACGAAAATGACCTAAATGTTCAATCAATAAAACAAACGCACTTATTGGATGCATAAATTGTTTAAAAATATTAATTGGATTAGAATAAGCCTAAGGAGGACGAAAATTAACTAAATGTTCAACGAATGACACAAACGCACTTATTGGATGCACAAGTGTAAGATCAGATGTGCACCTAAGAGGGGGGGGGGTGAATTAGGTGTTTGGTTATTTTGATTGTTTTTAAAATTATCGTGATTGATTTTTGCGCTTATGGATAGTGAACGATAATGTAAATGGCAGTAATGTAAAGAACACCAAAAGATTTATCCTGGTTCCCCTAATCACCAAGGGTACGTCCAGTCCTCTTGCACACCACAAGAGATTTTCTTCACTATCTGTCAGAATATGTACAAGTCTTCACCCTGGGACCTTGGCTACAATCTTCTAACAAACTTTCAAAGATAGAACACTACTATCTTAAAAACAGCACTTCAAAGAAAGTACAACTTTCTTTTACAAACACCTGTTGTTTTGATAAGGATATATGAATAGAAGGAGATAGAATAATTCAAGATTTATTCAAGTACTTTGAGAACCTTAAGGATATGAAAATGATATGCAAGTACTTGAATTTCTGAAAAAGACTTAGAAAAATTTAGAAAATTTAGTTCAAAGTCTTTGAAATTGTATATTTTGAATTGGTAATTTGAAAATGAAGTTATGACCTATTTATAGTCCTCTAACAACTCTTTAGATTCGTGCCCTTTGATCCAAGAGTTTTGAGAACGAACTGCAATGTTTTAAATTGAATTCAAAGCTGAAAAATTGCATTGGTTGCAGTTGTATTCGACTACCAAAGTTCTGTATTCGAATACAGCTTGCTGCAACGTTAAAAATTATTCAAACAGTTCACTATGTAGTCGAATACAGATGAGATGGCCAACTCTCTGACTTAGCCATTTTTCTTATCTGTATTCGAATACAAGATTTCTGTATTCGAATCCAACTTGTTGTAACGTTGAAATTTTTTTCAAATTTCACTGTGTAGTCGAATACAGATGAGATGGCCAACTCTCTGACTTAGCCATTTTTATCTGTATTCGAATACACATTAGTTGTATTCGATTACAACATGATTTTTAGTCAAAAATAAATATTTTATCATTTTGAAAATATTATTGGGGACTTTGAAAAATAGTGTTAATGCATATGCAAAGTAATTTAGGTTCTCTTGTATTTGAATTTATGACTTGAATTATTTTACCTTTATCTAATTTATTTATTTGTAATTTCATCAAGGGATGTAATTCTTCTTTTTGTTGTTGTGTCACCATTGGTCTTTGTGGATAATCAAAAACTGTATTTTTACATTCTCCCCCTTTTTGATTATGACAAAACCATTGCTGAGGTTGTTGATGACTCCCCCGTAATGTAGGCGTATTGTACTCCCCCGTAATGTTTGCAATATGTGTGTTTGAGTACCTACAGATAAAGCTTACCGGACAACAACAAGCAATAACATACACAAAATTTATCCCCCTTTTGACATGATCAAAAAGAAGAATTCCAACAGTAGGAAAGAAATAGATTGAACATATTATAATTTAAGACAGATCATATGAGAGGCAAATAAGCAGAGATAATCATAAAAGTCATTGATTCATGAAGTCATAAAAACATAAAGTCATAAACGACATAGAGTCAAAAAGTCATACAAGCATAGAGTCATAAAGATAATACAACAATTACGGAAACAACGATTACATCTTAAACAAAACAGTAGGAAGGTCAAGCCTAGTAACACATGAAAACGAACTAAACCTAGGAAACTAAGTACAATCTCAGCGACGATCTGGTGGTAGATGGAAGTGATCAAGTTTGTCAGCGATGATACACATCTCGTGGACTAGGCTGTCGTGATTAGTAGCGATAGTGGATTCGAGAGCCTGAAAGCGAGCATTGACCGAAGTGGTAAATCCTGAGAAGCTGGTCTGAAGAGAGTCAAGCCGATCCATAATCATGCGATTAGTAACTTGATCATCATCAGATGCAGGATCGTCAGCAGCATCATCTGGAGGAGCACTAGCAGAAGCCTGACTTATATCACTCTGATGGATGTATTTTTGCAGTGATTCACTCCAAACTATTTTCATGCTAGGAAGAACACTCAAGTCTAGCAGATTATCCTTAGTGACGGTATATACAACCTCCTCAGAAAAATCTACCCCAAAATGTTCAAGGATGCGAGAAACTTCCCTAGCATAGGGCAATCCAGCAGCTTCACGGGATACAAACATGACGAACTTAACGAAGTATGCCCAGTTAAGAGAAAGTCCTTCATTCATGAAGTAAAGAATCTGAAGTTCAAATTCAGAGAGTTGAGAGTAGTTACCGGCCTTAGGAACCAAAATGTAACTCAAGAAATAGTGAAGCAGACGAAAGTCAACAGTGAGGTTCCCAACACTAAATCTCTGTCTAGCAAACGTGGAGCTAGCCTGAAGTTGCTTGCGTTCTATGGTGAGTTTGTCAAAGCGACACAGAGCCGCATAAGCATCCTGTTTCGAGAGATTATGCCATTTGCATAAATTGGTCGGACTAAGTTTCTGACCGACATCAGGTATTTGCAAAATGGTACCAATAGTATGAGAGTCAAGCTCAATAGTGATTCCCTTGACACGTGAAATTAA
>JBBPBP010000004.1:27978003-28015878 GCA_037974735.1 Cicer chorassanicum
TCCCATGCGATATAAGCTTTCTTGAAATCTTTTCTTTTGCCGCCACTCTTCTTGATGAGATCTGGACAGTCTGCTTTAATATGTCCTTGTTTTCCACATTCAAAGCATGTGAAGTTTTGGTTGGTCGTGCTATCTTTCTTTCTGAAGTTTTTCTTCTTGAAACTTCTGTTATTTTTGAGAAATTTGCCGAATTTCTTGACAAGGAGATTGATGTTTTCGTCGTCATCAGAAATATCTTCTTTGACTGCTTCCTTTGATTCGGTCTTTAGAGCAATATTTTTGCTTTTCTTTTCTTGGGTTTCATTTTGCTCTAATCGTCCAAGTTCTATTTCATGCTCTTGTAGTTTGCCAAATAATGCAGAAAGTGACATTTTGGACAAACTCTTCTTTTCTGATATAGCAGTCACCTTTGGTTGCCACGCCCTCGTTAGTGATCGTAATACTTTCAGATTCAATTCATCATTTGAGAAGACCTTTCCAAGGGCTGTCAGATGATTTGTCAAGTGGGAGAATCATTTCTGCATGTCTAGTATGGTTTCTCCAGGCTGCATGCGAAACAATTCATATTCTTGAGAAAGTGTATTTAGTTTGGATCTTTTTACCTCTATGGTGCCTTCATGGGTTACTTCCAATGTATCCCATATTTCCTTGGCTGTTTTACAGTGAGATATGCGGAAGAATTCGTCCATACCAAGTGCCGATTATAGAATGTTTTTAGCCTTTTTATCAAATAGCACTTTTCTTTTATCGTCATCGGTCCAAGAGTTCTTTATTTTAATTTCCTCTTTGTTGTTGATGACCGTTGTTGGAATGTATGGACCATTTTCGACAGCATCCCATATTTCGTCTCCTTGTGCCTCAAGATATGCTTGCATACGGATTTTCCAAAAATCGTAATGTTCACCGACGAAACATGGAGGTTTGGTACTGCTGCCTCCGTCTCTGAAAACTGGTAGTGCGGAAGCCATTTGTTATTTGATCAAGGAGTAATTTACCTTGAACCTGCTCTGATACCAATTGTAAGATCAGATGTGCACCTAAGAGGGTGGGGTGAATTAGGTGTTTGGTTATTTTGATTGTTTTTAAAATTATCGTGATTGATTTTTGCGCTTATGGATAGTGAACGATAATGTAAATGGCAGTAATGTAAAGAACACCAAAAGATTTATCCTGGTTCCCCTAATCACCAAGGGTACGTCCAGTCCTCTTGCACACCACAAGAGATTTTCTTCACTATCTGTCAGAATATGTACAAGTCCTCACCCTGGGACCTTGGCTACAATCTTCTAACAAACTTTCAAAGATAGAACACTACTATCTTAAATACAGCACTTCAAAGAAAGTACAACTTTCTTTTACAAACACCTGTTGTTTTGATAAGGATATATGAATAGAAGGAGATAGAATAATTCAAGATTTATTCAAGTACTTTGAGAACCTTAAGGATATGAAAATGATATGCAAGTACTTGAATTTCTGAAAAAGACTTAGAAAAATTTAGAAAATTTAGTTCAAAGTCTTTGAAATTGTATATTTTGAATTGGTAATTGAAAATGAAGTTATGACCTAATTATAGTCCTCTAACAACTCTTTAGATTCGTGCCCTTTGATCCAAGAGTTTTGAGAACGAACTGCAATGTTTTAAATTGAATTCAAAGCTGAAAAATTGCATTGGTTGCAGTTGTATTCGACTACCAAAGTTCTGTATTCGAATACAGCTTGCTGCAACGTTAAAAATTATTCAAACAGTTCACTGTGTAGTCGAATACAGATGAGATGGCCAACTCTCTGACTTAGCCATTTTTCTTATCTGTATTCGAATACAAGATTTCTGTATTCGAATACAACTTGTTGTAACGTTGAAATTTTTTCAAATTTCACTGTGTAGTCGAATACAGATGAGATGGCCAACTCTCTGACTTAGCCATTTTTATCTGTATTCGAATACACATTAGTTGTATTCGATTACAACATGATTTTTAGTCAAAAATAAAGATTTTATCATTTTGAAAATATTATTGGGGACTTTGAAAAATAGTGTTAATGCATATGCAAAGTAATTTAGGTTCTCTTGTATTTGAATTTATGACTTGAATTATTTTACCTTTATCTAATTTATTTATTTGTAATTTCATCAAGGGATGTAATTCTTCTTTTTGTTGTTGTGTCACCATTGGTCTTTGTGGATAATCAAAAACTGTATTTTTACATTCTCCCCCTTTTTGATTATGACAAAACCATTGCTGAGGTTGTTGATGACTCCCCCGTAATGTTTGCAATATGTGTGTTTGAGTACCTACAGATAAAGCTTACCGGACAACAACAAGCAATAACATACACAAAATTTATCCCCCTTTTGACATGATCAAAAAGAAGAATTCCAACAGTAGGAAAGAAATAGATTGAACATATTATAATTTAAGACAGATCATATGAGAGGCAAATAAGCAGAGATAATCATAAAAGTCATTGATTCATGAAGTCATAAAAACATAAAGTCATAAACGACATAGAGTCAAAAAGTCATACAAGCATAGAGTCATAAAGATAATACAACAATTACGGAAACAACGATTACATCTTAAACAAAACAGTAGGAAGGTCAAGCCTAGTAACACATGAAAACGAACTAAACCTAGGAAACTAAGTACAATCTCAGCGACGATCTGGTGGTAGATGGAAGTGATCAAGTTTGTCAGCGATGATACACATCTCGTGGACTAGGCTGTCGTGATTAGTAGCGATAGTGGATTCGAGAGCCTGAAAGCGAGCATCGACCGAAGTGGTAAATCCTGAGAAGCTGGTCTGAAGAGAGTCAAGCCGATCCATAATCATGCGATTAGTAACTTGATCATCATCAGATGCAGGATCGTCAGCAGCATCATCTGGAGGAGCACTAGCAGAAGCCTGACTTATATCACTCTGATGGATGTATTTTTGCAGTGATTCACTCCAAACTATTTTCATGCTAGGAAGAACACTCAAGTCTAGCAGATTATCCTTAGTGACGGTATATACAACCTCCTCAGAAAAATCTACCCCAAAATGTTCAAGGATGCGAGAAACTTCCCTAGCATAGGGCAATCCAGCAGCTTCACGGGATACAAACATGACGAACTTAACGAAGTATGCCCAGTTAAGAGAAAGTCCTTCATTCATGAAGTAAAGAATCTGAAGTTCAAATTCAGAGAGTTGAGAGTAGTTACCGGCCTTAGGAACCAAAATGTAACTCAAGAAATAGTGAAGCAGACGAAAGTCAACAGTGAGGTTCCCAACACTAAATCTCTGTCTAGCAAACGTGGAGCTAGCCTGAAGTTGCTTGCGTTCTATGGTGAGTTTGTCAAAGCGACACAGAGCCGCATAAGCATCCTGTTTCGAGAGATTATGCCATTTGCATAAATTGGTCGGACTAAGTTTCTGACCGACATCAGGTATTTGCAAAATGGTACCAATAGTATGAGAGTCAAGCTCAATAGTGATTCCCTTGACACGTGAAATTAACATTTTGCCATCCCGACGAAGATTGCAATAAAAGACTCGAACCAAATCAGGATAAATCGGACCTTTGTAAGCAATAAAGTCCTCAACTTGTTGATCCCTAAGTAAATCCGGAAATTTAAAGGCAGAGAAAGAATCTAAAGTACCGAATTTTGGAATGATGAGCCGTTTGTCCGAGTACAGTGTACGAAACCGGGTAATTTCTTCAGGAGAATGCAGAAGACGAGATAAGTCCGTGACGCTGATGCTCTTTGAGCGACGCTTGGAAGGACCTAAGCTTGCATGTTTGGTGCGAGGGCCACGCTTGCGTGCGTTTTCAACAGAGGTGGAGATGTTTGACATGTTGTTGAAGGGTTGAGGATTCGGATTCGAAACTAAGATGCAGTTTAGAAGAAGAATTGAAATCGTGACCAATGAGGACAAAACCAGTAGATTCGTGAAGCGGAGATGAGATGTAAGAGTTTGAATTCGCGAAGCTGGATTTTGGGGGTTAGGATTCTGGATTTCGCGAGATTGAAGAGGGAAATGAGGGATTCGCAGATTCTGGGTTTTGTGAAACATGAATTTGAGGAAATGAAAGAGGGGTTTCGCAAAGTAATGAAGGAAATCAAGGTTTGGGAGGTCAAGCTTCAATGAACGAAGCAATTCTGGAGGTGAAGTTGCAGAGAGGATGAAGTTCGCAGAGGGAAGGTACGGGTTCGCAGGGAAGGCAGGAGTTGTATTCGGCTACTGAATGTCACAGCTATATATATGACAGAAAAATGCGAACCTGTATTCGAATACAGGATGATGGTAATCGAATACAGATTTCCAGAATCATCTGTATTCGAATACAGAATAACTGTATTCGGCTACGACCTCCAGATTTTGAAACGGACATGATTTTATAACACAAAACATAACACAAACTTAATATAATCATATAAATAACATGTAAACATAATTAACTAAAGTCTAATATGTGAAGGCAAGAATTAACATAGTGATAATATCGTCAATTCAAATAGTCAAATAGATTCAAATATCATGTAAGTCAACTAAATGCAAATATCATGTAAGCCAACTAAATTCAAATATCATGTAAGCATGTGAAGATACGAATTAAGCCATACCTTTGCCCTGATGATAGCAGTTTACCTGACGTTCAAAGATCACTTTCACTTAAGATGCCGAGTTCGCGTCGTATTTTGAAAAATGAGTCTTTAGGAAGTGGTTTAGTGAAGATGTCCGCAAGTTGGTTATGTGTATCCACAAAGGTTACTTCAACATTGCCTTTAAGCACATGATCACGCAAGAAGTGGTGTCGTATATCAATGTGTTTGGTCCGAGAATGCATGATTGGATTCTTTGAGATATTGATTGCACTGGTGTTGTCGCATCTTAGTGGAATGCATCCAAGATCAATTCCATAATCACATAGTTGTTGCTTGAGCCATAGGATTTGTGCGCAACAACTGCCTGCTGCTATGTATTCCGCTTCAGCAGTACTAAGTGCGACACATGCTTGCTTTTTACATGACCAAGATACGAGTGGATTGCCCAGTACATGACAAGTGCCACTTGTGCTTTTACGGTCTGTTTTACATCCTGCATAATCTGAATCTGAATATCCAACGAGGCTACAGATGCTACCTTTAGGATACCATAGTCCAACATTGATGGTGCCTTTTAAGTATTTCATGATTCGTTTGACTGCTACAAGATGTGATTCTTTCGGATCTGCTTGAAATCTTGCACATAGACAAACACTAAACATGATATCTGGCCGACTGGCCGTTAGATATAATAAAGAGCCAATCATACCTCGATATTTTGAAATATCTACAGATGCACCAGTTTCATCTTTATCAACATATGTTCCAGAACCCATGGGAGTTGCACTCTCCTTGCATTTTTCCATGTCAAATCTTTTTAGCAGTTCTTTGCAATATTTTGCTTGATTGATAAAGATGCCATGCTTGAGTTGCTTGATGTGAAGACCAAGAAAATAGTTTAATTTTCCCATCATGGACATTTCAAATTCGCCTTGCATCATCAATGAGAATTCTTCACATATTGCGTTATTTGTTGAACCGAATATGATATCGTCAACATAAATTTGGACTAACAAGGTGTGACCATTATTTCGTTTAATAAATAATGTCTTGTCAACCTTTCCCTTTTCAAAACCTCTTTCACACAGGAAGGCACTCAATCTGTCGTACCAAGCTCTTGGTGCTTGTTTTAGGCCATAGAGAGCTTTCCTTAGTTTGAATACATGTGTAGGATTCTTGAAGTCTTCAAAACCGGGTGGTTGCTTGACATATACTTCTTCATTGATGTATCCATTTAGAAATGCGCTTTTCACATCCATCTGAAATAATTCGAAATTCATAGAGCAGGCATAAGCAAGTAGTAACCGTATTGCTTCTAACCTTGCGACCGGAGGAAATGTTTCGTCAAAATCGATTCCTTCTTCTTGATTGTATCCTTGGGCGACAAGTCTTGCTTTGTTGCGGACAACTATACCATTTTCGTCAAGTTTATTTTTAAATACCCATTTGGTGCCAATGATGTGTTTGTCACCTGGATTAGGAACAAGTTCCCATACTTCGTTTCTTTCGAATTGGTTAAGCTCTTCTTGCATTGCAAGTATCCACTGATCATCTTTTAGTGCTTCACCAACTTTGGAAGGTTCGATTTGTGAAACAAATGCCATGTTTAAACATGCATCTTGCAATTTGAGTCTAGTTGTAACTCCTTTGTTGATATCACCAATGATGTTATCAATCGGATGATATCGATGGGTTCTCCATTCCTTTGGGAGTTCATTGGTTTCCTCTTCCATGTCGACTTCATTTTCTTGACTCGGTTGACCAATTGGATTTTCTTTACGTGGATCACTACTTTCAAGATCATCATCATCAAAAGAAATAGCTTTGTCCTCTTTCGAGGGGTTAGTTTCATCAAATGTAACATGTATTGATTCTTCTACAATTAAAGTTTTTTTATTAAAGATCCTAAAAGCTTTACTAGATAATGCATACCCAATAAATATACCTTCATCTGCCTTTTCATCAAATTTTCCAAGATTATCTTTTCCATTATTTAGCACAAAACCCTTGCATCCAAAGATGTGGAAGTGAGAGATGTTAGGCTTTCTACCTTTGTATAGTTCATACGGAGTCTTCTTAAGAAGTGGCCGAATGTTTACTCTGTTAGTAACATAGCATGCCGTGTTTACGGCATCTGCCCAAAAATACTTTGGTAGATTTGAGTCACTCAACATTGTTCTTGCAAGTTCTATCAAGGACCTGTTCTTTCTCTCAACAACCCCATTTTGTTGGGGTGTTCTTGGTGCAGAAAAATTATGAAAAATTCCATTTTCCTCACAGAATTCTTCAAATAAAGTATTTTGAAATTCTCTACCATGATCACTTCGAATTGATACAATCTTGGATGATTGTTCATTTTGGACTAGTTTGGCGTAATTTTTAAAGGCTTTAAAAGCTTCATTTTTATTTGCCAAAAACAAGGTCCATGTGTACCTTGAAAAGTCATCAACAATAACTAGTCCGTATGAATTTCCACCAAGACTTTTAGTTCTTGATGGACCAAACAAATCCATGTGTATCAATTGAAGTGGTCTTGTAGTAGATATAACATTTATGGCTTTAAAAGAAGTTTTCGTTTGTTTACCTTTTTGGCATGCATCACATAATTTATCCTTGACAAATTTCATTTTTGGTAATCCGACAACAAGATCATGTTTGACTAGTTTGTTTAAATGATCCATGTGAATATGGGCAATTCTTTTGTGCCATAACCATGCATCATTGTTGTCGCTTACCAAAAGACATTTCATTTTCAAGGATAAATCATCTAAATTAAGTATGAAAATATTCATGAAACGTTTACCGATAAATTTAATTTCACTTGTTGCTGCATTTTGAATGATGCACTCTTCCTTGTTGAAGACTATCTTGTGTCCTTTGTCACATAACTGGCTGATGCTTATCAAATTGTGCTTTAGGCCTTCAACATAAAGAACATCTTCAATTGTTGGAGAAGGTGCTTTTCCAATTTTTCCAATGCCTAGGATCTTTCCTTTGTTATTATCTCCATATACTACATGTCCTTTCGATTCAAGGGTCAATGCTGAAAATTTTGTTATGTCTCCCGTCATGTGTTTGGAACACCCACTATCTAAGTACCATAAATTTGAAGCATTTTGTGAGCATCCCTGCAAAATTGAAATCAGATTTTATTAGGTACCCAAAGTGCTTTGGGTCCTTGGGGGTTAGTGCCTTTCTTGACCCATATGCAATGGCCTTTGGGAATGCTAATATTTCTTGCATGACAAGTATTTGGTGTGTGTCCATAGATACCACAATATGAGCAAATAGGAATTTTACTTGTGTATGTATGACGCTTATTGTTAATAAACTTTCCTTTATGTGAATGTTCTTTTTGTACAAATGTCATGTTTCTTAAATTTGTTTGAGTGCTTGATTTAACAAAAATGGTCTTACTAGTGCTTGGTTTATCAAATTTAGAAAATCCAATACCACTCTTATCATTAGAATATCTTTGCATGTTTAGAACATTTTCTAATCCTATATGTCCTTTTTCATATCTTTCTATTACTCTATTTAGTTGAGTAATTTTGAATGAAAGTGAATCACAATTATTACATGAAGAATTTTGCTTAGAATTTTCAGCATCTTTTTCCATAAGATTAATTTTTTCTTTAAGATATAAGATTTCTTTCTTTTGAGTTGATACTTGTTTAAACAAATTTTTACATTCAGCAAGAAGTTCCTTTATTGCATTTTGTGCTTCATTGTATTCTATATCTAATTCATGATTATATGAAAGATTGTTTGAGTTACTAACCTCTTCGTCATCGGAGTGATGTGATGCCATTAGTGCAACGTTTGCGCATTCATCGCTTTCAGTTTCTGATGTTGAACTTATGTCGTTATCTTCCCATGCGATATAAGCTTTCTTGAAATCTTTTCTTTTGCCGCCACTCTTCTTGATGAGATCTGGACAGTCTGCTTTAATATGTCCTTGTTTTCCACATTCAAAGCATGTGAAGTTTTGGTTGGTCGTGCTATCTTTCTTTCTGAAGTTTTTCTTCTTGAAACTTCTGTTATTTTTGAGAAATTTGCCGAATTTCTTGACAAGGAGATTGATGTTTTCGTCGTCATCAGAAATATCTTCTTTGACTGCTTCCTTTGATTCGGTCTTTAGAGCAATATTTTTGCTTTTCTTTTCTTGGGTTTCATTTCGCTCTAATCGTCCAAGTTCTATTTCATGCTCTTGTAGTTTGCCAAATAATGCAGAAAGTGACATTTTGGACAAACTCTTCTTTTCTGATATAGCAGTCACCTTTGGTTGCCACGCCCTCGTTAGTGATCGTAATACTTTCAGATTCAATTCATCATTTGAGAAGACCTTTCCGAGGGCTGTCAGATGATTTGTCAAGTGGGAGAATCATTTCTGCATGTCTAGTATGGTTTCTCCAGGCTGCATGCGAAACAATTCATATTCTTGAGAAAGTGTATTTAGTTTGGATCTTTTTACCTCTATGGTGCCTTCATGGGTTACTTCCAATGTATCCCATATTTCCTTGGCTGTTTTACAGTGAGATATGCGGAAGAATTCGTCCATACCAAGTGCCGATTGTAGAATGTTTTTAGCCTTTTTATCAAATAGCACTTTTCTTTTATCGTCATCGGTCCAAGAGTTCTTTATTTTAATTTCCTCTTTGTTGTTGATGACCGTTGTTGGAATGTATGGACCATTTTCGACAGCATCCCATATTTCGTCTCCTTGTGCCTCAAGATATGCTTGCATACGGATTTTCCAAAAATCGTAATGTTCACCGACGAAACATGGAGGTTTGGTACTGCTGCCTCCGTCTCTGAAAACTGGTAGTGCGGAAGCCATTTGTTATTTGATCAAGGAGTAATTTACCTTGAACCTGCTCTGATACCAATTGTAAGATCAGATGTGCACCTAAGAGGGTGGGGTGAATTAGGTGTTTGGTTATTTTGATTGTTTTTAAAATTATCGTGATTGATTTTTGCGCTTATGGATAGTGAACGATAATGTAAATGGCAGTAATGTAAAGAACACCAAAAGATTTATCCTGGTTCCCCTAATCACCAAGGGTACGTCCAGTCCTCTTGCACACCACAAGAGATTTTCTTCACTATCTGTCAGAATATGTACAAGTCCTCACCCTGGGACCTTGGCTACAATCTTCTAACAAACTTTCAAAGATAGAACACTACTATCTTAAATACAGCACTTCAAAGAAAGTACAACTTTCTTTTACAAACACCTGTTGTTTTGATAAGGATATATGAATAGAAGGAGATAGAATAATTCAAGATTTATTCAAGTACTTTGAGAACCTTAAGGATATGAAAATGATATGCAAGTACTTGAATTTCTGAAAAAGACTTAGAAAAATTTAGAAAATTTAGTTCAAAGTCTTTGAAATTGTATATTTTGAATTGGTAATTGAAAATGAAGTTATGACCTAATTATAGTCCTCTAACAACTCTTTAGATTCGTGCCCTTTGATCCAAGAGTTTTGAGAACGAACTGCAATGTTTTAAATTGAATTCAAAGCTGAAAAATTGCATTGGTTGCAGTTGTATTCGACTACCAAAGTTCTGTATTCGAATACAACTTGCTGCAACGTTAAAAATTATTCAAACAGTTCACTGTGTAGTCGAATACAGATGAGATGGCCAACTCTCTGACTTAGCCATTTTTCTTATCTGTATTCGAATACAAGATTTCTGTATTCGAATACAACTTGTTGTAACGTTGAAATTTTTTTCAAATTTCACTGTGTAGTCGAATACAGATGAGATGGCCAACTCTCTGACTTAGCCATTTTTATCTGTATTCGAATACACATTAGTTGTATTCGATTACAACATGATTTTTAGTCAAAAATAAAGATTTTATCATTTTGAAAATATTATTGGGGACTTTGAAAAATAGTGTTAATGCATATGCAAAGTAATTTAGGTTCTCTTGTATTTGAATTTATGACTTGAATTATTTTACCTTTATCTAATTTATTTATTTGTAATTTCATCAAGGGATGTAATTCTTCCTTTTGTTGTTGTGTCACCATTGGTCTTTGTGGATAATCAAAAACTGTATTTTTACAACAAGATTGGATAGAAACCCAAATACGATTAGAATAAGCTTAGAGTGGACGAAAATGACCTAAATGTTAAACCAATGACACAAACACACTTATTGGATGCACATGATTGGTTAAAAACCCTAATTATATTAGAATAAGCCTAAGGAGGACGAAAATGACCTAAATGTTCATCCAATAACACAAACACACTTATTGGATGCATAAGATTGGTTAAAAACCCTAGATGGATTAGAATAAGCCTAGGGAGGACGAAAACAACCTAAATGTTCACCGAATGACACAAACGCACTTATTGGATGCACAAAATTGTTTAAAACCCTAATTGGATTAGAATAAGCCTAGGAAGGACGAAAATGAACTAAATGTTAAACCAATAACACAAACACACTTATTGGATGCACAAGATTGGCTAGAAACCCTAATCGGATTAGAATAAGCCTAGAGTGGACGAAAATGACCTAAATGTTAAACCAATGACACTAACGCAGTAATTGGATGCACATGATTGGTTAAAAACTCTAATTGGATTAGAATAAGCCTAGGTGGACGAAAATGACCTAAATGTTCAAGCAATAACACAAACGCACTTATTGGATGCACAAGATTGGTTAAAAACCTTAATTGGATTAGAATAAGCCTAGGGAGGACGAAAATGACCTAAATGTTCAATGAATAACCCAAACGCACTTATTGGATGCACAAGATTGGTTAAAAACCCTAATTGGATTAGAATAAGCCTAGGGAGGACGAAAATGAGCTAAATGTTCAACCAATGACACAAACGCACTAATTAGATGCACAAAATTGGTAAAAACCCTAATAGGATTAGAATAAGCCTAGGGAGGACGAAAATGACCTAAATGTTCACCGAATGACACAAACGCACTCATTGGATGGAAAAAATTGTTTAAAAACCGTAATTGGATTAGAATAAGCCTAGGAAGGATGGAAATTAACTAAATGATAAACCAATGACACAAACTCACTTATTAGATGCACAAGATTGGCTAGAAACCCTAATAGGATTAAAGTAAGCTTAGAGTGGACGAAAATGACCTAAATGATAAACCAATGACACAAACGCACTAATTAGATGCACATGATTGGTTAAAAACCCTAATTGGATTAGAATAAGACTAGGGAGGACGAAAATGACCTAAATGTTCAAACAATAACACAAACGCACTTATTGGATGCACAAGATTGGTTAAAAACCCTAATTAGATTAGAATAAGCCTAGGGAGGACGAAAATGACCTAAATGTTCAGCCAATAACACAAAAACACTTATTGGATGCACAAGATTGGTTAAAAAACTTAATTGGAATAAAATAAGCCTAGCGAGGACGAAAATGACCTAAATGTTCAACCAATAACACAGATGCACTTATTGGATGCACAAGTTTGGTTAAAAACCCTAATTGGATTAGAATAAGCCTTGGGAGGACGAAAATTAACTAAATGTTAAACCAATGACACAAACGCACTAATTGGATGCACATGATTGGCTAGAAACCTAAATACGATTAGAATAAGCTTAGAGTGGACGAAAATGACCTAAATGTTAAACCAATGACACAAACGCACTTATTGGATGCACATGATTGGTTAAAAACCCTAATTATATTAGAATAAGCCTAAGGAGGACGAAAATGACCTAAATGTTCAACCAATAACACAAACGCACTTATTGAATGCACAAGATTGGTTAAAAACCGTAATTGGATTAGAATAAGCCTAGGGAGGACGAAAATGAACTAAATGTTAAACCAATGACACAAACGCACTTATTGGATGCAGAAGATTGGCTAGAAACCGTAATAGGATTACAATAAGCTTAGAGTGGACGAAAATGACATAAATGTTAAACCAATAACACAAACGCACTTATTGGATGCACAAGATTGGTTAAACACCCTATTTGGATAAGAATAAGCCTAGGTAGGACGAAAATGACCTAAATGTTCAAGCAATAACACAATCGCCCTTATTGGATGCACAAGATTGGTTAAAAACCCTAATTGGATTAGAATAAGCCTAGGGAGGACGAAAATGACCTAAATGTTCAACCTATAACACAAACGCACATATTGAATGCACAAGATTGGTTAAAAACCTTAATTGGATTAGAATAAGCCTAGGGAGGACGAAAATGAACTAAATGTTAAACCAATGACACAAACGCACTTATTGGATGCAGAAGATTGGCTAGAAACCGTAATAGGATTACAATAAGCTTAGAGTGGACGAAAATGACATAAATGTTAAACCAATAACACAAACGCACTTATTGGATGCACAAGATTGGTTAAACACCCTATTTGGATAAGAATAAGCCTAGGTAGGACGAAAATGACCTAAATGTTCAAGCAATAACACAATCGCCCTTATTGGATGCACAAGATTGGTTAAAAACCCTAATTGGATTAGAATAAGCCTAGGGAGGACGAAAATGACCTAAATGTTCAATCAATAACACAAACGCACATATTGAATGCACAAGATTGGTTAAAAACCTTAATTGGATTAGAATAAGCCTAGGGAGGACGAAAATGAACTAAATGTTAAACCAATGACACAAACGCACTTATTGGATGCAGAAGATTGGCTAGAAACCCTAATAGGATTACAATAAGCTTAGAGTGGACGAAAATGACATAAATGTTAAACCAATAACACAAACGCACTTATTGGATGCACAAGATTGGTTAAAAATCCTAATTTGATTAGAATAAGCCCAGGGAGGACGAAAATGACCTAAATGTTCATCCAATAACACAAACGCACTTATTGAATGCACAAGATTGGTTAAAAACCTTAATTGGATTAGAATAAGCCTAAGGAGGACGAAAATGACCTAAATGTTCCACCAATAACACAAACGCACTTATTGGATGCACAAGATTTGTTAAAAACCCTAATTGGAAGAGAATAAGCCTAGGGAGGACGAAAATGACCAAAATGTTCAACCAATAACACAAACGCACTTATTGGATGCATAAGATTGGTTAAAAACCCTAATTGGATTCGAATAAGCCTAGAAAGGACGAAAATGACCTAAATGTTCAACCAATAAAACAAACGCACTTATTGGATGCATAAGATTGGTTAAAAACCCTAATTGGATTAGAATAAGCCTAAGGAGGACGAAAATTAACTAAATGTTCAACGAATGACACAAACGCACTTATTGGATGCAAAAAATTGTTTAAAAACCCTAATTGGATTCGAATAAGCCTAGGGAGGACGAAAATTAACTAAATGTTAGACCAACGACACAAACGCACTAATTGGATGCACATGATTGGGTAAAAACCCTAATTGGATTAGAATAAGCCTAGGGAGGACGAAAATGACCTAAATGTTCAAACAACAACACAAACGCACTTATTGGATGCACAAGATTGGTTAAAAACCCTAATTAGATTAGAATAATCCTAGGGAGGACGAAAATGACCTAAATGTTCAACCAATAACACAAACGCACTTATTGAATGCACAAGATTGGTTAAAAACCTTAATTGGATTAGAATAAGCCTAGGGAGGACGAAAATGAACTAAATGTTAAACCAATGACACAAACGCACTTATTGGATGCAGAAGATTGCCTAGAAACCCTAATAGGATTACAATAAGCTTAGAATGGACGAAAATGACATAAATGTTAAACCAATAACACAAACGCACTTATTGGATGCACAAGATTGGTTAAAAATCCTAATTTGATTAGAATAAGCCCAAGGAGGACGAAAATGACCTAAATGTTTATCCAATAACACAAACGCACTTATTGAATGCACAAGATTCATTTAAAACCTTAATTGGATTAGAATAAGCCTAAGGAGGACGAAAATGACCTAAATTTTCCACCAATAACACAAACGCACTTATTGGATGCACAAGATTTGTTAAAAACCCTAATTGGAAGAGAAGTAGCCTATGGAGGACGAAAATGACCAAAATGTTCAAACAATAACACAAACGCACTTATTGGATGCACAAGATTGGTTAAAAACCCTAATTAGATTAGAATAAGCCTAGGGAGGACGAAAATGACCTAAATGTTCAGCCAATAACACAAAAACACTTATTGGATGCACAAGATTGGTTAAAAACCTTAATTGGAATAAAATAAGCCTAGCGAGGACGAAAATGACCTAAATGTTCAACCAATAACACAGACGCACTTATTGGATGCACAAGTTTGGTTAAAAACCCTAATTGGATTAGAATAAGCGTAGGGAGAACGAAAATGACCTATATGTTCAACGAATAACACAAACACACTTATTGGATGCATAAGATTGGTTAAAAATCCTAATTGGATTATAATAAGCCTAGGGAGGACGAAAATTAACTAAATGTTCAACGAATGACACAAACACACTTATTGGATGCATAAAATTGTTTAAAAACCCTAATTGGATTAGAATAAGCCTAGGGAGGACGAAAATTCACTAAATGTTAAACCAATGACATATACGCACTAATTGGATGCACATGATTGACTAGAAACCCAAATACGATTAGAATAAGCTTAGAGTGGACGAAAATGACCTAAATGTTAAACCAATGACACAAACGCACTTATTGGATGCACATGATTGGTTAAAAACCCTAATTATATTAGAATAAGCCTAAGGAGGGCGAAAATGACCTAAATGTTCAACCAATAACAAAAACGCACTTATTGAATGCACAAGATTGGTTAAAAACCTTAATTGGATTAGAATAAGCCTAGGGAGGATGAAAATGAACTAAATGTTAAACCAATGACACAAACGCACTTATTGGATGCAGAAGATTGGCTAGAAACCCTAATAGGATTACAATAAGCTTAGAGTGGACGAAAATGACATAAATGTTAAACCAATAACACAAACGCACTTATTGGATGCACAAGATTGGTTAAACACCCTATTTGGATTAGAATAAGCCTAGGGAGGACGAAAATGACCTAAATGTTCAAGCAATAACACAATCGCCCTTATTGGATGCACAAGATTGGTTAAGAACCCTAATTGGATTAGAATAAGCCTAGGGAGGACGAAAACGACCTAAATGCTCAACCAATAACACAAACGCACTTATTGAATGCACAAGATTGGTTAAAACCCTAATTGGATTAGAATAAGCCTAGGAAGGACGAAAATGAACTAAATGTTAAACCAATAACAGAAACACACTTATTGGATGCACAAGATTGGCTAGAAACCCTAATAGGATTAGAGTAAGCTTAGAGTGGACGAAAATGACCTAAATGATAAACCAATGACACAAACGCACTAATTAGATGCACATGATTGGTTAAAAACCCTAATTAGATTAGAATAAGCCTAGGGAGGACGAAAATGACCTAAATGTTCAGCCAATAACACAAAAACACTTATTGGATGCACAGGATTGGTTAAAAACCTTAATTGGAATAAAATAAGCCTAGCGAGGACAAAAATAACCTAAATGTTCAACCAACAACACAGACGCACTTATTGGATGCACAAGTTTGGTTAAAAACCCTAATTGGATTAGAATAAGCGTAGGGAGAACGAAAATGACCTAAATGTTCAACGAATAACACAAACACACTTATTGGATGCACAAGATTGGTTAAAAACCCTAATTGGATTAGAATAAGCCTTGGGATGACGAAAATGACCTAAATGTTCAACCAATGACACAAACGCAGTTATTGGATGCATAAATTGTTTAAAAATCCTAATTGGATTAGAATAAGCCTAGGGAGGACAAAAATTAACTAAATGTTAAACCAATGACACAAACACACTTATTGGATGCACAAGATTGGATAGAAACCCAAATACGATTAGAATAAGCTTAGAGTGGACGAAAATGACCTAAATGTGAAACCAATGACACAAACGCACTTATTGGATGCACATGATTGGTTAAAAACCATAATTATATTAGAATAAGCCTAAGGAGGACGAAAATGACCTAAATGTTCATCCAATAACACAAACGCACTTATTGGATGCATAAGATTGGTTAAAAACCCTAGATGGATTAGAATAAGTCTAGGGAGGACGAAAACAACCTTAATGTTCACCGAATGACACAAACGCACTTATTGGATGACCAAAATTGTTTAAAACCCTAATTGGATTAGAATAAGCCTAGGAAGGACGAAAATGAACTAAATGTTAAACCAATAACACAAACACACTTATTGGATGCACAAGATTGGCTAGAAACCCTAATAGGATTAGAATAAGCCTAGAGTGGACGAAAATGACCTAAATGTTAAAACAATGACACAAACGCAGTAATTGGATGCACATGATTGGTTAAAAACTCTAATTGGATTAGAATAAGCCTAGGAGGACAAAAATGACCTAAATGTTCAAGCAATAACACAAACACACTTATTGGATGCACAAGATTGGTTAAAAACCTTAATTGGATTAGAATAAGCCTAGGGAGGACGAAAATGACCTAAATGTTCAACGAATAAACCAAACGCACTTATTGCATGCACAAGGTTGGTTAAAAACCCTAATTGGATTAGAATAAGCCTAGGGAGGACGAAAATGAGCTAAATGTTCAACCAATGACACAAACGCACTAATTAGATGCACAAAATTTGTAAAAACCCTAATTGGATTAGAATAAGCCTAGGGAGGACGAAAATGACCTAAATGTTCACTGAATGACACAAACGCACTCATTGGATGCACAAAATTGTTTAAAAACCGTAATTAGATTAGAATAAGCCTAGGAAGGATGGAAATTAACTAAATGATAAACCAATGACACAAACTCACTTATTGGATACACAAGATTGGCTAGAAACCCTAATAGGATTAGAGTAAGCTTAGAGTGGACGAAAATGACCTAAATGATAAACCAATGACACAAACGCACTAACTAGATGCACATGATTGGTTAAAATCACTAACTGGATTAGAATAAGCCTAGGGAGGACGAAAATGACCTAAATGTTCAAACAATATCACAAACACACTTATTGGATGCACAAAATTGTTTAAAAACCCTAATTAAATTAGAATAAGCCTAGGGAGAACGAAAATTAACTAAGTGATAAACCAATGACACAAACGCACTTATTGGATGCACAAGATTGGTTCAAAACCCTAGTTGGATTAGAATAAGCCTAGGGAGGACGAAATTACCTAATTGTTCACCGAATGACACAAACGCACTTATTGGATGCACAAAATTGTTTAAGACCCTAATTGGATTAGAATAAGCCTAGGGAGGATGAAAATGAGCTAAATGTTCAACCAATGACACAAACGCACTAATTAGATGCACAAAATTTGTAAAAACCCTAATTGGATTAGAATAAGCCTAGGGAGGACGAAATAACCGAATTGTTCACCGAATGACACAAACGCACTTATTGGATGCACAAAATTGTTTAAAACCCTAATTGGATTAGAATAAGCCTAGGAAGGACGAAAATGAACTAAATGTTAAACCAATAACACAAACACACTTATTGGATGCACAAGATTGGCTAGAAACCCTAATAGGATTAGAGTAAGCTTAGAGTGGACGAAAATGACCTAAATGATAAACCAATGACACAAACGCACTAATTAGATGCACATGATTGGTTAAAAACCCTAATTAGATTAGAATAAGCCTAGGGAGGACGAAAATGACCTAAATGTTCAGCCAATAACACAAAAATATTTATTGGATGCACAGGATTGGTTAAAAACCTTAATTGGAATAAAATAAGCCTAGCGAGGACGAAAATGACCTAAATGTTCAACCAACAACACAGACGCACTTATTGGATGCACAAGTTTGGTTAAAAACCCTAATTGGATTAGAATAAGCGTAGGGAGAACGAAAATGACCTAAATGTTCAACGAATAACACAAACACACTTATTGGATGCACAAGATTGGCTAGAAACCCTAATAGGATTAGAGTAAGCTTAGAGTGGACGAAAATGACCTAAATGATAAACCAATGACACAAACGCACTAATTAGATGCCCATGATTGGTTAAAAATTCTAATTGGATTAGAATAAGACTAGGGAGGACGAAAATGACCTGAATGTTCAAACAATAACACAAACGCACTTATTGGATGCACAAGATTGGTTAAAAACCCTAATTAGATTAGAATAAGCCTAGGGAGGACGAAAATGACTTAAATGTTCAGCCAATAACACAAAAACACTTATTGGATGCACAAGATTGGTTAAAAACCTTAATTGGATTAGAATAAGCGTAGGGAGAACGAAAATGACCTAAATGTTCAACGAATAACACAAACACACTTATTGGATGCATAAGATTGGTTAAAAATCCTAATTGGATTATAATAAGCCTAGGGAGGACGAAAATTAACTAAATGTTCAACGAATGACACAAACACACTTATTGGATGCATAAAATTGTTTAAAAACCCTAATTGGATTAGAATAAGCCTAGGGAGGACGAAAATTCACTAAATGTTAAACCAATGACATATACGCACTAATTGGATGCACATGATTGACTAGAAACCCAAATACGATTAGAATAAGCTTAGAGTGGACGAAAATGACCTAAATGTTAAACCAATGACACAAACGCACTTATTGGATGCACATGATTGGTTAAAAACCCTAATTATATTAGAATAAGCCTAAGGAGGGCGAAAATGACCTAAATGTTCAACCAATAACAAAAACGCACTTATTGAATGCACAAGATTGGTTAAAAACCTTAATTGGATTAGAATAAGCCTAGGGAGGATGAAAATGAACTAAATGTTAAACCAATGACACAAACGCACTTATTGGATGCAGAAGATTGGCTAGAAACCCTAATAGGATTACAATAAGCTTAGAGTGGACGAAAATGACATAAATGTTAAACCAATAACACAAACGCACTTATTGGATGCACAAGATTGGTTAAACACCCTATTTGGATTAGAATAAGCCTAGGGAGGACGAAAATGACCTAAATGTTCAAGCAATAACACAATCGCCCTTATTGGATGCACAAGATTGGTTAAGAACCCTAATTGGATTAGAATAAGCCTAGGGAGGACGAAAACGACCTAAATGTTCAACCAATAACACAAACGCACTTATTGAATGCACAAGATTGGTTAAAACCCTAATTGGATTAGAATAAGCCTAGGAAGGACGAAAATGAACTAAATGTTAAACCAATAACACAAACACACTTATTGGATGCACAAGATTGGCTAGAAACCCTAATAGGATTAGAGTAAGCTTAGAGTGGACGAAAATGACCTAAATGATAAACCAATGACACAAACGCACTAATTAGATGCACATGATTGGTTAAAAACCCTAATTAGATTAGAATAAGCCTAGGGAGGACGAAAATGACCTAAATGTTCAGCCAATAACACAAAAACACTTATTGGATGCACAGGATTGGTTAAAAACCTTAATTGGAATAAAATAAGCCTAGCGAGGACAAAAATAACCTAAATGTTCAACCAACAACACAGACGCACTTATTGGATGCACAAGTTTGGTTAAAAACCCTAATTGGATTAGAATAAGCGTAGGGAGAACGAAAATGACCTAAATGTTCAACGAATAACACAAACACACTTATTGGATGCACAAGATTGGTTAAAAACCCTAATTGGATTAGAATAAGCCTTGGGATGACGAAAATGACCTAAATGTTCAACCAATGACACAAACGCAGTTATTGGATTCATAAATTGTTTAAAAATCCTAATTGGATTAGAATAAGCCTAGGGAGGACAAAAATTAACTAAATGTTAAAACAATGACACAAACACACTTATTGGATGCACAAGATTGGATAGAAACCCAAATACGATTAGAATAAGCTTAGAGTGGACGAAAATGACCTAAATGTGAAACCAATGACACAAACGCACTTATTGGATGCACATGATTGGTTAAAAACCATAATTATATTAGAATAAGCCTAAGGAGGACGAAAATGACCTAAATGTTCATCCAATAACACAAACGCACTTATTGGATGCATAAGATTGGTTAAAAACCCTAGATGGATTAGAATAAGCCTAGGGAGGACGAAAACAACCTTAATGTTCACCGAATGACACAAACGCACTTATTGGATGACCAAAATTGTTTAAAACCCTAATTGGATTAGAATAAGCCTAGGAAGGACGAAAATGAACTAAATGTTAAACCAATAACACAAACACACTTATTGGATGCACAAGATTGGCTAGAAACCCTAATAGGATTAGAATAAGCCTAGAGTGGACGAAAATGACCTAAATGTTAAAACAATGACACAAACGCAGTAATTGGATGCACATGATTGGTTAAAAACTCTAATTGGATTAGAATAAGCCTAGGAGGACAAAAATGACCTAAATGTTCAAGCAATAACACAAACACACTTATTGGATGCACAAGATTGGTTAAAAACCTTAATTGGATTAGAATAAGCCTAGGGAGGACGAAAATGACCTAAATGTTCAACGAATAAACCAAACGCACTTATTGCATGCACAAGGTTGGTTAAAAACCCTAATTGGATTAGAATAAGCCTAGGGAGGACGAAAATGAGCTAAATGTTCAACCAATGACACAAACGCACTAATTAGATGCACAAAATTTGTAAAAACCCTAATTGGATTAGAATAAGCCTAGGGAGGACGAAAATGACCTAAATGTTCACTGAATGACACAAACGCACTCATTGGATGCACAAAATTGTTTAAAAACCGTAATTAGATTAGAATAAGCCTAGGAAGGATGGAAATTAACTAAATGATAAACCAATGACACAAACTCACTTATTGGATACACAAGATTGGCTAGAAACCCTAATAGGATTAGAGTAAGCTTAGAGTGGACGAAAATGACCTAAATGATAAACCAATGACACAAACGCACTAACTAGATGCACATGATTGGTTAAAATCACTAACTGGATTAGAATAAGCCTAGGGAGGACGAAAATGACCTAAATGTTCAAACAATATCACAAACACACTTATTGGATGCACAAAATTGTTTAAAAACCCTAATTAAATTAGAATAAGCCTAGGGAGAACGAAAATTAACTAAGTGATAAACCAATGACACAAACGCACTTATTGGATGCACAAGATTGGTTAAAAACCCTAGTTGGATTAGAATAAGCCTAGGGAGGACGAAATTACCTAATTGTTCACCGAATGACACAAACGCACTTATTGGATGCACAAAATTGTTTAAAACCCTAATTGGATTAGAATAAGCCTAGGAAGGACGAAAATGAACTAAATGTCAAACCAATAACACAAACACACTTATTTGATGCACAAGATTGGCTAGAAACCCTAATAGGATTAGAGTAAGCTTAGAGTGGACGAAAATGACCTAAATGATAAACCAATGACACAAACGCACTAATTAGATGCCCATGATTGGTTAAAAATTCTAATTGGATTAGAATAAGACTAGGGAGGACGAAAATGACGTGAATGTTCAAACAATAACACAAACGCACTTATTGGATGCACAAGATTGGTTAAAAACCCTAATTAGATTAGAATAAGCCTAGGGAGGACGAAAATGACCTAAATGTTCAGCCAATAACACAAAAACACTTATTGGATGCACAAGATTGGTTAAAAACCTTAATTGGAATAAAATAAGCCTAGCGAGGACGAAAATGACCTAAATGTTCAACCATTAACACAGACGCACTTATTGGATGCACAAGTTTGGTTAAAAACCCTAATTGGATTAGAATAAGCGTAGGGAGAACGAAAATGACCTAAATGTTCAACGAATAACACAAACACACTTATTGGATGCATAAGATTGGTTAAAAATCCTAATTGGATTATAATAAGCCTAGGGAGGACGAAAATTAACTAAATGTTCAACGAATGACACAAACACACTTATTGGATGCATAAAATTGTTTAAAAACCCTAATTGGATTAGAATAAGCCTAGGGAGGACGAAAATTCACTAAATGTTAAACCAATGACATATACGCACTAATTGGATGCACATGATTGGCTAGAAACCCAAATACGATTAGAATAAGCTTAGAGTGGACGAAAATGACCTAAATGTTAAACCAATGACACAAACGCACTTATTGGATGCACATGATTGGTTAAAAACCCTAATTATATTAGAATAAGCCTAAGGAGGCCGAAAATGACCTAAATGTTCAACCAATAACACAAACGCACTTATTGAATGCACAAGATTGGTTAAAAACCTTAATTGGATTAGAATAAGCCTAGGGAGGATGAAAATGAACTAAATGTTAAACCAATGACACAAACGCACTTATTGGATGCAGAAGATTGGCTAGAAACCCTAATAGGATTACAATAAGCTTAGAGTGGACGAAAATGACATAAATGTTAAACCAATAACACAAACGCACTTATTGGATGCACAAGATTGGTTAAAAATCCTAATTTGATTAGAATAAGCCTAGGGAGGACGAAAATGACCAAAATTTCACCGAATGACACAAACGCACTTATTGGATGCATAAAATTGGTTAAAAACCCTAATAGGATTAGAATAAGCCTAGGAAGGACGAAAATTAACTAAATGTTCAACGAATGACACAAACGCACTTATTGGATGCATAAAATTGTTTAAAAACCCTAATTGGATTAGAATAAGCCTAGGGAGGACGAAAATTAACTAAATGTTAAATCAATGACACAAACGCACTAATTGGATGCACATGATTAATTAAAAATCCTAATTTGATTAGAATAAGCCTGGGGAGGACGAAAATGACCTAAATGTTCAAGCAATAACACAAACGCCCTGATTGGATGCACAAGATTGGTTAAAAACCCTAATTTGATTAGAATAAGCCTAGGAAGGACGAAAATGAACTAAATGTTAAACCAATAACACAAACACACTTATTGGATGCACAAGATTGGCTAGAAACCCTAATAGGATTAGAATAAGCCTAGAGTGGACGAAAATGACCTAAATGTTAAACCAATTACACAAATGCAATAATTGAATGCACATGATTGGTTAAAAACCCTAATTGGATTAGAATAAGCCTAGGGAGGAAGAAAATGACCTAAATGTTCAACCAATGACACAAACGCAGTTATTGGATGCATAAATTGTTTAAAAACACTAATTGGATTAGAATAAGCCTAGGGAGGACGAAAATTCACTAAATGTTAAACCAATGACACAAACACACTTATTGGATGCACAAGATTGGTTAGAAACCCAAATAGGATTAGAATAAGCTTAGAGTGGACGAAAATGACCTAAATGTTAAACCAATGACACAAACGCACTTATTGGATGCACATGATTGGTTAAAAACCCTAATTATATTAGAATAAGCCTAAGGAGGACGAAAATGACCTAAATGTTCATCCAATAACACAAACGCACTTATTGGATGCATAAGATTGGTTAAAAACCCTAGATGGATTAGAATAAGCCTAGGGAGGATGAAAATAACCTAAATGTTCACCGAATGACACAAACGCACTTATTGGATGCACAAAATTGTTTAAAACCCTAATTGGATTAGAATAAGTCTAGGAAGGACGAAAATGAACTAAATGTTAAACCAATAACTTAAACACACTTATTGGATGCACAAGATTGGCTAGAAACCCTAATAGGATTAGAGTAAGCTTAGTGTGGATGAAAATGACCTAAATGATAAACCAATGACACAAACGCACTAATTAGATGCACATGATTGGTTAAAAACCCTAATTGGATTAGAATAAGACTAGGGAGGACGAAAATGACCTAAATGATCAAACAATAACACAAACACACTTATTGGATGCACAAGATTGGTTAAAAACCCTAATTAGATTAGAATAAGCCTAGGGAGGACGAAAATGACCTAAATGTTCAGCCAATAACACAAAAACACTTATTGGATGCACAAGATTGGTTAAAAACCTTAATTGGAATAAAATAAGCCTGGCGAGGACGAAAATGACCTAAATGTTCAACCAATAACACAGACGCACTTATTGGATGCACAAGTTTGGTTAAAAACCCTAATTGGATTAGAATAAGCGTAGGGAGAATGAAAATGACCTAAATGTTCAACGAATAACACAAACACACTTATTGGATGCATAAGATTGGTTAAAAATCCTAATTGGATTATAATAAGCCTAGGGAGGACGAAAATTAACTAAATGTTCAACGAATGACACAAACACACTTATTGGATGCATAAAATTGTTTAAAAACCCTAATTGGATTAGAATAAGCCTAGGGAGGACGAAAATTCACTAAATGTTAAACCAATGACATATACGCACTAATTGGATGCACATGATTGGCTAGAAACCCAAATACGATTAGAATAAGCTTAGAGTGGACGAAAATGACCTAAATGTTAAACCAATGACACAAACGCACTTATTGGATGCACATGATTGGTTAAAAACCCTAATTATATTAGAATAAGCCTAAGGAGGGCGAAAATGACCTAAATGTTCAACCAATAACACAAACGCACTTATTGAATGCACAAGATTGGTTAAAAACCTTAATTGGATTAGAATAAGCCTAGGGAGGATGAAAATGAACTAAATGTTAAACCAATGACACAAACGCACTTATTGGATGCAGAAGATTGGCTAGAAACCCTAATAGGATTAGAGTAAGCTTAGAGTGGACGAAAATGACCTAAATGATAAACCAATGACACAAACGCACTAATTAGATGCACATGATTGGTTAAAAACCCTAATTAGATTAGAATAAGCCTAGGGAGGACGAAAATGACCTAAATGTTCAGCCAATAACACAAAAACACTTATTGGATGCACAGGATTGGTTAAAAACCTTAATTGGAATAAAATAAGCCTAGCGAGGACAAAAATAACCTAAATGTTCAACCAACAACACAGACGCACTTATTGGATGCACAAGTTTGGTTAAAAACCCTAATTGGATTAGAATAAGCGTAGGGAGAACGAAAATGACCTAAATGTTCAACGAATAACACAAACACACTTATTGGATGCACAAGATTGGTTAAAAACCCTAATTGGATTAGAATAAGCCTTGGGATGACGAAAATGACCTAAATGTTCAACCAATGACACAAACGCAGTTATTGGATGCATAAATTGTTTAAAAATCCTAATTGGATTAGAATAAGCCTAGGGAGGACAAAAATTAACTAAATGTTAAACCAATGACACAAACACACTTATTGGATGCACAAGATTGGCTAGAAACCCTAATAGGAATAGAGTAAGCTTAGAGTGGACGAAAATGACCTAAATGATAAACCAATGACACAAACGCACTAATTAGATGCCCATGATTGGTTAAAAATTCTAATTGGATTAGAATAAGACTAGGGAGGACGAAAATGACGTGAATGTTCAAACAATAACACAAACGCACTTATTGGATGCACAAGATTGGTTAAAAACCCTAATTAGATTAGAATAAGCCTAGGGAGGACGAAAATGACCTAAATGTTCAGCCAATAACACAAAAACACTTATTGGATGCACAAGATTGGTTAAAAACCTTAATTGGAATAAAATAAGCCTAGCGAGGACGAAAATGACCTAAATGTTCAACCATTAACACAGACGCACTTATTGGATGCACAAGTTTGGTTAAAAACCCTAATTGGATTAGAATAAGCGTAGGGAGAACGAAAATGACCTAAATGTTCAACGAATAACACAAACACACTTATTGGATGCATAAGATTGGTTAAAAATCCTAATTGGATTATAATAAGCCTAGGGAGGACGAAAATTAACTAAATGTTCAACGAATGACACAAACACACTTATTGGATGCATAAAATTGTTTAAAAACCCTAATTGGATTAGAATAAGCCTAGGGAGGACGAAAATTCACTAAATGTTAAACCAATGACATATACGCACTAATTGGATGCACATGATTGGCTAGAAACCCAAATACGATTAGAATAAGCTTAGAGTGGACGAAAATGACCTAAATGTTAAACCAATGACACAAACGCACTTATTGGATGCACATGATTGGTTAAAAACCCTAATTATATTAGAATAAGCCTAAGGAGGCCGAAAATGACCTAAATGTTCAACCAATAACACAAACGCACTTATTGAATGCACAAGATTGGTTAAAAACCTTAATTGGATTAGAATAAGCCTAGGGAGGATGAAAATGAACTAAATGTTAAACCAATGACACAAACGCACTTATTGGATGCAGAAGATTGGCTAGAAACCCTAATAGGATTACAATAAGCTTAGAGTGGACGAAAATGACATAAATGTTAAACCAATAACACAAACGCACTTATTGGATGCACAAGATTGGTTAAAAATCCTAATTTGATTAGAATAAGCCCAAGGAGGACGAAAATGACCTAAATGTTCATCCAATAACACAAACGCACTTATTGAATGCACAAGATTCATTTAAAACCTTAATTGGATTAGAATAAGCCTAAGGAGGACGAAAATGACCTAAATGTTCCACCAATAACACAAACGCACTTATTGGATGCACAAGATTTGTTAAAAACCCTAATTGGAAGAGAATAAGCCTAGGGAGGACGAAAATGACCAAAATGTTCAATCAATAAAACAAACGCACTTATTGGATGCATAAGATTCGTTAAAAACCCTAATTGGATTAGAATAAGCCTAGGGAGGACGAAAATGACCTAAATGTTCAGCCAATAACACAAAAACACTTATTGGATGCACAAGATTGGTTAAAAACCTTAATTGGAATAAAATAAGCCTAGCGAGGACGAAAATGACCTAAATGTTCAACCAATAACACAGACGCACTTATTGGATGCACAAGTTTGGTTAAAAACCCTAATTGGATTAGAATAAGCGTAGGGAGAACGAAAATGACCTATATGTTCAACGAATAACACAAACACACTTATTGGATGCATAAGATTGGTTAAAAATCCTAATTGGATTATAATAAGCCTAGGGAGGACGAAAATTAACTAAATGTTCAACGAATGACACAAACACACTTATTGGATGCATAAAATTGTTTAAAAACCCTAATTGGATTAGAATAAGCCTAGGGAGGATGAAAATTAACTAAATGTTAAATCAATGACACAAACGCACTAATTGGATGCACATGATTAATTAAAAATCCTAATTTGATTAGAATAAGCCTGGGGAGGACGAAAATGACCTAAATGTTCAAGCAATAACACAAACGTCCTGATTGGATGCACAAGATTGGTTAAAAACCCTAATTTGATTAGAATAAGCCTAGGAAGGACGAAAATGAACTAAATGTTAAACCAATAACACAAACACACTTATTGGATGCACAAGATTGGCTAGAAACCCTAATAGGATTAGAATAAGCCTAGAGTGGACGAAAATGACCTAAATGTTAAACCAATTACACAAATGCAATAATTGAATGCACATGATTGGTTAAAAACCCTAATTGGATTAGAATAAGCCTAGGAGGAAGAAAATGACCTAAATGTTCAACCAATGACACAAACGCAGTTATTGGATGCATAAATTGTTTAAAAACCCTAATTGGATTAGAATAAGCCTAGGGAGGACGAAAATTCACTAAATGTTAAACCAATGACACAAACACACTTATTGGATGCACAAGATTGGTTAGAAACCCAAATAGGATTAGAATAAGCTTAGAGTGGACGAAAATGACCTAAATGTTAAACCAATGACACAAACGCACTTATTGGATGCACATGATTGGTTAAAAACCCTAATTATATTAGAATAAGCCTAAGGAGGACGAAAATGACCTAAATGTTCATCCAATAACACAAACGCACTTATTGGATGCATAAGATTGGTTAAAAACCCTAGATGGATTAGAATAAGCCTAGGGAGGACGAAAACAACCTAAATGTTCACCGAATGACACAAACGCACTTATTGGATGCACAAAATTGTTTAAAACCCTAATTGGATTAGAATAAGCCTAGGAAGGACGAAAATGAACTAAATGTTAAACCAATAACACAAACACACTTATTGGATGCACAAGATTGGCTAGAAACCCTAATAGGATAAGAATAAGCCTAGAGTGGACGACAATGACCTAAATGTTAAACCAATGACACAAACGCAGTAATTGGATGCACATGATTGGTTAAAAACTCTAATTGGATTAGAATAAGCCTAGGTGGACGAAAATGACCTAAATGTTCAAGCAATAACACAAACGCACTTATTGGATGCACAAGATTGGTTAAAAACCTTAATTGGATTAGAATAAGCCTAGGGAGGACGAAAATGACCTAAATGTTCAACGAATAACCCAAACGCACTTATTGGATGCACAAGATTGGTTAAAAACCCTAATTGGATTAGAATAAGCCTAGGGAGGACGAAAATGAGCTAAATGTTCAACCAATGACACAAACGCACTAATTAGATGCACAAAATTGGTAAAAACCCTAATAGGATTAGAATAAGCCTAGGGAGGACGAAAATGACCTAAATGTTCACCGAATGACACAAACGCACTCATTGGATGGAAAAAATTGTTTAAAAACCGTAATTGGATTAGAATAAGCCTAGGAAGGATGGAAATTAACTAAATGATAAACCAATGACACAAACTCACTTATTAGATGCACAAGATTGGCTAGAAACCCTAATAGGATTAAAGTAAGCTTAGAGTGGACGAAAATGACCTAAATGATAAACCAATGACACAAACGCACTAATTAGATGCACATGATTGGTTAAAAACCCTAATTGGATTAGAATAAGACTAGGGAGGACGAAAATGACCTAAATGTTCAAACAATAACACAAACGCACTTATTGGATGCACAAGATTGGTTAAAAACCCTAATTAGATTAGAATAAGCCTAGGGAGGACGAAAATGACCTAAATGTTCAGCCAATAACACAAAAACACTTATTGGATGCACAAGATTGGTTAAAAACCTTAATTGGAATAAAATAAGCCTAGCGAGGACGAAAATGACCTAAATGTTCAACCAATAACACAGACGCACTTATTGGATGCACAAGTTTGGTTAAAAACCCTAATTGGATTAGAATAAGCGTAGGGAGAACGAAAATGACCTATATGTTCAACGAATAACACAAACACACTTATTGGATGCATAAGATTGGTTAAAAATCCTAATTGGATTATAATAAACCTAGGGAGGACGAAAATTAACTAAATGTTCAACGAATGACACAAACACACTTATTGGATGCATAAAATTGTTTAAAAACCCTAATTGGATTAGAATAAGCCTAGGGAGGACGAAAATTCACTAAATGATAAACCAATGACATATACGCACTAATTGGATTCACATGATTGGCTAGAAACCCAAATACGATTAGAATAAGCTTAGAGTGGACGAAAATGACCTAAATGTTAAACCAATGACACAAACGCACTTATTGGATGCACATGATTGGTTAAAAACCCTAATTATATTAGAATAAGCCTAAGGAGGGCGAAAATGACCTAAATGTTCAACCAATAACACAAACGCACTTATTGAATGCACAAGATTGGTTAAAAACCTTAATTGGATTAGAATAAGCCTAGGGAGGATGAAAATGAACTAAATGTTAAACCAATAACACAAACGCACTTATTGGATGCAGAAGATTGGCTAGAAACCCTAATAGGATTACAATAAGCTTAGAGTGGACGAAAATGACATAAATGTTAAACCAATAACACAAACGCACTTATTGGATGCACAAGATTGGTTAAACACCCTATTTGGATTAGAATAAGCCTAGGGAGGACGAAAATGACCTAAATGTTCAAGCAATAACACAATCGCCCTTATTGGATGCACAAGATTGGTTAAGAACCCTAATTGGATTAGATTAAGCCTAGGGAGGACGAAAACGACCTAAATGTTCAACCAATAACACAAACGCACTTATTGAATGCACAAGATTGGTTAAAAACCTTAATTGGATTAGAATAAGCCTAGGGAGGACGAAAATAAACTAAATGTTAAACCAATGACACAAACGCACTTATTGGATGCAGAAGATTGGCTAGAAACCCTAATAGGATTAGAGTAAGCTTAGAGTGGACGAAAATGACCTAAATGTTAAACCAATACCACAAACGCACTAATTAGATGCACAAGATTGGTTAAAAACCCTAATTGGATTAGAATAAGACTAGGGAGGACAAAAATGACCTAAATGTTCAAATAATAACACAAACGCACTTATTGGATGCACAAGATTGGTTAAAAACCCTAATTGGATTAGAAAAAGCCTAGGGAGGAAGAAAATGACCTAAATGTTCAACCAATAAAACAAACGCACTTATTGGATGCACAAAATTGGTTAAAAACCCTAATTGGATTAGAATAAGCCTAGGGAGGACAAAAATGACCTAAATGATCAACCAATAACACAAACGCACTTATTGGATGCACATGATTGGTTAAAAACCCTAATTGCATTAGAATAAGCCTAGGGAGGATGTAAAAGACCTAAATGTTCAACCAATGACAGAAACGCACATGTTGAATGCACAAAATTGGTTAAAAACCCTAATTGGATTAGAATAAGCCTAGGGAGGACGAAAATGAACTAAATGTTAAACCAATGACACAAACACACTTATTGGATGCACAAGATTGGCTAGAAAGCCTAATAGGATTAGAATAAGCCTAGAGTGGCCAAAATGAACTAAATGTTACACAAATGACACAAACACACTAATTGGATGCTCATGATTGGTTAAAAACCCTAATTGGATTAGAATAAGACTAGGGAGGACGAAAATGACCTAAATGTTCAAACAATAACACAAACGCACTTATTGGATGCACAAGATTGGTTAAAAACCCTAATTGGATTAGAAAAAGCCTAGGGAGGAAGAAAATGACCTAAATGTTCAACCAACAACACAAACGCACTTATTGGATGCACAAGATTGGTTTAAAACCCTAATTGGATTAGAATAAGCCTAGGGAGGACGAAAATGACCTAAATGTTCCACCAATGACACAAACGCACTAATTAGATGCACATGATTGTTTAAAAACCCTAATTGGATTAGAATAAGCCTAGGGAGGACGAAAATGACATAAATGTTCAACCAATAACACAAATGCACTTATTGGATGTTAAGATTGGTTAAAAACCCTAATTGGATTAGAATAAGCCTAGGGAGGACGAAAATGACCTAAATGTTCAACCAATGATACAAACGCACTTATTGAATACACAAAATTGGTTAAAATCCATAATTGGATTAGAATAAGCCTAGGGAGGACGAAAATGAACTAAATGTTAAACCAATGACACAAACACACTTATTGGATGCACAAGATTGGCTAGAAACCCTAATAGGATTAGAATGAGCTTAGAGTGGACGAAAATGACCTAAATGTTAAACCAGTGACACCAACGCACTAATTAAATGCACATGATTGGTTAAAAACCCTAATTGGATTAGAATAAGCCTAGGGAGGACGAAAATGACCTAAATGTTCAAACAATAACACAAACGCACTTATTGGATGCACAAGATTGGTTAAAAACCCTAATTGGATTAGAAAAAGCCTAGGGAGGAAGAAAATGACCTAAATGTTCAACCAATAACACAAACGCACTTATTGGATGCACAAGATTGGTTAAAAACCCTAATTGGATTAGAATAAGCCTAGGGAGGACGAAAATGACCTAAATGTTCCACCAATGACACAAACGCACTTATTGGATGCACAAGATTGGCTAGAAAGCCTAATAGGATTAGAATAAGCCTAGAGTGGACGAAAATGACCTAAATGTTACACAAATGACACAAACGCACTAATTCGATGCACATGATTGTTTAAAAACCCTAATTGGATTAGAATAAGCCTAGGGAGGACGAAAATGACCTATATGTTCAACCAATAACACAAACGCACTTATTGGATGCACAAGATTGGTTAAAAACCCTAATTGGATTAGAATAAGCCTAGGGAGGACGAAAATAACCTAAATGTTCAACTAATGACACAAACGCACTTATTCAATACACAAAATTGGTTAAAAACCATTATTGGATTAGAATAAGCCTAGGGAGGACGAAAATGAACTAAATGTTAAACCAATGACACAAACACACTTATTGGATGCACAAGATTGGCTAGAAAGCCTAATAGGATTAGAATAAGCCTAGAGTGGACGAAAATGACCTAAATGTTACAGAAATGACACAAACGCACTAATTCGATGCACATGATTGGTTAAAAACCCTAATTGGATTAGAATAAGCCTAGGGAGGACGAAAATGACCTAAATGTTCAACCAATAACACAAACGCACTTATTGGATGCATATGATAGGTTAAAAACCATAATTGGATTAGAATAAGCCTAGGGAGGACGAAAATGAACTAAATGTTAAACCAATGACACAAACACACTTATTGGATGCACAAGAATGAGCTTAGAGTGGACGAAAATGACCTAAATGTTAAACCAGTGACACAAACGCACTAATTGGATGCACATGATTGGTTAAATACCCTAATTGGATTAGAATAAGCCTAGGGAGGACGAAAATGACCTAAATGTTCAACGATTGACACAAACGCACTTATTGGATGCACAAAATTGGTTAAAAACCCTAATTGGATAAGAATAAGCCTAGGGAGGACGAAAATTAACTAAATGTTCATCGAATGACACAAACGCACTTATTGGATGCATAAAATTGTTTAAAAACCCTAATTGGATTAGAATAAGCCTAGGGAGGACGAAAATTAACTAAATGTTAAACCAATGACACAAACGCACTAATTGAATGCACATGATTGGTTAAAAACCGTAATTTGATTAGAATAAGCCTAGGTAGGACGAAAATGACCTAAATGTTCAAGCAATAACACAAACGCCCTGATTGGATGCACAAGATTGGTTAAAAACCCTAATTTGATTAGAATAAGCCTAGGTAGGACGAAAATGACCTAAATGTTCATCAAATGACACAAACGCACTTATTGGATGCACACATTTGTTTAAAAACCCTAATTGGATTAGAATAAGCCTAGGGAGAACGAAAATTAACTAAATGATAAACCAATGACACAAACGCATTTATTGGATGCACAAGATTGGCTAGAAACCCAAATAGGATTAGAATAAGCTTAGAGTGGACGAAAATGAGCTACATGTTAAACCAATGACACAAACGCACTAATTGGATGCACATGATTGGTTAAAAACCCTAATTGGATTAGAATAAGCCTAGGGAGGACGAAAATGACCTAAATGTTCTACGATTGACACAAACGCACTTATTGGATGCACAAAATTGGTTAAAAACCCTAATTGGATTAGAATAAGCCTAGGGAGGACGAAAATTAACTAAATGTTCAACGAATGACACAAACGCACTTATTTGATGCATAAAATTGTTTAAACACCCTAATTGGATTAGAATAAGCCTAGGGAGGACGAAAATTAACTAAATGTTAAACCAATGACACAAACGCACTAATTGAATGCACATGATTGGTTAAAAACCCTAATTTGATTAGAATAAGCCTAGGGAGGACGAAAATGAACTAAATGTTCAAGCTATAACGCAAACGCCCTGATTGGATGCACAAGATTGGTTAAAAACCCTAATTTGATTAGATTAAGCCTAGGGAGGACGAAGATGACCTAAATGTTCAACCAATAACATAAACGCACTTATTGAATGCACAAGATTGGTTAAAAACCTTAATTGGATTAGAATAAGCCTTGGGAGGATGAAAATGAACTAAATGTTAAACCAATGACACAAACGCACTTATTGGATGCACAAGATTGGCTAGAAACCCTAATAGGATTACAATAAGCTTAGAGTGGACGAAAATGACCTAAATGTTAAACCAATAACACAAACGCACTTATTGGATGCACAAGATTGGTTAAAAATCCTAATTTGATTAGAATAAGCCTAGGGAGGACGAAAATGACCTAAATGTTCATCCAATAACACAAACGCTCATTGAATGCACAAGATTGGATAAAAACCTTAATTGGATTAGAATAAGCCTAAGGGGGACGAAAATGACCTAAATGTTCCACCAATAACACAAACGCACTTATTGGATGCACAAGATTTGTTAAAAACTCTAATTGGATTAGAATAAGCCTAGGGAGGACGAAAATGACCTAAATGTTCATCAAATGACACAAACGCACTTATTGGATGCACACATTTGTTTAAAAACCCTAATTGGATTAGAATAAGCCTAGGGAGAACGAAAATTAACTAAATGATAAACCAATGACACAAACGCATTTATTGGATGCACAAGATTGGCTAGAAACCCAAATAGGATTAGAATAAGCTTAGAGTGGACGAAAATGAGCTACATGTTAAACCAATGACACAAACGCACTAATTGGATGCACATGATTGGTTAAAAACCCTAATTGGATTAGAATAAGCCTAGGGAGGACGAAAATGACCTAAATGTTCAACATTTGACACAAACGCACTTAATGGATGCACAAAATTGGTTAAAAACCCTAATTGGATTAGAATAAGCCTAGGGAGGACGAAAATTAACTAAATGTTCAAGAATGACACAAACGCACTTATTTGATGCATAAAATTGTTTAAAAACCCTAATTGGATTAGAATAAGCCTAGGGAGGACGAAAATTAACTAAATGTTAAACCAATGACACAAACGCACTAATTGAATGCACATGATTGGTTAAAAACCCTAATTTGATTAGAATAAGCCTAGGGAGGACGAAAATGAACTAAATGTTCAAGCTATAACGCAAACGCCCTGATTGGATGCACAAGATTGGTTAAAAACCCTAATTTGATTAGATTAAGCCTAGGGAGGACGAAGATGACCTAAATGTTCAACCAATAACATAAACGCACTTATTGAATGCACAAGATTGGTTAAAAACCTTAATTGGATTAGAATAAGCCTTGGGAGGATGAAAATGAACTAAATGTTAAACCAATGACACAAACGCACTTATTGGATGCACAAGATTGGCTAGAAACCCTAATAGGATTACAATAAGCTTAGAGTGGACGAAAATGACCTAAATGTTAAACCAATAACACAAACGCACTTATTGGATGCACAAGATTGGTTAAAAATCCTAATTTGATTAGAATAAGCCTAGGGAGGACGAAAATGACCTAAATGTTCATCCAATAACACAAACGCTCATTGAATGCACAAGATTGGATAAAAACCTTAATTGGATTAGAATAAGCCTAAGGGGGACGAAAATGACCTAAATGTTCCACCAATAACACAAACGCACTTATTGGATGCACAAGATTTGTTAAAAACTCTAATTGGATTAGAATAAGCCTAGGGAGGACGAAAATGACCTAAATGTTCATCAAATGACACAAACGCACTTATTGGATGCACACATTTGTTTAAAAACCCTAATTGGATTAGAATAAGCCTAGGGAGAACGAAAATTAACTAAATGATAAACCAATGACACAAACGCATTTATTGGATGCACAAGATTGGCTAGAAACCCAAATAGGATTAGAATAAGCTTAGAGTGGACGAAAATGAGCTACATGTTAAACCAATGACACAAACGCACTAATTGGATGCACATGATTGGTTAAAAACCCTAATTGGATTAGAATAAGCCTAGGGAGGACGAAAATGACCTAAATGTTCAACGATTGACACAAACGCACTTATTGGATGCACAAAATTGGTTAAAAACCCTAATTGGATTAGAATAAGCCTAGGGAGGACGAAAATTAACTAAATGTTCAATGAATGACACAAACGCACTTATTGGATGCATAAAATTGTTTAAAAACCCTAATCGGATTAAATAAGCCTAGGGAGGACGAAAATTAACTAAATGTTAAACCAATGACACAAACGCACTAATTGAATGCACATGATTGGTTAAAAACCCTAATTTAATTAGAATAAGCCTAGGGAGGACGAAAATGACCTAAATGTTCAAGCAATAACACAAACACACTTATTGGATGCACATGATTGGTTAAAAACCCTAATTGGATTAGAATAAGCCTAAGGAGGACGAAAATGACCTAAATGTTCCTCGAATGACACAAACGCACTTATTGGATGCACACATTTGTTTAAAAACCCTAATTGGATTAGAATAAGCCTAGGGAGAACTAAAATTAACTAAACGATAAACCAATGACACAAACGCACTTATTGGATGCACATGATTGGTTAAAAACCCTAATTGGATTAGAATAAGCCTAGGGAGGACGAAAATGACCTAAATATTCAACGATTGACACAAACGCACTTATTGGATGCACAAAATTGGTTAAAAACCCTAATTGGATTAGAATAAGCCTAGGGAGGACGAAAATTAACTAAATGTTCAACGAATGACACAAACACACTTATTTGATGCATTAAATTGTTTAAAAACCCTAATTGGATTAGAATAAGCCTAAGGAGGACGAAAATTAACTAAATGTTAAACCAATGACACAAACGCACTAATTGAATGCACATGATTGGTTAAAAACCCTAATTTGATTAGAATAAGCCTAGGGAGGACGAAAATGACCTAAATGTTCAAGCAATAACACAAACGCACTTATTGGATGCACATGATTGGTTAAAAACCCTAATTGGATTAGAATAAGCCTAGGGAGGACGAAAATGACCTAAATGTTCAACGATTGACACAAACGCACTTATTGGATGCACAAAATTGGTTAAAAACCCTAATTGGATTAGAATAAGCCTTGGGAGGATGAAAATGAACTAAATGTTAAACCAATGAAACAAACGCACTTATTGGAAGCACAAGATTGGCTAGAAACCCTAATGGATTACAATAAGCTTAGAGTGGACGAAAATGATCTAAATGTTAAACCAATGACACAAACCCACTAATTGGATGCACATGATTGGTTAAAAACCCTAATTGGATTAGAATAAGCCTAGGGAGGACGAAAATGACCTAAATATTCAACGAATGACACAAACGCACTTATTGGATGCACAAAATTGGTTAAAAACCCTAATTGGATTAGAATAAGCCTAGGGAGGACGAAAATTAACTAAATGTTCAACGAATGACACAATCGCACTTATTTGATGCATAAAATTGTGTAAAAACCCTAATTGGATTAGAATAAGCCTAGGGAGGACGAAAATTACCTAAATGTTAAACCAATGAAACAAACGCACTAATTGAATGCACATGATTGGTTAAAAACCCTAATTTGATTAGAATAAGCCTAGGGAGGACGAAAATGACCTAAAT
>JBBPBP010000004.1:28029878-28053160 GCA_037974735.1 Cicer chorassanicum
ACTTATTGGATGCACATGATTGGTTAAAAACCCTAATTATATTAGAATAAGCCTAAGGAGGACGAAAATGACCTAAATGTTCAACCAATAACACAAACGCACTTATTGAATGCACAAGATTGGTTAAAAACCTTAATTGGATTAGAATAAGCCTAGGGAGGACGAAAATGAACTAAATGTTAAACCAATGACACAAACGCACTTATTAAATGCAGAAGATTGGCTAGAAACCCTAATAGGATTACAATAAGCTTAGAGTGGACGAAAATGACATAAATGTTAAACCAAAAACACAAACGCACTTATTGGATGCACAAGATTGGTTAAACACCCTATTTGGATAAGAATAAGCCTAGGGAGGACGAAAATGACCTAAATGTTCAAGCAATAACACAATCGCCCTTATTGGATGCACAAGATTGGTTAAAAACCCTAATTGGATTAGAATAAGCCTAGGGAGGACGAAAATGACCTAAATGTTCAACCAATAACACAAACGCACTTATTGAATGCACAAGATTGGTTAAAAACCTTAATTGGATTAGAATAAGCCTAGGGAGGACGAAAATGAACTAAATGTTAAACCAATGACACAAACGCACTTATTGGATGCAGAAGATTGGCTAGAAACCCTAATAGGATTACAATAAGCTTAGAGTGGACGAAAATGACATAAATGTTAAACCAAAAACACAAACGCACTTATTGGATGCACAAGATTGGTTAAACACCCTATTTGGATAAGAATAAGCCTAGGGAGGACGAAAATGACCTAAATGTTCAAGCAATAACACAATCGCCCTTATTGGATGCACAAGATTGGTTAAAAACCCTAATTGGATTAGAATAAGCCTAAGGAGGACGAAAATGACCTAAATGTTCCACCAATAACACAAACGCACTTATTGAATAAACAAGATTGGTTAAAAACCTTAATTGGATTAGAATAAGCCTAGGGAGGACGAAAATGAACTAAATGTTAAACCAATGACACAAACGCACTTATTGGATGCAGAAGATTGGCTAGAAACCCTAATAGGATTACAATAAGCTTAGAGTGGACGAAAATGACATAAATGTTAAACCAATAACACAAACGCACTTATTGGATGCACAACATTGGTTAAAAATCCTAATTTGATTAGAATAAGCCCAGGGAGGACGAAAATGATCTAAATGTTCATCCAATAACACAAACGCACTTATTAAATGCACAAGATTGGTTAAAAACCTTAATTGGATTAGAATAAGCCTAAGGAGGACGAAAATGACCTAAATGTTCCACCAATAACACAAACGCACTTATTGGATGCACAAGATTTGTTAAAAACCGTAATTGGAAGAGAATAAGCCTAGGGAGGATGAAAATGACCAAAATGTTCAACCAATAACACAAACGCACTTATTGGATGCATAAGATTGGTTAAAAACCCTAATTGGATTCGAATAAGCCTAGAAAGGACGAAAATGACCTAAATGTTCAACCAATAAAACAAACGCACTTATTGGATGCATAAGATTGGTTAAAAACCCTGATTGGATTAGAATAAGCCTAAGAAGGACGAAAATGAACTAAATGTTAAACCAATAACACAAACACACTTATTGGATGCACAAGATTGGCTAGAAACCCTAATAGGATTAGAATAATCCTAGAGTGGACGAAAATGACCTAAATGTTAAACCAATTACACAAATGCACTAATTGGATGCACATGATTGGTTAAAAACTCTAATTGGATTAGAATAAGCCTAGGAGGACGAATATAACCTAAATGTTCAAGCAATAACACAAACGCACTTATTGGATGCACAAGATTGGTGAAAAACCTTAATTGGATTATAATAAGCCTAGGGAGAACGAAAATGACCTAAATGTTCAACAAATAACCCAAACGCACTTATTGGATGCACAAGATTGGTTAAACACCCTAATTGGATTAGAATAAGCCTAGGGAGGACGAAAATGACCTAAATGTTCAACCAATGACACAAACGCAGTTATTGGATGCATAAATTGTTTAAAAATCCTAATTGGATTAGAATAAGCCTAGGGAGGACAAAAATTAACTAAATGTTAAACCAATGACACAAACACACTTATTGGATGCACAAGATTGGATAGAAACCCAAATACGATTAGAATAAGCTTAGAGTGGACGAAAATGACCTAAATGTTAAACCAATGACACAAACGCACTTATTGGATGCACATGATTGGTTAAAAACCCTAATTATATTAGAATAAGCCTAAGGAGGACGAAAATGACCTAAATGTTCAACCAATAACACAAACGCACTTATTGAATGCACAAGATTGGTTAAAAACCTTAATTGGATTAGAATAAGCCTAGGGAGGACGAAAATGAACTAAATGTTAAACCAATGACACAAACGCACTTATTGGATGCAGAAGATTGGCTAGAAACCCTAATAGGATTACAATAAGCTTAGAGTGGACGAAAATGACATAAATGTTAAACCAAAAACACAAACGCACTTATTGGATGCACAAGATTGGTTAAACACCCTATTTGGATAAGAATAAGCCTAGGGAGGACGAAAATGACCTAAATGTTCAAGCAATAACACAATCGCCCTTATTGGATGCACAAGATTGGTTAAAAACCCTAATTGGATTAGAATAAGCCTAGGGAGGACGAAAATGACCTAAATGTTCAACCAATAACACAAACGCACTTATTGAATGCACAAGATTGGTTAAAAACCTTAATTGGATTAGAATAAGCCTAGGGAGGACGAAAATGAACTAAATGTTAAATCAATGACACAAACGCCCTTATTGGATGCAGAAGATTGGCTAGAAACCCTAATAGGATTACAATAAGCTTAGAGTGGACGAAAATGACATAAATGTTAAACCAATAACACAAACGCACTTATTGGATGCACAAGATTGGTTAAAAATCCTAATTTGATTAGAATAAGCCCAGGGAGGACGAAAATGATCTAAATGTTCATCCAATAACACAAACGCACTTATTGAATGCACAAGATAGGTTAAAAACCTTAATTGGATTAGAATAAGCCTAAGGAGGACGAAAATAACCTAAATGTTCCACCAATAACACAAACGCACTTATTGGATGCACAAGATTTGTTAAAAACCCTAATTGGAAGAGAATAAGCCTAGGGAGGACGAAAATGACCAAAATGTTCAACCAATAACACAAACGCACTTATTGGATGCATAAGATTGGTTAGAAACCCTAATTGGATTGGAATAAGCCTAGAAAGGACGAAAATGACCTAAATGTTCAACCAATAAAACAAACGCACTTATTGGATGCATAAGATTGGTTAAAAACCCTGATTGGATTAGAATAAGCCTAAGAAGGACGAAAATGAACTAAATGTTAAACCAATAACACAAACACACTTATTGGATGCACAAGATTGGCTAGAAACCCTAATAGGATTAGAATAATCCTAGAGTGGACGAAAATGACCTAAATGTTAAACCAATTACACAAATGCACTAATTGGGTGCACATGATTGGTTAAAAACTCTAATTGGATTAGAATAAGCCTAGGAGGACGAAAATAACCTAAATGTTCAAGCAATAACACAAACGCACTTATTGGATGCACAAGATTGGTTAAAAACCTTAATTGGATTATAATAAGCCTAGGGAGGACGAAAATGACCTAAATGTTCAACAAATAACCCAAATGCACTTATTGGATGCACAAGATTGGTTAAACACCCTAATTGGATTAGAATAAGCCTAGGGAGGACGAAAATGACCTAAATGTTCAACCAATGACACAAACGCAGTTATTGGATGCATAAATTGTTTAAAAATCCTAATTGGATTAGAATAAGCCTAGGGAGGACAAAAATTAACTAAATGTTAAACCAATGACACAAACACACTTATTGGATGCACAAGATTGGATAGAAACCCAAATACGATTAGAATAAGCTTAGAGTGGACGAAAATGACCTAAATGTTAAACCAATGACACAAACGCACTTATTGGATGCACATGATTGGTTAAAAACCCAAATTATATTAGAATAAGCCTAAGGAGGACGAAAATGACCTAAATGTTCATCCAATAACACAAACGCACTTATTGGATGCATAAGATTGGTAAAAACCCTAGATGGATTAGAATAAGCCTAGGGAGGACGAAAACAACCTAAATGTTCACCGAATGACACAAACGCACTTATTGGATGCACAAAATTGTTTAAAACCCTAATTGGATTAGAATAAGCCTAGGAAGGACGAAAATGAACTAAATCTTAAACCAATAACACAAACAAACTTATTGGATGCACAAGATTGGCTAGAAACCCTAATAGGATTAGAATAAGCCTAGAGTGGACGAAAATGACCTAAATGTTAAACCAATGACACAAACGCAGTAATTGGATGCACATGATTGGTTAAAAACTCTAATTGGATTAGAATAAGCCTAGGTGGACGAAAATGACCTAAATGTTCAAGCAATAACACAAACGCACTTATTGGATGCACAAGATTGGTTAAAAACCTTAATTGGATTAGAATAAGCCTAGGGAGGACGAAAATGACCTAAATGTTCAACGAATAACCCAAACGCACTTATTGGATGCACAAGATTGGTTAAAAACCCTAATTGGATTAGAATAAGCCTAGGGAGGACGAAAATGAGCTAAATGTTCAACCAATGACACAAACGCACTAATTAGATGCACAAAATTGGTAAAACCCTAATTGGATTAGAATAAGCCTAGGGAGGACGAAAATGACCTAAATGTTCACCGAATGACACAAACGCACTCATTGGATGCACAAAATTGTTTAAAAACCGTAATTGGATTAGAATAAGCCTAGGAAGGATGGAAATTAACTAAATGATAAACCAATGACACAAACTCACTTATTAGATGCACAAGATTGGCTAGAAACCCTAATAGGATTAAAGTAAGCATAGAGTGGACGAAAATGACCTAAATGATAAACCAATGACACAAACGCACTAATTAGATTCACATGATTGGTTAAAAACCCTAATTGGAATAGAATAAGACTAGGGAGGATGAAAATGACCTAAATGTTCAAACAATAACACAAACGCACTTATTGGATGCACAAGATTGGTTAAATACCCTAATTAGATTAGAATAAGCCTAGGGAGGACGAAAATGACCTAAATGTTCAGCCAATAACACAAAAACACTTATTGGATGCACAAGATTAATTAAAAACCTTAATTGGAATAAAATAAGCCTAGCGAGGACGAAAATGACCTAAATGTTCAACCAATAACACAGATGCACTTATTGGATGCACAAGTTTGGTTAAAAACCCTAATTGGATTAGAATAAGCCTTGGGAGGACGAAAATTAACTAAATGTTAAACCGATGACACAAACGCACTAATTGGATGCACATGATTGGCTAGAAACACAAATACGATTAGAATAAGCTTAGAGTGGACGAAAATGACCTAAATGTTAAACCAATGACACAAACGCACTTATTGGATGCACATGATTGGTTAAAAACCCTAATTATATTAGAATAAGCCTAAGGAGGATGAAAATGACCTAAATGTTCAACCAATAACACAAACGCACTTATTGAATGCACAAGATTGGTTAAAAACCTTAATTGGATTAGAATAAGCCTAGGGAGGACGAAAATGAACTAAATGTTAAACCAATGAGACAAACGCACTTATTGGATGCAGAAGATTGGCTAGAAGCCCTAATAGGATTACAATAAGCTTAGAGTGGACGAAAATGACATAAATGTTAAACCAATAACACAAACGCACTTATTGGATGCACAAGATTGGTTAAACACCCTATTTGGATAAGAATAAGCCTAGGGAGGACGAAAATGACCTAAATGTTCAAGCAATAACACAATCGCCCTTATTGGATGCACAAGATTGGTTAAAAACCCTAATTGGATTAGAATAAGCCTAGGGAGGACGAAAATGACCTAAATGTTCAACTAATAACACAAACGCACTTACTGAATGCACAAGATTGGTTAAAAACCTTAATTGGATTAGAATAAGCCTAGGGAGGACGAAAATGAACTAAATGTTAAACCAATGACACAAACGCACTTATTGGATGTAGAAGATTGGCTAGAAACCCTAATAGGATTACAATAAGCTTAGAGTGGCTAAAATGACATAAATGTTAAACCAATAACACAAACACACTTATTGGATGCACAAGATTGGTTAAAAATCCTAATTTGATTAGAATAAGCCCTGGGAGGACGAAAATGACCTAAATGTTCATCCAATAACACAAACGCACTTATTGAATGCACAAGATTGGTTAAAAACCTTAATTGGATTAGAATAAGCCTAAGGAGGACGAAAATGACCTAAATGTTCCACCAATAACACAAACGCACTTATTGGATGCACAAGATTTGTTAAAAACCCTAATTCGAAGAGAATAAGCCTAGGGAGGACGAAAATGACCAAAATGTTCAACCAATAACACAAGCGCACTTATTGGATGCATAAGATTGGTTAAACACCCTAATTGGATTCGAATAAGCCTAGAAAGGACGAAAATGACCTAAATGTTCAATCAATAAAACAAACGCACTTATTGGATGCATAAATTATTTAAAAATCCTAATTGGATTAGAATAAGCCTAAGGAGGACGAAAATTAACTAAATGTTCAACGAATGACACAAACGCACTTATTGGATGCACAAGTGTAAGATCAGATGTGCACCTAAGAGGGGGGGGGTGAATTAGGTGTTTGGTTATTTTGATTGTTTTTAAAATTATCGTGATTGATTTTTGCGCTTATGGATAGTGAACGATAATGTAAATGGCAGTAATGTAAAGAACACCAAAAGATTTATCCTGGTTCCCCTAATCACCAAGGGTACGTCCAGTCCTCTTGCACACCACAAGAGATTTTCTTCACTATCTGTCAGAATATGTACAAGTCTTCACCCTGGGACCTTGGCTACAATCTTCTAACAAACTTTCAAAGATAGAACACTACTATCTTAAAAACAGCACTTCAAAGAAAGTACAACTTTCTTTTACAAACACCTGTTGTTTTGATAAGGATATATGAATAGAAGGAGATAGAATAATTCAAGATTTATTCAAGTACTTTGAGAACCTTAAGGATATGAAAATGATATGCAAGTACTTGAATTTCTGAAAAAGACTTAGAAAAATTTAGAAAATTTAGTTCAAAGTCTTTGAAATTGTATATTTTGAATTGGTAATTTGAAAATGAAGTTATGACCTATTTATAGTCCTCTAACAACTCTTTAGATTCGTGCCCTTTGATCCAAGAGTTTTGAGAACGAACTGCAATGTTTTAAATTGAATTCAAAGCTGAAAAATTGCATTGGTTGCAGTTGTATTCGACTACCAAAGTTCTGTATTCGAATACAGCTTGCTGCAACGTTAAAAATTATTCAAACAGTTCACTATGTAGTCGAATACAGATGAGATGGCCAACTCTCTGACTTAGCCATTTTTCTTATCTGTATTCGAATACAAGATTTCTGTATTCGAATCCAACTTGTTGTAACGTTGAAATTTTTTTCAAATTTCACTGTGTAGTCGAATACAGATGAGATGGCCAACTCTCTGACTTAGCCATTTTTATCTGTATTCGAATACACATTAGTTGTATTCGATTACAACATGATTTTTAGTCAAAAATAAATATTTTATCATTTTGAAAATATTATTGGGGACTTTGAAAAATAGTGTTAATGCATATGCAAAGTAATTTAGGTTCTCTTGTATTTGAATTTATGACTTGAATTATTTTACCTTTATCTAATTTATTTATTTGTAATTTCATCAAGGGATGTAATTCTTCTTTTTGTTGTTGTGTCACCATTGGTCTTTGTGGATAATCAAAAACTGTATTTTTACATTCTCCCCCTTTTTGATTATGACAAAACCATTGCTGAGGTTGTTGATGACTCCCCCGTAATGTAGGCGTATTGTACTCCCCCGTAATGTTTGCAATATGTGTGTTTGAGTACCTACAGATAAAGCTTACCGGACAACAACAAGCAATAACATACACAAAATTTATCCCCCTTTTGACATGATCAAAAAGAAGAATTCCAACAGTAGGAAAGAAATAGATTGAACATATTATAATTTAAGACAGATCATATGAGAGGCAAATAAGCAGAGATAATCATAAAAGTCATTGATTCATGAAGTCATAAAAACATAAAGTCATAAACGACATAGAGTCAAAAAGTCATACAAGCATAGAGTCATAAAGATAATACAACAATTACGGAAACAACGATTACATCTTAAACAAAACAGTAGGAAGGTCAAGCCTAGTAACACATGAAAACGAACTAAACCTAGGAAACTAAGTACAATCTCAGCGACGATCTGGTGGTAGATGGAAGTGATCAAGTTTGTCAGCGATGATACACATCTCGTGGACTAGGCTGTCGTGATTAGTAGCGATAGTGGATTCGAGAGCCTGAAAGCGAGCATTGACCGAAGTGGTAAATCCTGAGAAGCTGGTCTGAAGAGAGTCAAGCCGATCCATAATCATGCGATTAGTAACTTGATCATCATCAGATGCAGGATCGTCAGCAGCATCATCTGGAGGAGCACTAGCAGAAGCCTGACTTATATCACTCTGATGGATGTATTTTTGCAGTGATTCACTCCAAACTATTTTCATGCTAGGAAGAACACTCAAGTCTAGCAGATTATCCTTAGTGACGGTATATACAACCTCCTCAGAAAAATCTACCCCAAAATGTTCAAGGATGCGAGAAACTTCCCTAGCATAGGGCAATCCAGCAGCTTCACGGGATACAAACATGACGAACTTAACGAAGTATGCCCAGTTAAGAGAAAGTCCTTCATTCATGAAGTAAAGAATCTGAAGTTCAAATTCAGAGAGTTGAGAGTAGTTACCGGCCTTAGGAACCAAAATGTAACTCAAGAAATAGTGAAGCAGACGAAAGTCAACAGTGAGGTTCCCAACACTAAATCTCTGTCTAGCAAACGTGGAGCTAGCCTGAAGTTGCTTGCGTTCTATGGTGAGTTTGTCAAAGCGACACAGAGCCGCATAAGCATCCTGTTTCGAGAGATTATGCCATTTGCATAAATTGGTCGGACTAAGTTTCTGACCGACATCAGGTATTTGCAAAATGGTACCAATAGTATGAGAGTCAAGCTCAATAGTGATTCCCTTGACACGTGAAATTAACATTTTGCCATCCCGACGAAGATTGCAATAAAAGACTCGAACCAAATCAGGATAAATCGGACCTTTGTAAGCAATAAAGTCCTCAACTTGTTGATCCCTAAGTAAATCCGGAAATTTAAAGGCAGAGAAAGAATCTAAAGTACCGAATTTTGGAATGATGAGCCGTTTGTCCGAGTACAGTGTACGAAACCGGGTAATTTCTTCAGGAGAATGCAGAAGACGAGATAAGTCCGTGACGCTGATGCTCTTTGAGCGACGCTTGGAAGGACCTAAGCTTGCATGTTTGGTGCGAGGGCCACGCTTGCGTGCGTTTTCAACAGAGGTGGAGATGTTTGACATGTTGTTGAAGGGTTGAGGATTCGGATTCGAAACTAAGATGCAGTTTAGAAGAAGAATTGAAATCGTGACCAATGAGGACAAAACCAGTAGATTCGTGAAGCGGAGATGAGATGTAAGAGTTTGAATTCGCGAAGCTGGATTTTGGGGGTTAGGATTCTGGATTTCGCGAGATTGAAGAGGGAAATGAGGGATTCGCAGATTCTGGGTTTTGTGAAACATGAATCTGAGGAAATGAAAGAGGGGTTTCGCAAAGTAATGAAGGAAATCAAGGTTTGGGAGGTCAAGCTTCAATGAACGAAGCAATTCTGGAGGTGAAGTTGCAGAGAGGATGAAGTTCGCAGAGGGAAGGTACGGGTTCGCAGGGAAGGCAGGAGTTGTATTCGGCTACTGAATGTCACAGCTATATATATGACAGAAAAATGCGAACCTGTATTCGAATACAGGATGATGGTAATCGAATACAGATTTCCAGAATCATCTGTATTCGAATACAGAATAACTGTATTCGGCTACGACCTCCAAATTTTGAAACGGACATGATTTTATAACACAAAACATAACACAAACTTAATATAATCATATAAATAACATGTAAACATAATTAACTAAAGTCTAATATGTGAAGGCAAGAATTAACATAGTGATAATATCGTCAATTCAAATAGTCAAATAGATTCAAATATCATGTAAGTCAACTAAATGCAAATATCATGTAAGCCAACTAAATTCAAATATCATGTAAGCATGTGAAGATACGAATTAAGCCATACCTTTGCCCTGATGATAGCAGTTTACCTGACGTTCAAAGATCACTTTCACTTAAGATGCCGAGTTCGCGTCGTATTTTGAAAAATGAGTCTTTAGGAAGTGGTTTAGTGAAGATGTCCGCAAGTTGGTTATGTGTATCCACAAAGGTTACTTCAACATTGCCTTTAAGCACATGATCACGCAAGAAGTGGTGTCGTATATCAATGTGTTTGGTCCGAGAATGCATGATTGGATTCTTTGAGATATTGATTGCACTGGTGTTGTCGCATCTTAGTGGAATGCATCCAAGATCAATTCCATAATCACATAGTTGTTGCTTGAGCCATAGGATTTGTGCGCAACAACTGCCTGCTGCTATGTATTCCGCTTCAGCAGTACTAAGTGCGACACATGCTTGCTTTTTACATGACCAAGATACGAGTGGATTGCCCAGTACATGACAAGTGCCGCTTGTGCTTTTACGGTCTGTTTTACATCCTGCATAATCTGAATTTGAATATCCAACGAGGCTACAGATGCTACCTTTAGGATACCATAGTCCAACATTGATGGTGCCTTTTAAGTATTTCATGATTCGTTTGACTGCTACAAGATGTGATTCTTTCGGATCTGCTTGAAATCTTGCACATAGACAAACACTAAACATGATATCTGGCCGACTGGCCGTTAGATATAATAAAGAGCCAATCATACCTCGATATTTTGAAATATCTACAGATGCACCAGTTTCATCTTTATCAACATATGTTCCAGAACCCATGGGAGTTGCACTCTCCTTGCATTTTTCCATGTCAAATCTTTTTAGCAGTTCTTTGCAATATTTTGCTTGATTAATAAAGATGCCATGCTTGAGTTGCTTGATGTGAAGACCAAGAAAATAGTTTAATTTTCCCATCATGGACATTTCAAATTCGCCTTGCATCATCAATGAGAATTCTTCACATATTGCGTTATTTGTTGAACCGAATATGATATCGTCAACATAAATTTGGACTAACAAGGTGTGACCATTATTTCGTTTAATAAATAATGTCTTGTCAACCTTTCCCTTTTCAAAACCTCTTTCACACAGGAAGGCACTCAATCTGTCGTACCAAGCTCTTGGTGCTTGTTTTAGGCCATAGAGAGCTTTCCTTAGTTTGAATACATGTGTAGGATTCTTGAAGTCTTCAAAACCGGGTGGTTGCTTGACATATACTTCTTCATTGATGTATCCATTTAGAAATGCGCTTTTCACATCCATCTGAAATAATTCGAAATTCATAGAGCAGGCATAAGCAAGTAGTAACCGTATTGCTTCTAACCTTGCGACCGGAGGAAATGTTTCGTCAAAATCGATTCCTTCTTCTTGATTGTATCCTTGGGCGACAAGTCTTGCTTTGTTGCGGACAACTATACCATTTTCGTCAAGTTTATTTTTAAATACCCATTTGGTGCCAATGATGTGTTTGTCACCTGGATTAGGAACAAGTTCCCATACTTCGTTTCTTTCAAATTGGTTAAGCTCTTCTTGCATTGCAAGTATCCACTGATCATCTTTTAGTGCTTCACCAACTTTGGAAGGTTCGATTTGTGAAACAAATGCCATGTTTAAACATGCATCTTGCAATTTGAGTCTAGTTGTAACTCCTTTGTTGATATCACCAATGATGTTATCAATCGGATGATATCGATGGGTTCTCCATTCCTTTGGGAGTTCATTGGTTTCCTCTTCCATGTCGACTTCATTTTCTTGACTCGGTTGACCAATTGGATCTTCTTTACGTGGATCACTACTTTCAAGATCATCATCATCAAAAGAAATAGCTTTGTCCTCTTTCGAGGGGTTAGTTTCATCAAATGTAACATGTATTGATTCTTCTACAATTAAAGTTTTTTTATTAAAGATCCTAAAAGCCTTACTAGATAATGCATACCCAATAAATATACCTTCATCTGCCTTTTCATCAAATTTTCCAAGATTATCTTTTCCATTATTTAGCACAAAACCCTTGCATCCAAAGATGTGGAAGTGAGAGATGTTAGGCTTTCTACCTTTGTATAGTTCATACGGAGTCTTCTTAAGAAGTGGCCGAATGTTTACTCTGTTAGTAACATAGCATGCCGTGTTTACGGCATCTGCCCAAAAATACTTTGGTAGATTTGAGTCACTCAACATTGTTCTTGCAAGTTCTATCAAGGACCTGTTCTTTCTCTCAACAACCCCATTTTGTTGGGGTGTTCTTGGTGCAGAAAAATTATGAAAAATTCCATTTTCCTCACAGAATTCTTCAAATAAAGTATTTTGAAATTCTCTACCATGATCACTTCGAATTGATACAATCTTGGATGATTGTTCATTTTGGACTAGTTTGGCGTAATTTTTAAAGGCTTTAAAAGCTTCATTTTTATTTGCCAAAAACAAGGTCCATGTGTACCTTGAAAAGTCATCAACAATAACTAGTCCGTATGAATTTCCACCAAGACTTTTAGTTCTTGATGGACCAAACAAATCCATGTGTATCAATTGAAGTGGTCTTGTAGTAGATATAACATTTATGGCTTTAAAAGAAGTTTTCGTTTGTTTACCTTTTTGGCATGCATCACATAATTTATCCTTGACAAATTTCATTTTTGGTAATCCGACAACAAGATCATGTTTGACTAGTTTGTTTAAATGATCCATGTGAATATGGGCAATTCTTTTGTGCCATAACCATGCATCATTGTTGTCGCTTACCAAAAGACATTTCATTTTCAAGGATAAATCATCTAAATTAAGTATGAAAATATTCTTGAAACGTTTACCGATAAATTTAATTTCACTTGTTGCTGCATTTTGAATGATGCACTCTTCCTTGTTGAAGACTATCTTGTGTCCTTTGTCACATAACTGGCTGATGCTTATCAAATTGTGCTTTAGGCCTTCAACATAAAGAACATCTTCAATTGTTGGAGAAGGTGCTTTTCCAATTTTTCCAATGCCTAGGATCTTTCCTTTGTTATTATCTCCATATACTACATGTCCTTTCGATTCAAGGGTCAATGCTGAAAATTTTGTTATGTCTCCCATCATGTGTTTGGAACACCCACTATCTAAGTACCATAAATTTGAAGTATTTTGTGAGCATCCCTGCAAAATTGAAATCAGATTTTATTAGGTACCCAAAGTGCTTTGGGTCCTTGGGGGTTAGTGCCTTTCTTGACCCATATGCAATGGCCTTTGGGAATGCTAATATTTCTTACATGACAAGTATTTGGTGTGTGTCCATAGATACCACAATATGAGCAAATAGGAATTTTACTTGTGTATGTATGACACTTATTGTTAATAAACTTTCCTTTATGTGAATGTTCTTTTTGTACAAATGTCATGTTTCTTAAATTTGTTTGAGTGCTTGATTTAACAAAAATGGTCTTACTAGTGCTTGGTTTATCAAATTTAGAAAATCCAATACCACTTTTATCATTAGAATATCTTTGCATGTTTAGAACATTTTCTAATCCTATATGTCCTTTTTCATACCTTTCTATTACTCTATTTAGTTGAGTAATTTTGAATGAAAGTGAATCACAATTATTACATGAAGAATTTTGCTTAGAATTTTCAGCATCTTTTTCCATCAGATTAATTTTTTCTTTAAGATATAAGATTTCTTTCTTTTGAGTTGATACTTGTTTAAGCAAATTTTTACATTCAGCAAGAAGTTCCTTTATTGCATTTTGTGCTTCATTGTATTCTATAACTAATTCATGATTATATGAAAGATTGTTTGAGTTACTAACCTCTTCGTCATCGGAGTGATGTGACGCCATTAGTGCAACATTTGCACATTCATCGCTTTCAGTTTCTGATGTTGAACTTATGTCGTTATCTTCCCATGCGATATAAGCTTTCTTGAAATCTTTTCTTTTGCCGGCACTCTTCTTGATGAGATCTGGACAGTCTGCTTTAATATGTCCTTGTTTTCCACATTCAAAGCATGTGAAGTTTTGGTTGGTCGTGCTATCTTTCTTTCTGAAGTTTTTCTTCTTGAAACTTCTGTTATTTTTGAGAAATTTGCCGAATTTCTTGACAAGGAGATTGATGTTTTCGTCGTCATCAGAAATTTCTTCTTTGACTGCTTCCTTTGATTCGGTCTTTAGAGCAATATTTTTGCTTTTCTTTTCTTGGGTTTCATTTTGCTCTAATCGTCCAAGTTCTATTTCATGCTCTTGTAGTTTGCCAAATAATGCAGAAAGTGACATTTTGGACAAACTCTTCTTTTCTGATATAGCAGTCACCTTTGGTTGCCACGCCCTCGTTAGTGATCGTAATACTTTCAGATTCAATTCATCATTTGAGAAGACTTTTCCGAGGGCTGTCAAATGATTTGTCAAGTGGGAGAATCGTTTCTGCATGTCTAGTATGGTTTCTCCAGGCTGCATGCGAAACAATTCATATTCTTGAGAAAGTGTATTTAGTTTGGATCTTTTTACCTCTATGGTGCCTTCATGGGTTACTTCCAATGTATCCCATATTTCCTTGGCTGTTTTACAGTGAGATATGCGGAAGAATTCGTCCATACCAAGTGCCGATTGTAGAATGTTTTTAGCCTTTTTATCAAATAGCACTTTTCTTTTATCGTCATCGGTCCAAGAGTTCTTTATTTTAATTTCCTCTTTGTTGTTGATGACCGTTGTTGGAATGTATGGACCATTTTCGACAGCATCCCATATTTCGTCTCCTTGTGCCTCAAGATATGCTTGCATACGGATTTTCCAAAAATCGTAATGTTCACCGACGAAACATGGAGGTTTGGTACTGCTGCCTCCGTCTCTGAAAACTGGTAGTGCGGAAGCCATTTGTTATTTGATCAAGGAGTAATTTACCTTGAACCTGCTCTGATACCAATTGTAAGATCAGATGTGCACCTAAGAGGGTGGGGTGAATTAGGTGTTTGGTTATTTTGATTGTTTTTAAAATTATCGTGATTGATTTTTGCGCTTATGGATAGTGAACGATAATGTAAATGGCAGTAATGTAAAGAACACCAAAAGATTTATCCTGGTTCCCCTAATCACCAAGGGTACGTCCAGTCCTCTTGCACACCACAAGAGATTTTCTTCACTATCTGTCAGAATATGTACAAGTCCTCACCCTGGGACCTTGGCTACAATCTTCTAACAAACTTTCAAAGATAGAACACTACTATCTTAAATACAGCACTTCAAAGAAAGTACAACTTTCTTTTACAAACACCTGTTGTTTTGATAAGGATATATGAATAGAAGGAGATAGAATAATTCAAGATTTATTCAAGTACTTTGAGAACCTTAAGGATATGAAAATGATATGCAAGTACTTGAATTTCTGAAAAAGACTTAGAAAAATTTAGAAAATTTAGTTCAAAGTCTTTGAAATTGTATATTTTGAATTGGTAATTTGAAAATGAAGTTATGACCTATTTATAGTCCTCTAACAACTCTTTAGATTCGTGCCCTTTGATCCAAGAGTTTTGAGAACGAACTGCAATGTTTTAAATTGAATTCAAAGCTGAAAAATTGCATTGGTTGCAGTTGTATTCGACTACCAAAGTTCTGTATTCGAATACAGCTTGCTGCAACGTTAAAAATTATTCAAACAGTTCACTGTGTAGTCGAATACAGATGAGATGGCCAACTCTCTGACTTAGCCATTTTTCTTATCTGTATTCGAATACAAGATTTCTGTATTCGAATACAACTTGTTGTAACGTTGAAATTTTTTTCAAATTTCACTGTGTAGTCGAATACAGATGAGATGGCCAACTCTCTGACTTAGCCATTTTTATCTGTATTCGAATACACATTAGTTGTATTCGATTACAACATGATTTTTAGTCAAAAATAAAGATTTTATCATTTTGAAAATATTATTGGGGACTTTGAAAAATAGTGTTAATGCATATGCAAAGTAATTTAGGTTCTCTTGTATTTGAATTTATGACTTGAATTATTTTACCTTTATCTAATTTATTTATTTGTAATTTCATCAAGGGATGTAATTCTTCCTTTTGTTGTTGTGTCACCATTGGTCTTTGTGGATAATCAAAAACTGTATTTTTACAACAAGATTGGATAGAAACCCAAATACGATTAGAATAAGCTTAGAGTGGACGAAAATGACCTAAATGTTAAACCAATGACACAAACGCACTTATTGGATGCACATGATTGGTTAAAAACCCTAATTATATTAGAATAAGCCTAAGGAGGACGAAAATGACCTAAATGTTCATCCAATAACACAAACACACTTATTGGATGCATAAGATTGGTTAAAAACCCTAGATGGATTAGAATAAGCCTAGGGAGGACGAAAACAACCTTAATGTTCACCGAATGACACAAACGCACTTATTGGATGCACAAAATTGTTTAAAACCCTAATTGGATTAGAATAAGCCTAGGAAGGACGAAAATGAACTAAATGTTAAACCAATAACACAAACACACTTATTGGATGCACAAGATTGGCTAGAAACCCTAATAGGATTAGAATAAGCCTAGAGTGGACGAAAATGACCTAAATGTTAAACCAATGACACAAACGCAGTAATTGGATGCACATGATTGGTTAAAAACTCTAATTGGATTAGAATAAGCCTAGGTGGACGAAAATGACCTAAATGTTCAAGCAATAACACAAACGCACTTATTGGATGCACAAGATTGGTTAAAAACCTTAATTGGATTAGAATAAGCCTAGGGAGGACGAAAATGACCTAAATGTTCAACGAATAACCCAAAGGCACTTATTGGATGCACAAGATTGGTTAAAAACCCTAATTGGATTAGAATAAGCCTAGGGAGGACGAAAATGAGCTAAATGTTCAACCAATGACACAAACGCACTAATTAGATGCACAAAATTGGTAAAAACCCTAATAGGATTAGAATAAGCCTAGGGAGGACGAAAATGACCTAAATGTTCACCGAATGACACAAACGCACTCATTGGATGGAAAAAATTGTTTAAAAACCGTAATTGGATTAGAATAAGCCTAGGAAGGATGGAAATTAACTAAATGATAAACCAATGACACAAACTCACTTATTAGATGCACAAGATTGGCTAGAAACCCTAATAGGATTAAAGTAAGCTTAGAGTGGACGAAAATGACCTAACTGATAAACCAATGACACAAACGCACTAATTAGATGCACATGATTGGTTAAAAACCCTAATTGGATTAGAATAAGACTAGGGAGGACGAAAATGACCTAAATGTTCAAACAATAACACAAACGCACTTATTGGATGCACAAGATTGGTTAAAAACCCTAATTAGATTAGAATAAGCCTAGGGAGGACGAAAATGACCTAAATGTTCAGCCAATAACACAAAAACACTTATTGGATGCACAACATTGGTTAAAAAACTTAATTGGAATAAAATAAGCCTAGCGAGGACGAAAATGACCTAAATGTTCAACCAATAACACAGATGCACTTATTGGATGCACAAGTTTGGTTAAAAACCCTAATTGGATTAGAATAAGCCTTGGGAGGACGAAAATTAACTAAATGTTAAACCAATGACACAAACGCACTAATTGGATGCACATGATTGGCTAGAAACCTAAATACGATTAGAATAAGCTTAGAGTGGACGAAAATGACCTAAATGTTAAACCAATGACACAAACGCACTTATTGGATGCACATGATTGGTTAAAAACCCTAATTATATTAGAATAAGCCTAAGGAGGACGAAAATGACCTAAATGTTCAACCAATAACACAAACGCACTTATTGAATGCACAAGATTGGTTAAAAACCTTAATTGGATTAGAATAAGCCTAGGGAGGACGAAAATGAACTAAATGTTAAACCAATGACACAAACGCACTTATTGGATGCAGAAGATTGCCTAGAAACCCTAATAGGATTACAATAAGCTTAGAATGGACGAAAATGACATAAATGTTAAACCAATAACACAAACGCACTTATTGGATGCACAAGATTGGTTAAACACCCTATTTGGATTAGAATAAGCCTAGGGAGGATGAAAATGACCTAAATGTTCAAGCAATAACACAATCGCCCTTATTGGATGCACAAGATTGGTTAAGAACCCTAATTGGATTAGATTAAGCCTAGGGAGGACGAAAACGACCTAAATGTTCAACCAATAACACAAACGCACTTATTGAATGCACAAGATTGGTTAAAAACCTTAATTGGATTAGAATAAGCCTAGGGAGGATGAAAATGAACTAAATGTTAAACCAATGACACAAACGCACTTATTGGATGCAGAAGATTGGCTAGAAACCCTAATAGGATTACAATAAGCTTAGAGTGGACGAAAATGACATAAATGTTAAACCAATAACACAAACGCACTTATTGGATGCACAAGATTGGTTAAACACCCTATTTGGATTAGAATAAGCCTAGGGAGGACGAAAATGACCTAAATGTTCAAGCAATAACACAATCGCCCTTATTGGATGCACAAGATTGGTTAAGAACCCTATATGGATTAGATTAAGCCTAGAGAGGACGAAAACGACCTAAATGTTCAACCAATAACACAAACGCACTTATTGAATGCACAAGATTGGTTAAAAACCTTAATTGGATTAGAATAAGCCTAGGGAGGACGAAAATGAACTAAATGTTAAACCAATGACACAAACGCACTTATTGGATGCAGAAGATTGGCTAGAAACCCTAATAGGATTACAATAAGCTTAGAGTGGACGAAAATGACATAAATGTTAAACCAATAACACAAACGCACTTATTGGATGCACAAGATTGGTTAAAAATCCTAATTTGATTAGAATAAGCCCAGGGAGGACGAAAATGATCTAAATGTTCATCCAATAACACAAACGCACTTATTAAATGCACAAGATTGGTTAAAAACCTTAATTGGATTAGAATAAGCCTAAGGAGGACGAAAATGACCTAAATGTTCCACCAATAACACAAACGCACTTATTGGATGCACAAGATTTGTTAAAAACCGTAATTGGAAGAGAATAAGCCTAGGGAGGACGAAAATGACCAAAATGTTCAACCAATAACACAAACGCACTTATTGGATGCATAAGATTGGTTAAAAACCCTAATTGGATTCGAATAAGCCTAGAAAGGACGAAAATGACCTAAATGTTCAACCAATAAAACAAACGCACTTATTGGATGCATAAGATTGGTTAAAAACCCTAATTGGATTAGAATAAGCCTAAGGAGGACGAAAATTAACTAAATGTTCAACGAATGACACAAACGCACTTATTGGATGCAAAAAATTGTTTAAAAACCCTAATTGGATTCGAATAAGCCTAGGGAGGACGAAAATTAACTAAATGTTAGACCAATGACACAAACGCACTAATTGGATGCACATGATTGGGTAAAAACCCTAATTGGATTAGAATAAGCCTAGGGAGGACGAAAATGACCTAAATGTTCAAACAACAACACAAACGCACTTATTGGATGCACAAGATTGGTTAAAAACCCTAATTAGATTAGAATAATCCTAGGGAGGACGAAAATGACCTAAATGTTCAACCAATAACACAAACGCACTTATTGAATGCACAAGATTGGTTAAAAACCTTAATTGGATTAGAATAAGCCTAGGGAGGACGAAAATGAACTAAATGTTAAACCAATGACACAAACGCACTTATTGGATGCAAAAGATTGGCTAGAAACCCTAATAGGATTACAATAAGCTTAGAGTGGACGAAAATGACCTAAATGTTCATCCAATAACACAAACGCTTATTGAATGCACAAGATTGGATAAAAACCTTAATTGGATTAGAATAAGCCTAAGGGGGAGGAAAATGACCTAAATGTTCCACCAATAACACAAACGCACTTATTGGATGCACAAGATTTGTTAAAAACCCTAATTGGATTAGAATAAGCCTAGGGAGGACAAAAATGACCAAAATGTTCAACCAATAACACAAACGCACTTATTGGATGCATAAGATTGGTTAAAAACCCTAATTGGATTAGAATCAGCCTAGGGAAGACGAAAATGACCTAAATGTTCACCGAATGACACAAACACACTTATTGGATGCACAAAAATGTTTAAAAACCCTAATTGGATTAGAATAAGCCTAGGGAGAACGAAAATTAACTAAATGATAAACCAATGACACAGACGCACTTATTGGATGCACAAGATTGCCTAGAAACCCAAATAGGATTAGAATAAGCTTAGAGTGGACGAAAATGACCTACATGTGAAACCAATGACACAAACGCACTAATTGGATGCACATGATGGGTTAAAAACCCTAATTGGATTAGAACAAGCCTAGGGAGGACGAAAATGACCTAAATGTTCAACGAATGACACAAACGCACTTATTGGATGCACAAAATTGGTTAAAAACCCTAATTGGATTAGAATAAGCCTAGGAAGGACGAAAATTAACTAAATGTTCAACAAATGACACAAACGCACTTATTGGAAGCATAAAATTGTTTAAAAACCTTAATTGGATTAGAATAAGCCTAGGGAGGACGAAAATTAACTAAATGTTAAACCAATGACACAAACGCACTAATTGGATGCACATGATTGGTTAAAAATCCTAATTTGATTAGAATAAGCCTGGGGAGGACGAAAATGACCTAAATGTTCAAGCAATAACACAAACGCCCTGATTGGATGCACAAGATTGGTTAAAAACCCTAATTTGATTAGAATAAGCCTAGGGAGGACGAAAATGACCTAAATGTTCAAACAATAACACAAACACACTTATTGGATGCACAAGTTTGGTTAAAAACCCTAATTGGATTAGAGTAAGCCTAGGGAGGACGAAAATGACCTAAATGTTCAACCAATGACACAAACTCACTTATTGGATGCATAAGATTGGTTAAAAACCCTAATTGGATTAGAATAAGCCTAGGGAGGACGAAAATGACCTAAATGTTCAACCAATGACACAAACGCAGTTATTGGATGCATAAATTGTTTAAAAACCCTAATTGGATTAGAATAAGCCTAGGGAGGACGAAAATTCACTAAATGTTAAACCAATGACACAAACACACTTATTGGATACACAAGATTGGCTAGAAACCCAAATAGGATTAGAATAAGCTTAGAGTGGACGAAAATTACCTAAATGTTAAACCAATGACACAAACGCACTTATTGGATGCACATGATTGGTTAAAAACCCTAATTATATTAGAATAAGCCTAAGGAGGACGAAAATGACCTAAATGTTCAACCAATAACACAAACGCACTTATTGGATGCATAAGATTGGTTAAAAACCCTAGATGGATTAGAATAAGCCTAGGGAGGACGAAAATAACCTAAATATTCACCGAACGACACAAACGCACTTATTGGATGCACAAAATTGTTTAAAACCCTAATTGGATTAGAATAAGCCTAGGAAGGACGAAAATGAACTAAATGTTAAACCAATAACACAAACACACTTATTGGATGCACAAGATTGGCTAGAAACCCTAATTGGATTAGAATAAGCCTAGAGTGGACGAAAATGACCTAAATGTTAAACCAATTACACAAATGCAATAATTGGATGCACATGATTGGTTAAAAACCCTAATTGGATTAGAATAAGCCTAGGGAGGACGAAAATGACCTAAATGTTCACCGAATGACAGAAACGCACTTATTGGATGCACAAAATTGTTAAAAAACCCTAATTGGATTTGAATAAGCCTAGGGAGAACGAAAATTAACTAAATGATAAACCAATGACACAAACGCACTTATTGGATGCACAAGATTGGCTAGAAACCCAAATAGGATTAGAATAAGCTGAGAGTGGACGAAAATGACCTACATGTGAAACCAATGACACAAACGCACTAATTGGATGCACATGATGGGTTAAAAACCCTAATTGGATTAGAACAAGCCTAGAGAGGACGAAAATGACCTAAATGTTCAACGAATGACACAAACGCACTTATTGGATGCACAAAATGGGTTAAAAACCCTAATTGGATTAGAATAAGCCTAGGAAGGACGAAAATTAACTAAATGTTCAACGAATGACACAAACACACTTATTGGATGCATAAAATTGTTTAAAAACCCTAATTGGATTAGAATAAGCCTAGGTAGGACGAAAATTAACTAAATGTTAAACCAATGACACAAACGCACTAATTGGATGCACATGATTGGTTAAAAATCCTAATTTGATTAGAATAAGCCTGGGGAGGACGAAAATGACCTAAATGTTCAAGCAATAACACAAACGCCCTGATTGGATGCACAAGATTGGTTAAAAACCCTAATTTGATTAGAATAAACCTAGGGAGGACGAAAATGACCTAAATGTTCAAACAATAACACAAACACACTTATTGGATGCACAAGATTGGTTAAAAACCCTAATTGGATTAGAGTAAGCCTAGGGAGGACGAAAATGACCTAAATGTTCAACCAATGACACAAACGCACTTATTGGATGCACAAGATTGGTTAAAAACCCTAATTGGATTAGAATAAGCCTAGGGAGGACGAAAATGACCTAAATGTTCAACCAATGACACAAACGCAGTTATTGGATGCATAAATTGTTTAAAAACCCTAATTGGATTAGAATAAGCCTAGGGAGGATGAAAATTCACTAAATGTTAAACCAATGACACAAACACACTTATTGGATACACAAGATTGGCTAGAAACCCAAATAGGATTAGAATAAGCTTAGAGTGGACGAAAATGACCTAAATGTTAAACCAATGACACAAACGCACTTATTGGATGCACATGATTGGTTAAAAACCCTAATTATATTAGAATAAGCCTAAGGAGGACGAAAATGACCTAAATGTTCAACCAATAACACAAACACACTTATTGGATGCATAAGATTGGTTAAAAACCCTAGATGGATTAGAATAAGCCTAGGGAGGACGAAAATAACCTAAATATTCACCGAATGACACAAACGCACTTATTGG
>JBBPBP010000004.1:28069258-28092752 GCA_037974735.1 Cicer chorassanicum
GCCTAAGGAGGGCGAAAATGACCTAAATGTTCAACCAATAACACAAACGCACTTATTGAATGCACAAGATTGGTTAAAAACCTTAATTGGATTAGAATAAGCCTAGGGAGGATGAAAATGAACTAAATGTTAAACCAATGACACAAACGCACTTATTGGATGCAGAAGATTGGCTAGAAACCCTAATAGGATTACAATAAGCTTAGAGTGGACGAAAATGACATAAATGTTAAACCAATAACACAAACGCACTTATTGGATGCACAAGATTGGTTAAACACCCTATTTGGATTAGAATAAGCCTAGGGAGGACGAAAATGACCTAAATGTTCAAGCAATAACACAATCGCCCTTATTGGATGCACAAGATTGGTTAAGAACCCTAATTGGTTTAGAATAAGCCTAGGGAGGACGAAAACGACCTAAATGTTCAACCAATAACACAAACGCACTTATTGAATGCACAAGATTGGTTAAAAACCTTAATTGGATTAGAATAAGCCTAGGGAGGACGAAAATGAACTAAATGTTAAACCAATGACACAAACGCACTTATTGGATGCAGAAGATTGGCTAGAAACCCTAATAGGATTACAATAAGCTTAGAGTGGACGAAAATGACATAAATGTTAAACCAATAACACAAACGCACTTATTGGATGCACAAGATTGGTTAAAAATCCTAATTTGATTAGAATAAGCCCAGGGAGGACGAAAATGATCTAAATGTTCATCCAATAACACAAACGCACTTATTAAATGCACAAGATTGGTTAAAAACCTTAATTGGATTAGAATAAGCCTAAGGAGGACGAAAATGACCTAAATGTTCCACCAATAACACAAACGCACTTATTGGATGCACAAGATTTGTTAAAAACCGTAATTGGAAGAGAATAAGCCTAGGGAGGACGAAAATGACCAAAATGTTCAACCAATAACACAAACGCACTTATTGGATGCATAAGATTGGTTAAAAACCCTAATTGGATTCGAATAAGCCTAGAAAGGACGAAAATGACCTAAATGTTCAACCAATAAAACAAACGCACTTATTGGATGCATAAGATTGGATAAAAACCCTGATTGGATTAGAATAAGCCTAAGAAGGACGAAAATGAACTAAATGTTAAACCAATAACACAAACACACTTATTGGATGCACAAGATTGGCTAGAAACCCTAATAGGATTAGAATAATCCTAGAGTGGACGAAAATGACCTAAATGTTAAACCAATTACACAAATGCACTAATTGGATGCACATGATTGGTTAAAAACTCTAATTGGATTAGAATAAGCCTAGGAGGACGAAAATAACCTAAATGTTCAAGCAATAACACAAACGCACTTATTGGATGCACAAGATTGGTGAAAAACCTTAATTGGATTATAATAAGCCTAGGGAGAACGAAAATGACCTAAATGTTCAACAAATAACCCAAACGCACTTATTGGATGCACAAGATTGGTTAAACACCCTAATTGGATTAGAATAAGCCTAGGGAGGACGAAAATGACCTAAATGTTCAACCAATGACACAAACGCAGTTATTGGATGCATAAATTGTTTAAAAATCCTAATTGGATTAGAATAAGCCTAGGGAGGACAAAAATTAACTAAATGTTAAACCAATGACACAAACACACTTATTGGATGCACAAGATTGGATAGAAACCCAAATACGATTAGAATAAGCTTAGAGTGGACGAAAATGACCTAAATGTTAAACCAATGACACAAACGCACTTATTGGATGCACATGATTGGTTAAAAACCCTAATTATATTAGAATAAGCCTAAGGAGGACGAAAATGACCTAAATGTTCATCCAATAACACAAACGCACTTATTGGATGCATAAGATTGGTTAAAAACCCTAGATGGATTAGAATAAGCCTAGGGAGGACGAAAACAACCTAAATGTTCACCGAATGACACAAACGCACTTATTGGATGCACAAAATTGTTTAAAACCCTAATTGGATTAGAATAAGCCTAGGAAGGACGAAAATGAACTAAATGTTAAACCAATAACACAAACACACTTATTGGATGCACAAGATTGGCTAGAAACCCTAATAGGATTAGAATAAGCCTAGAGTGGACGAAAATGACCTAAATGTTAAACCAATGACACAAACGCAGTAATTGGATGCACATGATTGGTTAAAAACTCTAATTGGATTAGAATAAGCCTAGGTGGACGAAAATGACCTAAATGTTCAAGCAATAACACAAACGCACTTATTGGATGCACAAGATTGGTTAAAAACCTTAATTGGATTAGAATAAGCCTAGGGAGGACGAAAATGACCTAAATGTTCAACGAATAACCCAAACGCACTTATTGGATGCACAAGATTGGTTAAAAACCCTAATTGGATTAGAATAAGCCTAGGGAGGACGAAAATGAGCTAAATGTTCAACCAATGACACAAACGCACTAATTAGATGCACAAAATTGGTAAAAACCCTAATAGGATTAGAATAAGCCTAGGGAGGACGAAAATGACCTAAATGTTCACCGAATGACACAAACGCACTCATTGGATGGAAAAAATTGTTTAAAAACCGTAATTGGATTAGAATAAGCCTAGGAAGGATGGAAATTAACTAAATGATAAACCAATGACACAAACTCACTTATTAGATGCACAAGATTGGCTAGAAACCCTAATAGGATTAAAGTAAGCTTAGAGTGGACGAAAATGACCTAAATGATAAACCAATGACACAAACGCACTAATTAGATGCACATGATTGGTTAAAAACCCTAATTGGATTAGAATAAGACTAGGGAGGACGAAAATGACCTAAATGTTCAAACAATAACACAAACGCACTTATTGGATGCACAAGATTGGTTAAAAACCCTAATTAGATTAGAATAAGCCTAGGGAGGACGAAAATGACCTAAATGTTCAGCCAATAACACAAAAACACTTATTGGATGCACAAGATTGGTTAAAAACCTTAATTGGAATAAAATAAGCCTAGCGAGGACGAAAATGACCTAAATGTTCAACCAATAACACAGACGCACTTATTGGATGCACAAGTTTGGTTAAAAACCTTAATTGGATTAGAATAAGCGTAGGGAGAACGAAAATGACCTATATGTTCAACGAATAACACAAACACACTTATTGGATGCATAAGATTGGTTAAAAATCCTAATTGGATTATAATAAGCCTAGGGAGGACGAAAATTAACTAAATGTTCAACGAATGACACAAACACACTTATTGGATGCATAAAATTGTTTAAAAACCCTAATTGGATTAGAATAAGCCTAGGGAGGATGAAAATTAACTAAATGTTAAATCAATGACACAAACGCACTAATTGGATGCACATGATTAATTAAAAATCCTAATTTGATTAGAATAAGCCTGGGGAGGACGAAAATGACCTAAATGTTCAAGCAATAACACAAACGTCCTGATTGGATGCACAAGATTGGTTAAAAACCCTAATTTGATTAGAATAAGCCTAGGAAGGACGAAAATGAACTAAATGTTAAACCAATAACACAAACACACTTATTGGATGCACAAGATTGGCTAGAAACCCTAATAGGATTAGAATAAGCCTAGAGTGGACGAAAATGACCTAAATGTTAAACCAATTACACAAATGCAATAATTGAATGCACATGATTGGTTAAAAACCCTAATTGGATTAGAATAAGCCTAGGAGGAAGAAAATGACCTAAATGTTCAACCAATGACACAAACGCAGTTATTGGATGCATAAATTGTTTAAAAACCCTAATTGGATTAGAATAAGCCTAGGGAGGACGAAAATTCACTAAATGTTAAACCAATGACACAAACGCACTTATTGGATGCACAAGATTGGTTAAACACCCTATTTGGATTAGAATAAGCCTAGGGAGGACGAAAATGACCTAAATGTTCAAGCAATAACACAATCGCCCTTATTGGATGCACAAGATTGGTTAAGAACCCTAATTGAATTAGATTAAGCCTAGGGAGGACGAAAACGACCTAAATGTTCAACCAATAACACAAACGCACTTATTGAATGCACAAGATTGGTTAAAAACCTTAATTGGATTAGAATAAGCCTAGGGAGGACGAAAATGAACTAAATGTTAAACCAATGACACAAACGCACTTATTGGATGCAGAAGATTGGCTAGAAACCCTAATAGGATTACAATAAGCTTAGAGTGGACGAAAATGACATAAATGTTAAACCAATAACACAAACGCACTTATTGGATGCACAAGATTGGTTAAACACCCTATTTGGATTAGAATAAGCCTAGGGAGGATGAAAATGACCTAAATGTTCAAGCAATAACACAATCGCCCTTATTGGATGCACAAGATTGGTTAAGAACCCTAATTGGATTAGATTAAGCCTAGGGAGGACGAAAACGACCTAAATGTTCAACCAATAACACAAACGCACTTATTGAATGCACAAGATTGGTTAAAAACCTTAATTGGATTAGAATAAGCCTAGGGAGGACGAAAATGAACTAAATGTTAAACCAATGACACAAACGCACTTATTGGATGCAGAAGATTGGCTAGAAACCCTAATAGGATTACAATAAGCTTAGAATGGACGAAAATGACATAAATGTTAAACCAATAACACAAACGCACTTATTGGATGCACAAGATTGGTTAAAAATCCTAATTTGATTAGAATAAGCCCAAGGAGGACGAAAATGACCTAAATGTTCATCCAATAACACAAACGCACTTATTGAATGCACAAGATTCATTTAAAACCTTAATTGGATTAGAATAAGCCTAAGGAGGACGAAAATGACCTAAATGTTCCACCAATAACACAAACGCACTTATTGGATGCACAAGATTTGTTAAAAACCCTAATTGGAAGAGAATAAGCCTAGGGAGGACGAAAATGACCAAAATGTTCAATCAATAAAACAAACGCACTTATTGGATGCATAAGATTCGTTAAAAACCCTAATTGGATTAGAATAAGCCTAGGGAGGACGAAAATGACCTAAATGTTCAGCCAATAACACAAAAACACTTATTGGATGCACAAGATTGGTTAAAAACCTTAATTGGAATAAAATAAGCCTAGCGAGGACGAAAATGACCTAAATGTTCAACCAATAACACAGACGCACTTATTGGATGCACAAGTTTGGTTAAAAACCCTAATTGGATTAGAATAAGCGTAGGGAGAACGAAAATGACCTATATGTTCAACGAATAACACAAACACACTTATTGGATGCATAAGATTGGTTAAAAATCCTAATTGGATTATAATAAGCCTAGGGAGGACGAAAATTAACTAAATGTTCAACGAATGACACAAACACACTTATTGGATGCATAAAATTGTTTAAAAACCCTAATTGGATTAGAATAAGCCTAGGGAGGATGAAAATTAACTAAATGTTAAATCAATGACACAAACGCACTAATTGGATGCACATGATTAATTAAAAATCCTAATTTGATTAGAATAAGCCTGGGGAGGACGAAAATGACCTAAATGTTCAAGCAATAACACAAACGTCCTGATTGGATGCACAAGATTGGTTAAAAACCCTAATTTGATTAGAATAAGCCTAGGAAGGACGAAAATGAACTAAATGTTAAACCAATAACACAAACACACTTATTGGATGCACAAGATTGGCTAGAAACCCTAATAGGATTAGAATAAGCCTAGAGTGGACGAAAATGACCTAAATGTTAAACCAATTACACAAATGCAATAATTGAATGCACATGATTGGTTAAAAACCCTAATTGGATTAGAATAAGCCTAGGAGGAAGAAAATGACCTAAATGTTCAACCAATGACACAAACGCAGTTATTGGATGCATAAATTGTTTAAAAACCCTAATTGGATTAGAATAAGCCTAGGGAGGACGAAAATTCACTAAATGTTAAACCAATGACATATACGCACTAATTGGATGCACATGATTGGCTAGAAACCCAAATACGATTAGAATAAGCTTAGAGTGGACGAAAATGACCTAAATGTTAAACCAATGACACAAACGCACTTATTGGATGCACATGATTGGTTAAAAACCCTAATTATATTAGAATAAGCCTAAGGAGGGCGAAAATGACCTAAATGTTCAACCAATAACACAAACGCACTTATTGAATGCACAAGATTGGTTAAAAACCTTAATTGGATTAGAATAAGCCTAGGGAGGATGAAAATGAACTAAATGTTAAACCAATGACACAAACGCACTTATTGGATGCAGAAGATTGGCTAGAAACCCTAATAGGATTACAATAAGCTTAGAGTGGACGAAAATGACATAAATGTTAAACCAATAACACAAACGCACTTATTGGATGCACAAGATTGGTTAAACACCCTATTTGGATTAGAATAAGCCTAGGGAGGACGAAAATGACCTAAATGTTCAAGCAATAACACAATCGCCCTTATTGGATGCACAAGATTGGTTAAGAACCCTATATGGATTAGATTAAGCCTAGAGAGGACGAAAACGACCTAAATGTTCAACCAATAACACAAACGCACTTATTGAATGCACAAGATTGGTTAAAAACCTTAATTGGATTAGAATAAGCCTAGGGAGGACGAAAATGAACTAAATGTTAAACCAATGACACAAACGCACTTATTGGATGCAGAAGATTGGCTAGAAACCCTAATAGGATTACAATAAGCTTAGAGTGGACGAAAATGACATAAATGTTAAACCAATAACACAAACGCACTTATTGGATGCACAAGATTGGTTAAAAATCCTAATTTGATTAGAATAAGCCCAACGAGGACGAAAATGACCTAAATGTTCATCCAATAACACAAACGCACTTATTGAATGCACAAGATTCATTTAAAACCTTAATTGGATTAGAATAAGCCTAAGGAGGACGAAAATGACCTAAATGTTCCACCAATAACACAAACGCACTTATTGGATGCACAAGATTTGTTAAAAACCCTAATTGGAAGAGAATAAGCCTAGGGAGGACGAAAATGACCAAAATGTTCAATCAATAAAACAAACGCACTTATTGGATGCATAAGATTCGTTAAAAACCCTAATTGGATTAGAATAAGCCTAAGGAGGACGAAAGTTAACTAAATGTTCAACGAATGACACAAACACACTTATTGGATGCAAAAAATTGTTTAAAAACCGTAATTGGATTCGAATAAGCCTAGGGAGGACGAAAATTAACTAAATGTTAAACCAATAACACAAACGCACTAATTGGATGCACATGATTGGTTAAAAACCCTAATTGGATTAGAATAAGCCTAGGGAGGACGAAAATGACCTAAATGTTCAAACAACAACACAAACGCACTTATTGGATGCACAAGATTTGTTAAAAACCCTAATTAGATTAGAATAATCCTAGGGAGGACGAAAATGACCTAAATGTTCAACCAATAACACAAACGCACTTATTGAATGCACAAGACTGGTTCAAAACCTTAATTGGATTAGAATAAGCCTAGGGAGGACGAAAATGAACTAAATGTTAAACCAATGACACAAACGCACTTATTGGATGCAAAAGATTGGCTAGAAACCCTAATAGGATTACAATAAGCTTAGAAAGGACGAAAATGACCTAAATGTTAAACCAATAACACAAACGAACTTATTGGATGTACAAGATTGGTTAAAAATCCTAGTTTGATTAGAATAAGCCTAGGGAGGACGAAAATGACCTAAATGTTCATCCAATAACACAAACGCTTATTGAATGCACAAGATTGGATAAAAACCTTAATTGGATTAGAATAAGCCTAAGGGGGAGGAAAATGACCTAAATGTTCCACCAATAACACAAACGCACTTATTGGATGCACAAGATTTGTTAAAAACCCTAATTGGATTAGAATAAGCCTAGGGAGGACGAAATTGACCAAAATGTTCAACCAATAACACAAACGCACTTATTGGATGCATAAGATTGGTTAAAAACCCTAATTGGATTAGAATAAGCCTAGGGAGGACGAAAATGACCTAAATGTTCACCGAATGACACAAACGCACTTATTGGATGCACAAAATTGTTTAAAAACCCTAATTGAATTAGAATAAGCCTAGGGAGAACGAAAATTAACTAAATGATAAACCAATGACACAGACGCACTTATTGGATGCACAAGATTGGCTAGAAACCCAAAAAGGATTAGAATAAGCTTAGAGTGGACGAAAATGACCTACATGTGAAACCAATGACACAAACGCACTAATTGGATGCACATGATGGGTTAAAAACCCTAAATGGATTAGAACAAGCCTAGGGAGGACGAAAATGACCTAAATGTTCAACGAATGATACAAACGCACTTATTGGATGCATAAAATTGGTTAAAAACCCTAATAGGATTAGAATAAGCCTAGGAAGGACGAAAATTAACTAAATGTTCAACGAATGACACAAACACACTTATTGGATGCATAAAATTGTTTAAAAACCCTAATTGGATTAGAATAAGCCTAGGGAGGATGAAAATTAACTAAATGTTAAATCAATGACACAAACGCACTAATTGGATGCACATGATTAATTAAAAATCCTAATTTGATTAGAATAAGCCTGGGGAGGACGAAAATGACCTAAATGTTCAAGCAATAACACAAACGCCCTGATTGGATGCACAAGATTGGTTAAAAACCCTAATTTGATTAGAATAAGCCTAGGAAGGACGAAAATGAACTAAATGTTAAACCAATAACACAAACACACTTATTGGATGCACAAGATTGGCTAGAAACCCTAATAGGATTAGAATAAGCCTAGAGTGGACGAAAATGACCTAAATGTTAAACCAATTACACAAATGCAATAATTGAATGCACATGATTGGTTAAAAACCCTAATTGGATTAGAATAAGCCTAGGGAGGAAGAAAATGACCTAAATGTTCAACCAATGACACAAACGCAGTTATTGGATGCATAAATTGTTTAAAAACACTAATTGGATTAGAATAAGCCTAGGGAGGACGAAAATTCACTAAATGTTAAACCAATGACACAAACACACTTATTGGATGCACAAGATTGGTTAGAAACCCAAATAGGATTAGAATAAGCTTAGAGTGGACGAAAATGACCTAAATGTTAAACCAATGACACAAACACACTTATTGGATGCACATGATTGGTTAAAAACCCTAATTATATTATAATAAGCCTAAGGAGGACGAAAATTAACTAAATGTTCAACGAATGACAGAAACACACTTATTGGATGCATAAAATTGTTTAAAAACCCTAATTGGATTAGAATAAGCCTAGGGAGGACGAAAATTCACTAAATGTTAAACCAATGACATATACGCACTAATTGGATGCACATGATTGGCTAGAAACCCAAATACGATTAGAATAAGCTTAGAGTGGACGAAAATGACCTAAATGTTAAACCAATGACACAAACGCACTTATTGGATGCACATGATTGGTTAAAAACCCTAATTGGATTAGAATAAGCCTAGGGAGGACGAAAACGACCTAAATGTTCAACCAATAACACAAACGCACTTATTGAATGCACAAGATTGGTTAAAAACCTTAATTGGATTAGAATAAGCCTAGGGAGGATGAAAATGAACTAAATGTTAAACCAATGACACAAACGCACTTATTGGATGCAGAAGATTGGCTAGAAACCCTAATAGGATTACAATAAGCTTAGAGTGGACGAAAATGACATAAATGTTAAACCAATAACACAAACGCACTTATTGGATGCACAAGATTGGTTAAAAATCCTAATTTGATTAGAATAAGCCCAAGGAGGACGAAAATGACCTAAATGTTCATCCAATAACACAAACGCACTTATTGAATGCACAAGATTCATTTAAAACCTTAATTGGATTAGAATAAGCCTAAGGAGGACGAAAATGACCTAAATGTTCCACCAATAACACAAACGCACTTATTGGATGCACAAGATTTGTTAAAAACCCTAATTGGAAGAGAATAAGCTTAGGGAGGACGAAAATGACCAAAATGTTCAACCAATAAAACAAACGCACTTATTGGATGCATAAGATTGGTTAAAAACCCTAATTGGATTAGAATAAGCCTAAGGAGGACGAAAATTAACTAAATGTTCAACGAATGACACAAACACACATATTGGATGCATAAAATTGTTTAAAAACCCTAATTGGATTAGAATAAGCCTAGGGAGGACGAAAATTAACTAAATGTTAAATCAATGACACAAACGCACTAATTGGATGCACATGATTAATTAAAAATCCTAATTTGATTAGAATAAGCCTGGGGAGGACGAAAATGACCTAAATGTTCAAGCAATAACACAAACGCCCTGATTGGATGCACAAGATTGGTTAAAAACCCTAATTTGATTAGAATAAGCCTAGGAAGGACGAAAATGAACTAAATGTTAAACCAATAACACAAACACACTTATTGGATGCACAAGATTGGCTAGAAACCCTAATAGGATTAGAATAAGCCTAGAGTGGACGAAAATGACCTAAATGTTAAACCAATTACACAAATGCAATAATTGAATGCACATGATTGGTTAAAAACCCTAATTGGATTAGAATAAGCCTAGGGAGGAAGAAAATGACCTAAATGTTCAACCAATGACACAAACGCAGTTATTGGATGCATAAATTGTTTAAAAACCCTAATTGGGTTAGAATAAGCCTAGGGAGGACGAAAATTCACTAAATGTTAAACCAATGACACAAACACACTTATTGGATGCACAAGATTGGTTAGAAACCCAAATAGGATTAGAATAAGCTTAGAGTGGACGAAAATGACCTAAATGTTAAACCAATGACACAAACGCACTTATTGGATGCACATGATTGGTTAAAAACCCTAATTATATTAGAATAAGCCTAAGGAGGACGAAAATGACCTAAATGTTCATCCAATAACACAAACGCACTTATTGGATGCATAAGATTGGTTAAAAACCCTAGATGGATTAGAATAAGCCTAGGGAGGACGAAAACAACCTAAATGTTCACCGAATGACACAAACGCACTTATTGGATGCACAAAATTGTTTAAAACCCTAATTGGATTAGAATAAGCCTAGGAAGGACGAAAATGAACTAAATGTTAAACCAATAACACAAACACACTTATTGGATGCACAAGATTGGCTAGAAACCCTAATAGGATTAGAATAAGCCTAGAGTGGACGAAAATGACCTAAATGTTAAACCAATTACACAAATGCAATAATTGAATGCACATGATTGGTTAAAAACCCTAATTGGATTAGAATAAGCCTAGGAGGAAGAAAATGACCTAAATGTTCAACCAATGACACAAACGCAGTTATTGGATGCATAAATTGTTTAAAAACCCTAATTGGATTAGAATAAGCCTAGGGAGGACGAAAATTCACTAAATGTTAAACCAATGACATATACGCACTAATTGGATGCACATGATTGGCTAGAAACCCAAATACGATTAGAATAAGCTTAGAGTGGACGAAAATGACCTAAATGTTAAACCAATGACACAAACGCACTTATTGGATGCACATGATTGGTTAAAAACCCTAATTATATTAGAATAAGCCTAAGGAGGGCGAAAATGACCTAAATGTTCAACCAATAACACAAACGCACTTATTGAATGCACAAGATTGGTTAAAAACCTTAATTGGATTAGAATAAGCCTAGGGAGGATGAAAATGAACTAAATGTTAAACCAATGACACAAACGCACTTATTGGATGCAGAAGATTGGCTAGAAACCCTAATAGGATTACAATAAGCTTAGAGTGGACGAAAATGACATAATTGTTAAACCAATAACACAAACGCACTTATTGGATGCACAAGATTCATTTAAAACCTTAATTGGATTAGAATAAGCCTAAGGAGGACGAAAATGACCTAAATGTTCCACCAATAACACAAACGCACTTATTGGATGCACAAGATTTGTTAAAAACCCTAATTGGAAGAGAATAAGCCTAGGGAGGACGAAAATGACCAAAATGTTCAATCAATAAAACAAACGCACTTATTGGATGCATAAGATTCGTTAAAAACCCTAATTGGATTAGAATAAGCCTAGGGAGGACGAAAATGACCTAAATGTTCAGCCAATAACACAAAAACACTTATTGGATGCACAAGATTGGTTAAAAACCTTAATTGGAATAAAATAAGCCTAGCGAGGACGAAAATGACCTAAATGTTCAACCAATAACACAGACGCACTTATTGGATGCACAAGTTTGGTTAAAAACCCTAATTGGATTAGAATAAGCGTAGGGAGAACGAAAATGACCTATATGTTCAACGAATAACACAAACACACTTATTGGATGCATAAGATTGGTTAAAAATCCTAATTGGATTATAATAAGCCTAGGGAGGACGAAAATTAACTAAATGTTCAACGAATGACACAAACACACTTATTGGATGCATAAAATTGTTTAAAAACCCTAATTGGATTAGAATAAGCCTAGGGAGGATGAAAATTAACTAAATGTTAAATCAATGACACAAACGCACTAATTGGATGCACATGATTAATTAAAAATCCTAATTTGATTAGAATAAGCCTGGGGAGGACGAAAATGACCTAAATGTTCAAGCAATAACACAAACGCCCTGATTGGATGCACAAGATTGGTTAAAAACCCTAATTTGATTAGAATAAGCCTAGGAAGGACGAAAATGAACTAAATGTTAAACCAATAACACAAACACACTTATTGGATGCACAAGATTGGCTAGAAACCCTAATAGGATTAGAATAAGCCTAGAGTGGACGAAAATGACCTAAATGTTAAACCAATTACACAAATGCAATAATTGAATGCACATGATTGGTTAAAAACCCTAATTGGATTAGAATAAGCCTAGGGAGGAAGAAAATGACCTAAATGTTCAACCAATGACACAAACGCAGTTATTGGATGCATAAATTGTTTAAAAACCCTAATTGGATTAGAATAAGCCTAGGGAGGACGAAAATTCACTAAATGTTAAACCAATGACACAAACACACTTATTGGATGCACAAGATTGGTTAGAAACCCAAATAGGATTAGAATAAGCTTAAAGTGGACGAAAATGACCTAAATGTTAAACCAATGACACAAACACACTTATTGGATGCACATGATTGGTTAAAAACCCTAATTATATTAGAATAAGCCTAAGGAGGACGAAAATTAACTAAATGTTCAACGAATGACACAAACACACTTATTGGATGCATAAAATTGTTTAAAAACCCTAATTGGATTAGAATAAGCCTAGGGAGGACGAAAATTCACTAAATGTTAAACCAATGACATATACGCACTAATTGGATGCACATGATTGGCTAGAAACCCAAATACGATTAGAATAAGCTTAGAGTGGACGAAAATGACCTAAATGTTATACCAATGACACAAACGCACTTATTGGATGCACATGATTGGTTAAAAACCCTAATTGGATTAGAATAAGCCTAGGGAGGACGAAAACGACCTAAATGTTCAACCAATAACACAAACGCACTTATTGAATGCACAAGATTGGTTAAAAACCTTAATTGGATTAGAATAAGCCTAGGGAGGATGAAAATGAACTAAATGTTAAACCAATGACACAAACGCACTTATTGGATGCAGAAGATTGGCTAGAAACCCTAATAGGATTACAATAAGCTTAGAGTGGACGAAAATGACATAAATGTTAAACCAATAACACAAACGCACTTATTGGATGCACAAGATTGGTTAAAAATCCTAATTTGATTAGAATAAGCCTAGGGAGGACGAAAATGACCAAAATTTCACCGAATGACACAAACGCACTTATTGGATGCATAAAATTGGTTAAAAACCCTAATAGGATTAGAATAAGCCTAGGAAGGACGAAAATTAACTAAATGTTCAACGAATGACACAAACGCACTTATTGGATGCAGAAGATTGGCTAGAAACCCTAATAGGATTACAATAAGCTTAGAGTGGACGAAAATGACATAAATGTTAAACCAATAACACAAACGCACTTATTGGATGCACAAGATTGGTTAAACACCCTATTTGGATTAGAATAAGCCTAGGGAGGACGAAAATGACCTAAATGTTCAAGCAATAACACAATTGCCCTTATTGGATGCACAAGATTGGTTAAGAACCCTAATTGGATTAGAATAAGCCTAGGGAGGACGAAAACGACCTCAATGTTCAACCAATAACACAAACGCACTTATTGAATGCACAAGATTGGTTAAAAACCTTAATTGGATTAGAATAAGCCTAGGGAGGACGAAAATGAACAAAATGTCAAACCAATGACACAAACGCACTTATTGGATGCAGAAGATTGACTAGAAACCCTAATAGGATTACAATAAGCTTAGAGTGGACGAAAATGACATAAATGTTAAACCAATAACACAAACGCACTTATTGGATGCACAAGATTGGTTAAAAATCCTAATTTGATTAGAATAAGCCCAAGGAGGACGAAAATGACCTAAATGTTCATCCAATAACACAAACGCACTTATTGAATGCACAAGATTCATTTAAAACCTTAATTGGATTAGAATAAGCCTAAGGAGGACGAAAATGACCTAAATGTTCCACCAATAACACAAACGCACTTATTGGATGCACAAGATTTGTTAAAAACCCTAATTGGAAGAGAATAAGCCTAGGGAGGACGAAAATGACCAAAATGTTAAACCAATAAAACAAACGCACTTATTGGATGCATAAGATTGGTTAAAAACCCTAATTGGATTAGAATAAGCCTAAGGAGGACGAAAATTAACTAAATGTTCAACGAATGACACAAACACACTTATTGGATACAAAAAATTGTTTAAAAACCCTAATTGGATTCGAATAAGCCTAGGGAGGACGAAAATTAACTAAATGTTAAACCACTAACACAAACGCACTAATTGGATGCACATGATTGGTTAAAAATCCTAATCGGATTAGAATAAGCCTAGGGAGGACGAAAATGACCTAAATGTTCAAACAACAACACAAACGCACTTATTGGATGCACAAGATTGGTTAAAAACCCTAATTAGATTAGAATAATCCTAGGGAGGACGAAAATGACCTAAATGTTCAACCAATAACACAAACGCACTTATTGAATGCACAAACCTGGTTCAAAACCTTAATTGGATTAGAATAAGCCTAGGGAGGACGAAAATGAACTAAATGTTAAACCAATGACACAAACGCACTTATTGGATGCAAAAGATTGGCTAGAAACCCTAATAGGATTACAATAAGCTTAGAGTGGACGAAAATGACCTAAATGTTAAACCAATAACACAAACGAACTTATTGGATGTACAAGATTGGTTAAAAATCCTAGTTTGATTAGAATAAGCCTAGGGAGGACGAAAATGACCTAAATGTTCATCTAATAACACAAACGCTTATTGAATGCACAAGATTGGATAAAAACCTTAATTGGATTAGAATAAGCCTAAGGGGGAGGAAAATGACCTAAATGTTCCACCAATAACACAAACGCACTTATTGGATGCACAAGATTTGTTAAAAACCCTAATTGGATTAGAATAAGCCTAGGGAGGAGGAAATTGACCAAAATGTTCAACCAATAACACAAACGCACTTATTGGATGCATAAGATTGGTTAAAAACCCTAATTGGATTAGAATAAGCCTAGGGAGGACGAAAATGACCAAAATGTTCACCGAATGACACAAACGCACTTATTGGATGCATAAAATTGGTTAAAAACCCTAATAGGATTAGAATAAGCCTAGGAAGGACGAAAATTAACTAAATGTTCAACGAATGACACAAACGCACTTATTGGATGCATAAAATTGTTTAAAAACCCTAATTGGATTAGAATAAGCCTAGGGAGGACGAAAATTAACTAAATGTTAAATCAATGACACAAACGCACTAATTGGATGCACATGATTAATTAAAAAACCTAATTTGATTAGAATAAGCCTGGGGAGGACGAAAATGACCTAAATGTTCAAGCAATAACACAAACGCCCTGATTGGATGCACAAGATTGGTTAAAAACCCTAATTTGATTAGAATAAGCCTAGGAAGGACGAAAATGAACTAAATGTTAAACCAATAACACAAACACACTTATTGGATGCACAAGATTGGCTAGAAACCCTAATAGGATTAGAATAAGCTTAGAGTGGACGAAAATGACCTAAATGATAAACCAATGACACAAACGCACTAATTAGATGCACATGATTGGTTAAAAACCCTAATTAGATTAGAATAAGCCTAGGGAGGACGAAAATGACCTAAATGTTCAAACAATAACACAAACGCACTTATTGGATGCACATGATTGGTTAAAAATCCTAATTGGATTAGAATAAGCCTAGGGAGGACGAAAATGACCTAAATGTTCAAACAACAACACAAACGCACTTATTGGATGCACAAGATTGGTTAAAAACCCTAATTAGATTAGAATAATCCTAGGGAGGACGAAAATGACCTAAATGTTCAACCAATAACACAAACGCACTTATTGAATGCACAAACCTGGTTCAAAACCTTAATTGGATTAGAATAAGCCTAGGGAGGACGAAAATGAACTAAATGTTAAACCAATGACACAAACGCACTTATTGGATGCAAAAGATTGGCTAGAAACCCTAATAGGATTACAATAAGCTTAGAGTGGACGAAAATGACCTAAATGTTAAACCAATAACACAAACGAACTTATTGGATGTACAAGATTGGTTAAAAATCCTAGTTTGATTAGAATAAGCCTAGGGAGGACGAAAATGACCTAAATGTTCATCCAATAACACAAACGCTTATTGAATGCACAAGATTGGATAAAAACCTTAATTGGATTAGAATAAGCCTAAGGGGGAGGAAAATGACCTAAATGTTCCACCAATAACACAAACGCACTTATTGGATGCACAAGATTTGTTAAAAACCCTAATTGGATTAGAATAAACCTAGGGAGGACGAAATTGACCAAAATGTTCAACCAATAACACAAACGCACTTATTGGATGCATAAGATTGGTTAAAAACCCTAATTGGATTAGAATAAGCCTAGGGATGACGAAAATGACGAAAATGTTCACCGAATGAAACAAACGCACTTATTGGATGCATAAAATTGGTTAAAAACCCTAATAGGATTAGAATAAGCCTAGGAAGGACGAAAATTAACTAAATGTTCAACGAATGACACAAACGCACTTATTGGATGCATAAAATTGTTTAAAAACCCTAATTGGATTAGAATAAGCCTAGGGAGGACGAAAATTAACTAAATGTTAAATCAATGACACAAACGCACTAATTGGATGCACATGATTAATTAAAAATCCTAATTTGATTAGAATAAGCCTGGGGAGGACGAAAATGACCTAAATGTTCAAGCAATAACACAAACGCCCTGATTGGATGCACAAGATTGGTTAAAAACCCTAATTTGATTAGAATAAGCCTAGGAAGGACGAAAATGAACTAAATGTTAAACCAATAACACAAACACACTTATTGGATGCACAAGATTGGCTAGAAACCCTAATAGGATTAGAATAAGCCTAGAGTGGACGAAAATGACCTAAATGTTAAACCAATTACACAAATGCAATAATTGGATGCACATGATTGGTTAAAAACCCTAATTGGATTAGAATAAGCCTAGGGAGGAAGAAAATGACCTAAATGTTCAACCAATGACACAAACGCAGTTATTGGATGCATAAATTGTTTAAAAACCCTAATTGGGTTAGAATAAGCCTAGGGAGGACGAAAATTCACTAAATGTTAAACCAATGACACAAACACACTTATTGGATGCACAAGATTGGTTAGAAACCCAAATAGGATTAGAATAAGCTTAGAGTGGACGAAAATGACCTAAATGTTAAACCAATGACACAAACGCACTTATTGGATGCACATGATTGGTTAAAAACCCTAATTATATTAGAATAAGCCTAAGGAGGACGAAAATGACCTAAATGTTCATCCAATAACACAAACGCACTTATTGGATGCATAAGATTGGTTAAAAACCCTAGATGGATTAGAATAAGCCTAGGGAGGATGAAAATAACCTAAATGTTCACCGAATGACACAAACGCACTTATTGGATGCACAAAATTGTTTAAAACCCTAATTGGATTAGAATAAGTCTAGGAAGGACGAAAATGAACTAAATGTTAAACCAATAACTTAAACACACTTATTGGATGCACAAGATTGGCTAGAAACCCTAATAGGATTAGAGTAAGCTTAGTGTGGATGAAAATGACCTAAATGATAAACCAATGACACAAACGCACTAATTAGATGCACATGATTGGTTAAAAACCCTAATTGGATTAGAATAAGACTAGGGAGGACGAAAATGACCTAAATGATCAAACAATAACACAAACACACTTATTGGATGCACAAGATTGGTTAAAAACCCTAATTAGATTAGAATAAGCCTAGGGAGGACGAAAATGACCTAAATGTTCAGCCAATAACACAAAAACACTTATTGGATGCACAAGATTGGTTAAAAACCTTAATTGGAATAAAATAAGCCTGGCGAGGACGAAAATGACCTAAATGTTCAACCAATAACACAGACGCACTTATTGGATGCACAAGTTTGGTTAAAAACCCTAATTGGATTAGAATAAGCGTAGGGAGAATGAAAATGACCTAAATGTTCAACGAATAACACAAACACACTTATTGGATGCATAAGATTGGTTAAAAATCCTAATTGGATTATAATAAGCCTAGGGAGGACGAAAATTAACTAAATGTTCAACGAATGACACAAACACAGTTATTGGATGTAGAAAATTGTTTAAAAACCCTAATTGGATTAGAATAAGCCTAGGGAGGACGAAAATTAACTAAATGTTAAACCAATGACACAAACGCACTAATTGGACGCACATGATTGGCTAGAAACCCAAATACGATTAGAATAAGCTTAGAGTGGACGAAAATGACCTAAATGTTAAACCAATGACACAAAAGCACTTATTGGATGCACATGATTGGTTAAAAACCCTAATTATATTAGAATAAGCCTAAGGAGGACGAAAATGACCTAAATGTTCAACCAATAACACGAACGCACTTATTGAATGCACAAGATTGGTTAAAAACCTTAATTGGATTAGAATAAGCCTAGGGAGGATGAAAATGAACTAAATGTTAAACCAATGACACAAACGCACTTATTGGATGGAGAAGATTGGTTAAACACCCTATTTGGATTAGAATAAGCCTAGGGAGGATGAAAATGACCTAAATGTTCAACCAATAACACAAACGCACTTATTGAATGCACAAGATTGGTTAAAAACCTTAATTGGATTAGAATAAGCCTAGGGAGGACGAAAATGAACTAAATGTTAAGCCAATGACACAAACGCACTTATTGGATGGAGAAGATTGGCTAGACACCCTAATAGGATTACAATAAACTTAGAGTGGACGAAAATGACATAAATGTTTAACCAATAACACAAACGAACTTATTGGATGCACAAGATTGGTTAAACACCCTATTTGGATTAGAATAAGCCTAGGGAGGACGAAAATGACCTAAATGTTCAAGCAATAACACAATCGCCCTTATTGGATGTACAAGATTGGTTAAAAACCCTAATTGGATTAGAATAAGCCTAGGGAGGATGAAAATGACCTAAATGTTCAACCAATAACACAAACGCACTTATTGAATGCACAAGATTGATTAAAAACCTTAATTGGATTAGAATAAGCCTAGGGAGGACGAAAATGAACTAAATGTTAAACCAATGACACAAACGCACTTATTGGATGGAGAAGATTGGCTAGACACCCTAATAGGATTACAATAAACTTAGAGTGGACGAAAATGACATAAATGTTTAACCAATAACACAAACGAACTTATTGGATGCACAAGATTGGTTAAACACCCTATTTGGATTAGAATAAGCCTAGGGAGGACGAAAATGACCTAAATGTTCAAGCAATAACACAATCGCCCTTATTGGATGTACAAGATTGGTTAAAAACCCTAATTGGATTAGAATAAGCCTAGGGAGGATGAAAATGACCTAAATGTTCAACCAATAACACAAACGCACTTATTGAATGCAAAAGATTGGTTAAAAACCTTAATTGGATTAGAATAAGCCTAGGGAGGACGAAAATGAACTAAATGTTAAACCAATGACACAAACGCACTTCTTGGATGCAGAAGATTGGCTTGAAACCCTAATAAGATTACAATAAGCTTTGAGTGGATGAAAATGAAATAAATGTTAAACCAATAACACAAACGCACTTATTGGATGCACAAGATTGGTTAAAAATCCTAATTTGATTAGAATAAGCCCAGGGAGGACGAAAATGACCTAAATGTTCATCCAATAACACAAACGCACTTATTGAATGCACAAGATTGGTGAAAAACCTTAATTGGATTAGAATAAGCCTAAGGAGGACGAAAATGACCTAAATGTTCCACCAATAACACAAACGCACTTATTGGATGCACAAGATTTGTTAAAAACCCTAATTGGAATAGAATAAGCCTAGGGAGGACGAAAATGACCAAAATGTTCAACCAATAACACAAAAGCACTTATTTGATGCATAAGATTGGTTAAAAACCCTAATTGGATTCGAATAAGCCTAGGGAGGACGAAAAATGACCTAAATGTTCACCGAATGACACAAACGCACTTATTGGATGCACAAAATTGTTTAAAATTCCTAATTGTATTAGAATAAGCCTAGGGAGAACGAAAATTAACTAAATGATAAACCAATGACACAAACGCACTTATTGGATGCACAAGATTGGCTAGAAACCATAAAAGGATTAGAATAAGCTTAGAGTGGACGAAAATGACCTAAATGTTAAACTAGTGACACAAACACACTAATTGGTTGCACATGATTGGTTAAAAACCCTAATTGGATTAGAATAAGCCTAGGGAGGACGAAATGACCTAAATGTTCAAACAATAACACAAACGCACTTATTGGATGCACAAGATAGGTTAAAAACCCTAACTAGATTAGAATAAGCCTAGGGAGGACGAAAATGAACTTATTGTTAAACCAATGACACAAACACACTTATTGGATGCACAAGATTGGCTAGAAACCCTAATAGGATTAGAATAAGCTTAGAGTGGAAGAAAATGACCTAAATGGTAAACCAGTGACACAAATGCACGAATTGGATGCACATGATTGGTTAAAAACCCTAATTAAATTAGAATAAGCCTAGGGAGGACAAAAGTGACCAAAATGTTCAACCAATAACACAAACGCACTTATTGGATGCATAAGATTGGTTAAAAACCCTAATTGGATTAGAATATGCCTAGGGAGGACGAAAATGACCTAAATGTTCACCGAATGACACAATCGCACTTATTGGATGCACAAAATTGTTTAAAAACCCTAATTGGATTAGAATAAGCCTAGGGAGTACGAAAATTAACTAAATGATAAACCAATGACACAAACGCACTTATTGGATGCACAAGATTGGCTAGAAGACCCAAATAGGATTAGAATAAGCTTAGAGTGGATGAAAATGACCTAAATGTTAAACCAATGACACAACCGCACTAATTAAATGCACATGATTGGTTAAAAACCCTAATTGGATTAGAATAAGCCTAGGGAGGACGAAAATGACCTAAATGTTCAACGAATGACACAAACGCACTTATTGGATGCACAAAATTGGTTTAAAACCCTAATTGGATTAGAATAAGCCTAGGAGGACGAAAATTAACTAAATGTTCAACTAATGACACAAACGCACTTATTGGATGCAAAAAATTGGTTAAAAACCCTAATTGGATTAGAATAAGCCTAGGGAGGACGGAAATTAACAAAATGTTCAACGAATGACACAAACGCACTTATTGGATGCACAAGATTGCTTAAAAACCCTAATTAGATTAGAATAAGCCTAAGGAGGACGAAAATAACCTAAATGTTCCACCAAAACACAAACACACTTATTGGATGCACAAGATTTGTTAAAAACCCTAATTGGATTAGAATAAGCCAAAGGAGGACGAAAATGACCAAAATGTTCAACCCAATAACACAAACGCACTTATTGGATGCACATGATTGGTTAAAAACCCTAATTGGATTAGAATAAGCCTAGGGAGGACGAAAATGACCTTAATGTTCACCGAATCACACAAACGCACTTATTGGATGCAAAAAATTGTTTAAAAACCCTAATTGGATTAGAATCAGCCTAGGGAGGACGAAAATTAACTAACTGTTAAACCAATGACACAAACGCACTAATTGGATGCATATGATTGGTTAAAAACCGTAATTTGATTAGAATAAGCCTAGGTAGGACGAAAATGACCTAAATGTTCAGGCAATAACACAAACGCCCTGATTGGATGCACAAGATTGGTTAAAAACCCTAATTGGATTAGAATAAGCCTAGGGAGGACGAAAATAAACTAAATGTTCAACCAATGACACAAACGCACTTATTGGATGCACAAAATTGGCTAGAAACCCTAATAGGATTAGAATAAGCTTAGAGTGGACGAAAATGACCTAAATGTTAAACCAGTGACACAAACGCACTAATTGGATGCACATGATTGGTTAAAAACCCTAATTGGATTAGAATAAGCCTAGGGAGGAAAAAAATGACCTAAATGTTCAACCAATAACACAAACGCACTTATTGGATGCACAAGATTGGTTAAAAACCCAAATTGGATTAGAATAAGCCTAGGGAGGACGAAAATGACCTAAATGTTCAACCAATGACAAAAACGCCCTTATTGAATACACAAAATTGGTTAAAAACCGTAATTGGATTAGAATAAGCCTAGGGAGGACGAAAATGAACTAAATGTTAAACCAATGACACAAACGCACTAATTGGATGCACATGATTGGTTAAAAACCCTAATTGGATTAGAATAAGCATAGGGAGGACGATAATGACCTAAATGTTCAACGAATGACACAAACGCACTTATTAGATGCACAAAATTGGTTAAAAACCCTAATTGGATTAGAATAAGCCTAGGGAGGACGAAAATTAACTAAATGTTCAACAAATGACACAAACGCACTTATTGGATGCATAAAATTGTTTAAAAACCCTAATTGGATTAGAATAAGCCTAGGGAGGACGAAAATAAACTAACTGTTAAACCAATGACACAAACGCACTAATTGGATGCACGTGATTGGTTAAAAACCCTAATCTGATTAGAATAAGCCTAGGGAGGACGAAAATGACCTAAATGTTCAAGCAATAACACAAACGCCCTGATTGGATGCACAAGATTGGTTAAAAACCCTAATTTGATTAGAATAAGCCTAGGGAAGACGAAAATGACCTAAATGTTCAAACAATAACACAAACGCACTTATTGGATGCACAAGATTGGTTAAAAACCCTAATTGGATTAGAATAAGCCTAGGGAGGACGAAAA
>JBBPBP010000004.1:28097317-28116686 GCA_037974735.1 Cicer chorassanicum
CCTAGGGAGAACGAAAATGACCTAAATGTTCAACCAATGACACAAACGCACTTATTGGATGCACAAGATTGGTTAAAAACCCTAATTGGGTTAGAATAAGCCTAGGGACGACGAAAATTACCCAAATGTCTAACCAATGACACAATCGCATTATTGGATGCATAAATTGGTTATAAACCCTAATTGGATTAGAATAAGCCTAGGGAGGACGAAAATTAACGAAATGTTAAACCAATGACACAAACACACTTATTGGATGCACAAGATTGGCTAGAAACCCAAATAGGATTAGAATAAGCTTAGAGTGGACGAAAATGACCTAAATGTTTAACCAATGACACAAACGCCCTTATTGGATGCACATGATTGGTTAAAAACCCTAATTGGATTAGAATAAGCCTAGGGAGGACGAAAATGACCTAAATGTTCAACGAATGACAAAAATGCACTTATTGGATGCACAAAATTGGTTAAAAACCCTAATTGGATAGGAATAAGTCTGGGGAGGACGAAAATTAACTAAATGTTCAACGAATGACACAAACGCACTTATTGGATGCACAAAATTGGTTAAAAACCCTAATTGGATTAGAATAAGCCTAGGGAGGACGAAAATTAACTAAATCTTCAACGAATGACACAAACGCACTTATTGGATGCATAAAATTGTTTAAAAACCCTAATTGGATTAGAATAAGCCTAGGGAGGACGAAAATTAACTAATTGTTAAACCAATGACACAAACGCACTAATTGGATGCACATGATTGGTTAAACACCCTATTTGGATTAGAATATGCCTAGGGAGGACGAAAATGACCTAAATGTTCAAGCAATATCACAAACGCCCTTATTGGATGCACAAGATTGGTTAAAAACCCTAATTGGATTAGAATAAGCCTAGGGAGGACGACAATGACCTAAATGTTCAAACAATAACACAAACGCAATTATTGGATGCACAAGATTGGTTAAAAACCCTAATTAGATTAGAATAAGCCTAGGGAGGACGAAAATGACCTAAATGTTCAACCAATAACACAAACGCACTTATTGAATGCACAAGATTGGTTAAAAACCTTAATTGCATTAGAATAAGCCTAGGGAGGACGAAAATGAACTAAATGTTAAACCAATGACACAAACGCACTTATTGCATGCACAAGATTGGCTAGAAACCCTAATAGGATTACAATAAGTTTAGAGTGGAAGAAAATGACCTAAATGTTAAACCAATAACACAAACGCACTTATTGGATGCACAAGATTGGTTAAAAATCCTAATTTGATTAAAATAAGCCTAGGGAGTATGAAAATGACCTAAATGTTCATCCAATAACACAAACGCACTTATTGAATGCACAAGATTGGTTAAAAACCTTAAATGGATTAGAATAAGCCTAAGGAGGACGAAAATGACCTAAATGTTCCACCAAAACACAAACACACTTATTGGATGCATAAGATTGTTTAAAAACCCTAATTGGATTAGAATAAGCCTAGGGAGGACGAAAATGACCTAAATAATCACCGAATGACACAAACGCACTTATAGGATGCACAAAATTGTTTAAAAACCCTAATTGGATTAGAATAAGCCTAGGGAGAACGAAAATTAACTAAATGATAAACCAATGACACAAACGCACTTATTGGATGCACAAGATTGGCTAGAAACCCAAATAGGATTAGAATAAGCTTAGAGTGGACGAAAATGACCTAAATGTTAAACCAATGACACAAACGCACTAATTGGATGCACATGATTGGTTAAAAACCCTAATTGGATTAGAATAAGCCTAGGGAGGACGAAAATGACCTAAATGTTCAACGAATGACAAAAATGCACTTATTGGATGCACAAAATTGGTTAAAAACCCTAATTGGATAGGAATAAGTCTGGGGAGGACGAAAATTAACTAAATGTTCAACGAATGACACAAACGCACTTATTGGATGCACAAAATTGGTTAAAAACCCTAATTGGATTAGAATAAGCCTAGGGAGGACGAAAATTAACTAAATCTTCAACGAATGACACAAACGCACTTATTGGATGCATAAAATTGTTTAAAAACCCTAATTGGATTAGAATAAGCCTAGGGAGGACGAAAATTAACTAATTGTTAAACCAATGACACAAACGCACTAATTGGATGCACATGATTGGTTAAACACCCTATTTGGATTAGAATATGCCTAGGGAGGACGAAAATGACCTAAATGTTCAAGCAATATCACAAACGCCCTTATTGGATGCACAAGATTGGTTAAAAACCCTAATTGGATTAGAATAAGCCTAGGGAGGACGACAATGACCTAAATGTTCAAACAATAACACAAACGCAATTATTGGATGCACAAGATTGGTTAAAAACCCTAATTAGATTAGAATAAGCCTAGGGAGGACGAAAATGACCTAAATGTTCAACCAATAACACAAACGCACTTATTGAATGCACAAGATTGGTTAAAAACCTTAATTGGATTAGAATAAGCCTAGGGAGGACGAAAATGAACTAAATGTTAAACCAATGACACAAACGCACTTATTGCATGCACAAGATTGGCTAGAAACCCTAATAGGATTACAATAAGTTTAGAGTGGAAGAAAATGACCTAAATGTTAAACCAATAACACAAACGCACTTATTGGATGCACAAGATTGGTTAAAAATCCTAATTTGATTAAAATAAGCCTAGGGAGTATGAAAATGACCTAAATGTTCATCCAATAACACAAACGCACTTATTGAATGCACAAGATTGGTTAAAAACCTTAAATGGATTAGAATAAGCCTAAGGAGGACGAAAATGACCTAAATGTTCCACCAAAACACAAACACACTTATTGGATGCATAAGATTGTTTAAAAACCCTAATTGGATTAGAATAAGCCTAGGGAGGACGAAAATGACCTAAATAATCACCGAATGACACAAACGCACTTATAGGATGCACAAAATTGTTTAAAAACCCTAATTGGATTAGAATAAGCCTAAGGAGAACGAAAATTAACTAAATGATAAACCAATGACACAAACGCACTTATTGGATGCACAAGATTGGCTAGAAACCCAAATAGGATTAGAATAAGCTTAGAGTGGACGAAAATGACCTAAATGTTAAACCAATGACACAAACGCAGTAATTGGATGCACATGATTGGTTAAAAACCCTAATTGGATTAGAATAAGCCTAGGGAGGACGAAAATGACCTAAATGTTCAACGAATGACAAAAATGCACTTATTGGATGCACAAAATTGGTTAAAAACCCTAATTGGATAGGAATAAGTCTGGGGAGGACGACAATTAACTAAATGTTCAACGAATGACACAAACGCACTTATTGGATGCAAAAAATTGTTTAACAACCCTAATTGGATTAGAATAAGCATAGGGAGGACGATAATGACCTAAATGTTCAACGAATGACACAAACGCACTTATTGGATGCACAAAATTGGTTAAATACCCTAATTAAATTAGAATAAGCCTAGGGAGGACGAAAATTAACTAATAGTTCAACGAATGACACAAACGCACTTATTGGATGCATAAAATTGTTTAAAAACCTTAATTGGATTAGAATAAGCCTAGGGAGGACGAAAATTAACTAACTGTTAAACCAATGACACAAATGCACTAATTGGATGCACGTGATTGGTTAAAAACCCTAATCTGATTAGAATAAGCCTAGGGAGGACGAAAATGACCTAAATGTTCAAGCAATAACACAAACGCCCTGATTGGATTCACAAGATTAGTTAAAAACCCTAATTTGATTAGAATAAGCCTAGGGTGGACGAAAATGACCTAAATGTTCAAACAATAACACAAACGCACTTATTGGATGCACAAGATTGGTTAAAAACCCTTATTGGATTAGAATAAACCTAGGGAGAACGAAAATGACCTAAATGTTCAACCAATGACACAAACGCACTTATTGGATGCACAAGATTGGTTAAAAACCCTAATTGGGTTAGAATAAGCCTAGGGACGACGAAAATTACCCAAATGTCTAACCAATGACACAATCGCATTATTGGATGCATAAATTGGTTATAAACCCTAATTGGATTAGAATAAGCCTAGGGAGGACGAAAATTAACGAAATGTTAAACCAATGACACAAACACACTTATTGGATGCACAAGATTGGCTAGAAACCCAAATAGGATTAGAATAAGCTTAGAGTGGACGAAAATGACCTAAATGTTTAACCAATGACACAAACGCCCTTATTGGATGCACATGATTGGTTAAAAACCCTAATTGGATTAGAATAAGCCTAGGGAGGATGAAAATGACCTAAATGTTCAACGAATGACAAAAATGCACTTATTGGATGCACAAAATTGGTTAAAAACCCTAATTGGATAGGAATAAGTCTGGGGAGGACGAAAATTAACTAAATGTTCAACGAATGACACAAACGCACTTATTGGATGCAAAAAATTGTTTAACAACCTTAATTGGATTAGAATAAGCGTAGGGAGGACGAAAATTAACTAACTGTTAAACCAATGACACAAACGCACTAATTGGATGCATATGATTGGTTAAAAACCCTAATTTGATTAGAATAAGCCTAGGGAGGACGAAAATGACCTAAATGTTCAACCAATAACACAAACGCACTTATTGGATGCACAAGATTGCTTAAAAACCCAAATTGGATTAGAATAAGCCTAGGGATGACGAAAATGACCTAAATGTTCAACCAATGACACAAACGCCCTTATTGAATACACAAAATTGGTTAAAAACCGTAATTGGATTAGAATAAGCCTAGGGAGGACGAAAATGAACTGAATGTTAAACCAATGACACAAACACACTAATTGGATGCACATGATTGGTTAAAAACCCTAATTGGATTAGAATAAGCATAGGGAGGACGATAATGACCTAAATGTTCAACGAATGACACAAACGCACTTATTGGATGCACAAAATTGGTTAAATACCCTAATTAAATTAGAATAAGCCTAGGGAGGACGAAAATTAACTAATAGTTCAACGAATGACACAAACGCACTTATTGGATGCATAAAATTGTTTAAAAACCTTAATTGGATTAGAATAAGCCTAGGGAGGACGAAAATTAACTAACTGTTAAACCAATGACACAAACGCACTAATTGGATGCACGTGATTGGTTAAAAACCCTAATCTGATTAGAATAAGCCTAGGGAGGACGAAAATGACCTAAATGTTCAAGCAATAACACAAACGCCCTGATTGGATTCACAAGATTAGTTAAAAACCCTAATTTGATTAGAATAAGCCTAGGGTGGACGAAAATGACCTAAATGTTCAATCAATAACACAAACGCACTTATTGGATGCACAAGATTGGTTAAAAACCCTAATTGTATTAGAATAAGCCTAGGGAGAACGAAAATGACCTAAATGTTCAACCAATGACACAAACGCACTTATTGGATGCACAAGATTGGTTAAAAACCCTAATTGGGTTAGAATAAGCCTAGGGAGGACGAAAATGACCCAAATGTCTAACCAATGACACAATCGCATTATTGGATGCATAAATTGGTTATAAACCTTAATTGGATTAGAATAAGCCTAGGGAGGACGAAAATTGACGAAATGTTAAACCAATGACACAAACACACTTATTGGATGCACAAGATTGGCTAGAAACCCAAATAGGATTAGAATAAGCTTAGAGTGGACGAAAATGACCTAAATGTTTAACCAATGACACAAACGCCCTTATTGGATGCACATGATTGGTTAAAAACCCTAATTGGATTAAAATAAGTCTAGGGAGGACAAAAATGACCTAAATGTTCAACCAATAACACAAACGCACTTATTGGATGCACAAGATTGGTTAAAAACCCTAATAGGATTAGAATAAGCTTAGAGTGGACGAAAATGACCTAAATGGTAAACCAGTGACACAAACGCATTAATTGGATGCACATGATTGGTTAAAAACCCTAATTGGATTAGAATAAGCCTAGCGAGGACGAAAATGACCTAAATGTTCAACCAATAACACAAACGCACTTATTGGATGCACAACATTGGTTAAAAACCCTAATTGGATTAGAATAAGCCTAGGGAGGACGAAAATGACCTAAATGTTCAACCAATGACACAAACGCACTTATTGAATACACAAAATTGGTTAAAAACCGTAATTGGATTAGATTTAGCCTAGGGAGGACGAAAATGAACTAAATGTTAAACCAATGACACAAACGCACTAATTGGATGCACATGATTGGTTAAAAACCCTAATAGGATTAGAATAAGCTTAGAGTGGAAGAAAATGACCTAAATGGTAAACTAGTGACACAAACGCACTAATTGGATGCACATGATTGGTTAAAAACCCTAATTTGATTAGAATAAGCATAGGGAGGACGATAATGACATAAATGTTCAACGAATGACCCAAACGCACTTATTGGATGCACAAAATTGGTTAAAAACCCTAATTAAATTAGAATAAGCCTAGGGAGGACGAAAATTAACTAATAGTTCAACGAATGACACAAACGCACTTATTGGATGCATAAAATTGTTTAAAAACCTTAATTGGATTAGATTAAGCCTACGGAGGACGAAAATTAACTAACTGTTAAACCAATGACACAAACGCACTAATTGGATGCACAAGATTGGCTAGAAACCCTAATAGGATTACAATAAGCTTAGAGCGGAAGAAAATGACCTAAATGTTAAACCAATAACACAAACGCACTTATTGGATGCACAAGATTGGTTAAAAATCGTAATTTTATTAGAATAAGCCTAGGGAGGACGAAAATGACCTAAATGTTCATCCAATAACACAAACGCACTTATTGAATGCACAAGATTGGTTAAAAACCTTAATTGGATTAGAATAAGCCTAGGGAGGACGAAAATGACCTAAATGTTCCACCAAAACACAAACACACTTATTGGATGCACAAGATTTGTTAAAAACCCTAATTGGATTAGAATAAGCCTAGGGAGGACGAAAATGACCAAAATGTTCAACCAATAACACAAATGCACTTATTGGATGCATAAGATTGGTTAAAAACCCTAATAGGATTAGAATAAGCTTAGAGTGGACGAAAATGACCTAAAAGGTAGACCAGTGACACAAACGCACTAATTGGATGCACATGATTGGTTAAAAACCCTAATTGGATTAGAATAAGCATAGGGAGGACGATAATGACATAAATGTTCAACGAATGACACAAACGCACTTATTGGATGCACAAAATTGGTTAAAAACCCTAATTAAATTAGAATAAGCCTAGGGAGGACGAAAATTAACTAATAGTTCAACGAATGACACAAACGCACTTATTGGATGCATAAAATTGTTTAAAAACCTTAATTGGATTAGAATAAGCCTAGGGAGGACGAAAATTAACTAACTGTTAAACCAATGACACAAACGCACTAATTGGATGCACGTGATTGGTTAAAAACCCTAATCTGATTAGAATAAGCCTAGGGAGGACGAAAACGACCTAAATGTTCAAGCAATAACACAAACGCCCATATTGGATGCACAAGATTAGTTAAAAACCCTAATTTGATTAGAATAAGCCTAGGGAGGACGAAAATGACCTAAATGTTCAAACAATAACACAAACGCACTTATTGGATGCACAAGATTGGTTAAAAACCCTAATTGGATTAGAATAAGCCTAGGGAGAACGAAAATGACCTAAATGTTCAACCAATGACACAAACGCACTTATTGGATGCACAAGATTGGTTAAAAACCCTAATTGGGTTAGAATAAGCCTGGGGAGGACGAAAATGACCTAAATGTCTAACCAATGACACAATCGCATTATTGGATGCATAAATTGGTTAAAAACCCTAATTGGATTAGAATAAGCCTAGGGAGGACGAAAATTAACGAAATGTTAAACCAATGACACAAACACACTTATTGGATGCACAAGATTGGCTAGAAACCCAAATAGGATTAGAATAAGCTTAGAGTGGACGAAAATGACCTAAATGTTAAACCAATGACACAAACGCCCTTATTGGATGCACATGATTGGTTAAAAACCCTAATTGGACTAAAATAAGTCTAGGGAGGACAAAAATGACCTAAATGTTCAACCAATAACACAAACGCACTTATTGGATGCACAAGATTGGTTAAAAACCCTAATAGGATTAGAATAAGCTTAGAGTGGACGAAAATGACCTAAATGGTAAACCAGTGACACAAACGCACTAATTGGATGCACATGATTGGTTAAAAACCCTAATTGGATTAGAATAAGCCTAGGGAGGATGAAAATGACCTAAATGTTCAAACAATAACACAAACGCAGTTATTGGATGCACAAGATTGGTTAAAAACCCTAATTGGATTAAAATAAGTCTAGGGAGGACAAAAATGACCTAAATGTTCAACCAATAACACAAACGCACTTATTGGATGCACAAGATTGGTTAAAAACCCTAATAGGATTAGAATAAGCTTAGAGTGGACGAAAATGACCTAAATGGTAAACCAGTGACACAAACGCACTAATTGGATGCACATGATTGGTTAAACACCCTATTTGGATTAGAATAAGCCTAGGGAGGACGAAAATGACCTAAATGTTCAAGCAATATCACAAACGCCCTTATTGGATGCACAAGATTGGTTAAAAACCCTAATTGGATTAGAATAAGCCTAGGGAGGACGACAATGACCTAAATGTTCAAACAATAACACAAACGCAATTATTGGATGCACAAGATTGGTTAAAAACCCTAATTAGATTAGAATAAGCCTAGGGAGGACGAAAATGACCTAAATGTTCAACCAATAACACAAACGCACTTATTGAATGCACAAGATTTGTTAAAAACCTTAATTGGATTAGAATAAGCCTAGGGAGGACGAAAATGAACTAAATGTTAAACCAATGACACAAACGCACTTATTGCATGCACAAGATTGGCTAGAAACCCTAATAGGATTACAATAAGCTTAGAGTGGACGAAAATGACCTAAATGTTAAACCAATGACACAAACGCACTTATTGGATCCACATGATTGGTTAAAAACCCTAATTGGATTAGAATAAGCCTAGGGAGGACGAAAATGACCTAAATGTTCAACGAATGACAAAAACGCACTTATTGGATGCACAAAATTGGTTAAAAACCCTATTTGGATTAGAATAAGTCTAGGGAGGACGAAAATTAACTAAATGTTCAACGAATGACACAAACGCACTTATTGGATGCAAAAAATTGTTTAAAAACCCTAATTGGATTAGAATAAGCCTAGGGAGGACGAAAATGACCTAAATGTTCAGGCAATAACACAAACACACTTATTGGATGCACAAGATAGGTTAAAAACCGTAATTGGATTAGAATAAGCCTAGGGAGGACGAAAATGACCTAAATGTTAAACCAATGACACAAACGTACTAATTGGATGCACATGATTGTTTAAAAACTATAATTGGATTAGAATAAGCCTAGGGAGGAAGAAAATGACCTAAATGTTCAAACAATAACACAAACGCAGTTATTGGATGCACAAGATTGGTTAAAAACCCTAATTGGATTAGAATAAGCCTAGGGAGGACGAAAATGAACTAAATGTTAAACCAATGACACAAACACACTTATTGGATGCACAAGATTGGCTAGAAACCGTAATAGGATTAGAAAAAGCCTAGAGTGGATAAAAATGACCTAAATGTTAAACCAATGACACAAACGCACTAATTGGATGCACATGATTGTTTAAAAACCCTAATTGGATTAGAATAAGCCTAGGGAGGACGAAAATGACCTAAATGTTCAAACAATAACACAAACGCACTTATTGGATGCACAAGATAGGTTAAAAACCCAAACTGGATTAGAATAAGCCTAGGGAGGACGAAAATGACCTAAATGTTCAACCAATGAAACAAACGTACTTATTGGATGCACAAAATAGGCTAGAAACCCTAATAGGATTAGAATAAGCCTAGGGAAGACGAAAATGACCTAAATGTTCAACCAATAACACAAACGCACTTATTGGATGCACAAGATTGGTTAAAAACCCAAATTGGATTAGAATAAGCCTAGGGAGGACGAAAATTAACTAATAGTTCAACGAATGACACAAACGCACTTATTGGATGCATAAAATTGTTTAAAAACCCTAATGGGATTAGAATAAGTCTAGGGAGGACGAAAATTAACTAACTGTTAAACCAATGACACAAACGCACTAATTGGATGCACGTGATTGGTTAAAAACCCTAATCTGATTAGAATAAGCCTAGGGAGGACGAAAATGACCTAAATGTTCAAACAATAACACAAACGCACTTATTGGATGCACAAGATTGGTTAAAAACCCTAATTGGATTAGAATAAGCCTAGGGAGGACGAAAATGACCTAAATGTTCAACCAATGACACAAACGCACTTATTGGATGCACAAGATTGGTTAAAAACCCTAATTGGGTTAGAATAAGCCTAGGGAGGACGAAAATGACCTAAATGTCTAACCAATGACACAAACGCATTATTGGATGCATAAATTGGTTAAAAACCCTAATTGGATTAGAATAAGCCTATGGAGGACGAAAATTAACGAAATGTTAAACCAATGACACAAACACACTTATTCGATGCACAAGATTGGCTAGAAACCCAAATAGGATTAGAATAAGCTTAGAGTGGACGAAAACGACCTAAATGTTAAACAATGACACAAACGCCCTTATTGGATGCACATGATTGGTTAAAAACCCTAATTGGATTAAAATAAGTCTAGGGAGGACAAAAATGACCTAAATGTTCAACCAATAACACAAACGCACTTATTGGATGCACAAGATTGGTTAAAAACCCTAATTGGATTAGAATAAGCTTAGAGTGGACGAAAATGACCTAAATGGTAAACCAGTGACACAAACGCACTAATTGGATGCACATAATTTGTTAAAAACCCTAATTGGATTAGAATAAGCCTAGGGAGGACGAAAATGACCTAAATGTTCAACCAATAACACAAACGCACTTATTGGATGCACAAGATTGGTTAAAAACCCTAATTGGATTAGAATAAGCATAGGGAGGACGAAAATGACCTAAATGTTCAACCAATGACACAAACGCACTTATTGAATACACAAAATTGGTTAAAAACCGTAAATTGATTAGATTTAGCCTAGGGAGGACGAAAATGAACTAAATGTTAAACCAATGACACAAACGCACTAATTGGATGCACATGATTAGTTAAAAACCCTCATTGGATTAGAATAAGCCTAGGGAGAACGAAAGTGACCAAAATGTTCAACCAATAACACAAACGCACTTATTGGATGCATAAGATTGGTTAAAAACCCTAATTGGATTAGAATAAGCCTAGGGAGGACGAAAATGATCTAAATGTTCAACGAATGACACAAACGCACTTATTGGATGCACAAAATTGGTTAAAAACCCTAATTGGATTAGAATAAGCCTAGGGAGGACGAAAATTAACTAAATGTTCAACGAATGACACAAACGCACCTATTGGATGCACAAAATTGGTTAAAAACCCTAATTAGATTAGAATAAGCCTAGGGAGGACGAAAATTAACTAAATGTTCAACGAATGACACAAACGCACTTATTGGATGCATAAAATTGTTTAAAAACCCTAATTGGATTAGAATAAGCCTAGGGAGGACGAAAATTAACTAACTGTTACACCAATGACACAAACGCACTAATTGGATGCACATGATTGGTTAAACACCCTATTTGGATTACAATAAGCCTAAGGAGGACGAAAATGACCTAAATGTTCAAGCAATATCACAAACGTCCTTATTGGATGCACAAGATTGGTTAAAAACCCTAATTGGATTAGAATTAGCCTAGGGAGGACGACAATGACCTAAATGTTCAAACAATAACACAAACGCAATTATTGGATGCAGAAGATTGGTTAAAAACCCTAATTAGATTAGAATAAGCCTAGGGAGGACGAAAATGACCTAAATGTTCAACCAATAACACAAACGCACTTATTGAATGCACAAGATTTGTTAAAAACCTTAATTGGATTAGAATAAGCCTAGGGAGGACGAAAATGAACTAAATGTTAAACCAATGACACAAACGCACTTATTGCATGCACAAGATTGGCTAGAAACCCTAATAGGATTACAATAAGCTTAGAGTGGAAGAAAATGACCTAAATGTTAAACCAATAACACAAACGCACTTATTGGATGCACAAGATTGGTTAAAAATCCTAATTTGATTAGAATAAGCCTAGGGAGGACGAAAATGACCTAAATGTTCATCCAATAACACAAACGCACTTACTGAATGCACAAGATTGGTTAAAAACCTTAATTGGATTAGAATAAGCCTAGGGAGGACGAAAATGACCTAAATGTTCCACCAAAACACAAACACACTTATTGGATGCACAAGATTTGTTAAAAACCCTAATTGGATTAGAATAAGCCTAGGGAGGACGAAAATGACCAAAATGTTCAACCAATAACACAAACGAACTTATTGGATTCATAAGATAAGTTAAAAACCCTAATTGGATTAGAATAAGCCTAGGGAGGACGAAAATGACCTAAATGTTCATCGAATGACACAAACACACTTTAATGATGCACAAAATTGTTTAAAAACCCTAATTGGATTAGAATAAGCCTAGGGAGAACGAAAATTAACTAAATGATAAACCAATGACACAAACGCACTTATTGGATGCACAAGATTGGCTAGAAACCCAAATAGGATTAGAATAAGCTTAGAGTGGAAGAAAATGACCTAACTGTTAAACCAATGACACAAACGCACTAATTGGATGCACATGATTGGTTAAAAACCCTAATTGGATTAGAATAAGCCTAGGAAGGACGAAAATGACCTAAATGTTCAACGAATGACACAAACGCACTTATTGGATGCACAAAATTGGTTAAAAACCCTAATTGGATTAGAATAAGCCTAGGGAGGACGAAAATTAACTAAATGTTCAACGAATGACACAAACGCACTTATTGGATGCACAAAATTGGTTAAAAACCCTAATTAGATTAGAATAAGCCTAGGGAGGACGAAAATTAACTAAATGTTCAACGAATGACACAAACGCACTTATTGGATGTATAAAATTGTTTAAAAACCCTAATTGGATTAGAATAAGCCTAGGGAGGACGAAAATTAACTAACTGTTAAACCAATGACACAAACGCACTAATTGGATGCACATGATTGGTTAAACACCCTAATTGGATTAGAATAAGCATAGGGAGGACGAAAATGACCTAAATGTTCAAGCAATATCACAAACGCCCTTATTGGATGCACAATATTGGTTAAAAACCCTAATTAGATTAGAATAAGCCTAGGGTGGACGAAAATGACCTAAATGTTCAACCAATAACACAAACGCACTTATTGAATGCACAAGATTTGTAAAAAACCTTAATTGGATTAGAATAAGCCTAGGGAGGATGAAAATGAACTAAATGTTAAACCAATGACACAAACGCACTTATTGCATGCACAAGATTGGCTAGAAACCCTAATAGGATTACAATAAGCTTAGAGTGGAAGAAAATGACCTAAATGTTAAACCAATAACACAAACGCACTTATTGAATGCACAAGATTGGTTAAAAATCCTAATTTGATTAGAATAAGCCTAGGGAGGACGAAAATGACCTAAATGTTCATCCAATAACACAAACGCACTTATTGAATGCACAAGATTGGTTAAAAACCTTAATTGGATTAGAATAAGCCTAGGGAGGACGAAAATTAACTAAATGTTCAACGAATGACACAAACGCACTTATTGGATGCATAAAATTGTTTAAAAACCCTAATTGGATTAGAATAAGCCTAGGGAGGACGAAAATTAACTAACTGTTAAACCAATGACACAAACGCACTAATTGGATGCACGTGATTGGTTAAAAACCCTAATTTGATTAGAATAAGCCTAGGGAGGATGAAAATGACCTAAATGTTCAAGCAATAACACAAACGCCCTGATTGGATGCACAAGATTGGTTAAAACCCCTAATTTGATTAGAATAAGCCTAGGGAGGACGAAAATGACCTAAATGTTCAAACAATAACACAAACGCACTTATTGGATGCACAAGATTGGTTAAAAACCCTAATTGGATTAGAATAAGCCTAGGGAGGACGAAAATGACATAAATGTTCAACCAATGACACAAACGCACTTATTGGATGCACAAGATTGGTTAAAAACCCTAATTGGGTTAGAATAAGCCTAGGGAGGACGAAAGTGACCTAAATGTTCAACCAATGACACAAACGCAGTTATTGGATGCATAAATTGGTTAAAAACCCTAATTGGATTAGAATAAGCCTAGGTAGGACGAAAATTAACGAAACGTTAATCCAATGACACAAACACACTTATTGGATGCACAAGATTGGCTAGAAACCCAAATATGATTAGAATAAGCTTAGAGTGGACGAAAATGACCTAAATGTTAAACCAATGACACAAACGCACTTATTGGATGCATAAGATTGGTTAAAAACCCTAATTGGATTAGAATAAGCCTAGGGAGGACGAAAATGATCTAAATGTTCAACGAATGACACAAACGCACTTATTGGATGCAAAAAGTTGTTTAAAAACCCTAATTGGATTAGAATAAGCCTAGGGAGGACGAAAATGACCTAAATGTTCAGGCAATAACACAAACACACTTATTGGATGCACAAGATTGGCTAGAAACCCTAATAGGACTAGAATAAGCTTAGAGTGGACGAAAATGAACTAAATGTTAAACTAGTGACACAAACGCACTAATTGGATGCACATGATTGGTTAAAAACCCTAATTGGATTAGAATAAGCCTAGGGAGGACAAAATGACCTAAATGTTCAAACAATAACACAAACGCAGTTATTGGATGCAGAAGATTGGTTAAAAACCCTAATTGGATTAGAATAAGCCTAGGGAGGACGAAAATGAACTAAATGTTAAACCAATGACACAAACACACTTATTGGATGCACAAGATTGGCTAGAAACCGTAATAGGATTAGAAAAAGCCTAGAGTGGATGAAAATGACCTAAATGTTAAACCAATGACACAAACGCACTAATTGGATGCACATGATTGTTTAAAAACCTTAATTGGTTGAATAAGCCTAGGGAGGACGAAAATGACCTAAATGTTCAAACAATAACACAAACGCACTTATTGGATGCACAAGATAGGTTAAAAACCCTAACAGGATTAGAATAAGCCTAGGGAGGACGAAAATGACCTAAATGTTCAACCAATGAAACAAACGCACTTATTGGATGCACAATATTGGCTAGAAACCCTAATAGGATTAGAATAAGCTTAGAGTGGACGAAAATGACCTAAATGTTAAACCAGTGACACAAACGCACTAATTGGATGCACATGATTGGTTAAAAACCCTAATTGGATTAGAATACGTCTAGGGAGGACGAAATGACCTAAATGTTCAACCAATAACACAAACGCACTTATTGGATGCACAAGATTGGTTAAAAACCCAAATTGGATTAGAATAAGCCTAGGGAGGACGGAAATTAACTAATAGTTCAACGAATGACACAAACGCACTTATTGGATGCATAAAATTGTTTAAAAACCCTAATTGGATTAGAATAAGCATAGGGAGGACGAAAATTAACTAACTGTTAAACCAATGACACAAACGCACTAATTGGATGCACGTGATTGGTTAAAAACCATAATCTGATTAGAATAAGCCTAGGGAGGACGAAAATGACCTAAATGTTCAAACAATAACACAAACGCACTTATTGGATGCACAAGATTGGTTAAAAACCCTAATTGGATTAGAATAAGCCTAGGGAGGACGAAAATGACCTAAATGTTCAACCAATGACACAAACGCACTTATTGGATGCACAAGATTGGTTAAAAACCCTAATTGGGTTAGAATAAGCTTAGGGAGGATGAAAATGACCTAAATGTCTAACCAATGACACAAACGCATTATTGGATGCATAAATTGGTTAAAAACCCTAATTGGATTAGAATAAGCCTATGGAGGACGAAAATTAACGAAATGTTAAACCAATGACACAAACACACTTATTGGATGCACAAGATTGGCTAGAAACCCAAATAGGATTAGAATAAGCTTAGAGTGGACGAAAATGACCTAAATGTTAAACAACGACACAAACGCCCTTATTGGATGCACATGATTGGTTAAAAACCCTAATTGGATTAAAATAAGTCTAGGGAGGACAAAAATGACCTAAATGTTCAACCAATAACACAAACGCACTTATTGGATGCACAACATTGGTTAAAAACCCTAATAGGATTAGAATAAGCTTACAGTGGACGAAAATGACCTAAATGCTAAACCAGTGACACAAAAGCACTAATTGGATGCACATGATTGGTTAAAAACCCTAATTGGATTAGAATAAGCCTAGGGAGGACGAAAATGACCTAAATGTTCACCCAATAACACAAACGCACTTATTGTATGCACAAGATTGGTTAAAAACCCTAATTGGATTAGAATAAGCCTAGGGAGGACGAAAATGACATAAATGTTCAACCAATGACACAAACGCACTTATTGGATGCACAAGATTGGTTAAAAACCCTAATGGGGTTAGAATAAGCCTAGGGAGGACGAAAGTGACCTAAATGTTCAACGAATGACACAAACGCACTTATTGGATGCAAAAAATTGTTTAAAAACCCTAACTGGATTAGAATAAGCCTAGGGAGGACGAAAATGACCTAAATGTTCAGGCAATAACACAAACACACTTATTGGATGCACAAGATAGGTTAAAAACCGTAATTGGATTAGAATAAGCCTAGGGAGGACGAAAATGAACTAAATGTTAAACCAATGACACAAACATACTTATTGGATGCACAAGATTGGCTAGAAACCCTAATAGGATTAGAATAAGCTTAGAGTGGACGAAAATGAACTAAATGTTAAACCAGTGACACAAACGCACTAATTGGATGCACATGATTGGTTAAAAACCCTAATTCGATTAGAATAAGCCTAGGGAGGACAAAATCACCTAAATGTTCAAACAATAACACAAACGCACTTATTGGATTCACAAGATAGGTTAAAAACCCTAATTGGATTAGAATAAGCCTAGGGAGGACGAAAATGACCTAAATGTTAAACCAATGACACAAACGTACTAATTGGATGCACATGATTGTTTAAAAACTATAATTGGATTAGAATAAGCCTAGGGAGGAAGAAAATGACCTAAATGTTCAAACAATAATTCAAACGCAGTTATTGGATGCACAAGATTGGTTAAAAACCCTAATTGGATTAGAATAAGCCTAGGGAGGACGAAAATGACCTAAATGTTCAAACAATAACACAAACGCACTTATTGGATGCGCAAGATAGGTTAAAAACCCTAACTGGATTAGAATAAGCCTAAGGAGGACGAAAATGACCTAAATGTTCAACCAATAACACAAACGCACTTATTGGATGCACAAGATTGGCTAGAAACCGTAATAGGATTAGAAAAAGCCTAGAGTGGACGAAAATGACCTAAATGTTCATCCAATAACACAAACGCACTTATTGAATGCACAAGATTGGTTAAAAACCTTAATTGGATTAGAATAAGCCTAGGGAGGACGAAAATGACCTAAATGTTCCACCAAAACACAAACACACTTATTGGATGCACAAGATTTGTTAAAAACCCTAATTGGATTAGAATAAGCCTAGGGAGGACGAAAATGACCAAAATGTTCAACCAATAACACAAACACACTTATTGGATGCATAAGATTGTTTAAAAACCCTAATTGGATTAGAATAAGCCTAGGGAGGACGAAAATGACCTAAATCTTCACCGAATGACACAAACACACTTATTGGATGCACAAAATTGTTTAAAAACCTTAATTGGATTAGAATAAGACTACGGAGAACGAAAATTAACTAAATGATAAACCAATGACACAAACGCACTTATTGGATGCACAAGATTGGCTAGAAACCCAAATAGGATTAGAATAAGCTTAGAGTGGACGAAAATGACCTAAATGTTAAACCAATGACCCAAACGCACTAATTGGATGCACATGATTGGTTAAAAACCCTAATTGGATTAGAATAAGCCTAGGGAGGACGAAAATGACCTAAATGTTCAACGAATGACAAAAACGCACTTATTGGATGCACAAAATTGGTTAAAAACCCTATTTGGATTAGAATAAGTCTAGGGAGGACGAAAATTAACTAAATGTTCAACGAATGACACAAACGCACTTACTGGATGCAAAAAATTGTTTAAAAACCCTAATTGGATTAGAATAAGCCTAGGGAGGACGATAATGACCTAAATGTTCAGGCAATAACACAAACGCCCTGATTGGATGCACAAGATTGGTTAAAAACCCTAATTTGATTAGAATAAGCCTAACGAGGACGAAAATGACCTAAATGTTCAACCAATAACACAAACACACTTATTGGATGCATAAGATTGGTTAAAAACCCTAATTAGATTAGAATAAGCCTAGGAAGGACGAAAATGAACTAAATGTTAAACCAATGACACAAACACACTTATTGGATGCACAAGATTGGCTAGAAACCCTAATAGGATTAGAATAAGCCTATAGTGGACGAAAATGACCTAAATGTTAAACCAATGACCCAAACGCACTAATTGGATGCACATGATTGGTTAAAAAACCCTAATTGGATTAGAATAAGCCTAGGGAGGACGAAAATGACCTAAATGTTCAAGCAATAACACAAACGCAGTTATTGGATACACAAGATTGGTTAAAAACCTTAATTGGATTAGAATAAGCCTACGGAGGACGAAAATGACCTAAATGTTCAACGAATAACACAAACGCACTTATTGGATGCACAAGATTGGTTAAAAACCCTAATTTGATTAGAATAAGCCTAGGGAGGACGAAAATGACCTAAATGTTCGACCAATGACACAAACGCATTAATTACATGTACATGATTGGTTTAAAACTCTAATTGGATTAGAATAAGCCTAGGGAGGACGAAAATGACCTAAATGTTCAACCAATGACACAAACGCACTTATTGAATACACAAAATTGGTTAAAAACCTTAATTGGATTAGAATAAGCCTAGGGAGGACGAAAATGAACTAAATGTTAAACCAATGACACAAACACACTTATTGGATGCACAAGATTGGATAGAAACCCTAATAGGATTAGAATAAGCTTAGAGTGGACGAAAATGACCTAAATGTTAAACCAGTGACACAAACGCACTAATTGGATGCACATGATTGGTTAAAAACCCTAATTGGATTA
>JBBPBP010000004.1:28117239-28151656 GCA_037974735.1 Cicer chorassanicum
TGACCTAAATGTTCAAACAATAACACAAACGCACTTATTGGATGCACAAGATAGGTTAAAAACCCAAACTGGATTAGAATAAGCCTAGGGAGGACGAAAATGACCTAAATGTTCAACCAATGACACAAACGCACTTATTGGATGCACAAGATTGGCTAGAAACCCTAATAGGATTAGAATAAGCTTAGAGTGGACGAAAATGACCTAAATGTTAAACCAGTGACACAAACGCACTAATTGGATGCACATGATTGGTTAAAAACCCTAATTGGATTAGAATAAGCCTAAGGAGGACGAAAATGACCTAAATGATCAAACAATAACACAAACGCACTTATTGGATGCACAAGATTGGTTAAAAACCCTAATTGGATTAGAATAAGCCTAGGGAGGACGAAAATGAACTAAATGTTCAACCAATGACACAAACGCACTAATTGGATGCACATAATTGTTTAAAAACACTAATTGGATTAGAATAAGCCTAGGGAGGACGAAAATGACCTAAATGTTCAAACAATAACACAAACGCACTTATTGGATGCACAAGATAGGTTAAAAACCCAAACTGGATTAGAATAAGGCTAGGGAGGACGAAAATGACCTAAATTTTCAACCAATAACACAAACGCACTTATTGGATGCACAAGATAGGTTAAAAACCGTAATTGGATTAGAATAAGCCTAGGGAGGACGAAAATGAACTAAATCTTAAACCAATGACACAAACATACTTATTGGATGCACAAGATTGGCTAGAAACCCTAATAGGATTAGAATAAGCTTAGAGTGGACGAAAATGACCTAAATGTTAAACCAGTGACACAAACGCACTAATTGGATGCACATGATTGGTTAAAAACCCTAATTGGATTAGAATAAGCCTAGGGAGGACAAAATGGCCTAAATGTTCAAACAATAACAGAAACGCACTTATTGGATGCACAAGATAGGTTAAAAACCCTATTTGGATTAGAATAAGCCTAGGGAGGACGAAAATGACCTAAATGTTAAACCATTGACACAAACGTACTGATTGGATGCACATGATTGTTTAAAAACTCTAATTGCATTAGAATAAGCCTAGAGAGGAAGAAAATGACCTAAATGTTCAAACAATAACACAAACGCAGTTATTAGATGCACAAGATTGGTTAAAAACCCTAATTGGATTAGAATAAGCCTAGGGAGGACAAAAATGAACTAAATGTTAAACCAATGACACAAACACACTTATTGGATGCACAAGATTGGCTAGAAACCGTAATAGGATTAGAATAAGCCTAGAGTGGATGAAAATGACCTAAATGTTAAACCAATGACACAAACGCACTAATTGGATGCACATGATTGTTTAAAAACCCTAATTGGATTAGAATAAGCCTAGGGAGGACGAAAATGAACTAAATGTTAAACCAATGACACAAACGCACTAATTGGATGCACATGATTGTTTAAAAACCCTAATTGGATTAGAATAAGCCTAGGGAGGACGAAAGTGACCAAAATGTTCAACCAATAACACAAACGCACTAATTGGATGCACATGATTGGTTAAAAACCCTAATTGGATTAGAATAAGCCTAGGGAGGATGAAAATGACCTAAATGTTCAAACAATAACACAAACGCAGTTATTGGATGCACAAGATTGGTAAAAAACCCTAATTGGATTAGAATAAGCCTAGGGAGGACAAAAATGAACTAAATGTTAAACCAATGACACAAGCACACTTATTGGATGCACAAGATTGGCTAGAAACCGTAATAGGATTAGAATAAGCCTAGAGTGGATGAAAATGACCTAAATGTTAAACCAATGACACAAACGCACTAATTGGATGCACATGATTGTTTAAAAACCCTAATTGGATTAGAATAAGCCTAGGGAGGACGAAAATGAACTAAATGTTAAACCAATGACACAAACGCACTAATTGGATGCACATAATTGTTTAAAAACACTAATTGGATTAGAATAAGCCTAGGGAGGACGAAAATGACCTAAATGTTCAAACAATAACACAAACGCACTTATTGGATGCACAAGATAGGTTAAAAACCCAAACTGGATTAGAATAAGGCTAGGGAGGACGAAAATGACCTAAATTTTCAACCAATAACACAAACGCACTTATTGGATGCACAAGATAGGTTAAAAACCGTAATTGGATTAGAATAAGCCTAGGGAGGACGAAAATGAACTAAATGTTAAACCAATGACACAAACGCACTAATTGGATGCACATGATTGTTTAAAAACCCTAATTGGATTAGAATAAGCCTAGGGAGGACGAAAATGAACTAAATGTTAAACCAATGACACAAACGCACTAATTGGATGCACATGATTGTTTAAAAACCCTAATTGGATTAGAATAAGCCTAGGGAGGACGAAAGTGACCAAAATGTTCAACCAATAACACAAACGCACTAATTGGATGCACATGATTGGTTAAAAACCCTAATTGGATTAGAATAAGCCTAGGGAGGATGAAAATGACCTAAATGTTCAAACAATAACACAAACGCAGTTATTGGATGCACAAGATTGGTTAAAAACCCTAATTGGATTAGAATAAGCCTAGGGAGGACAAAAATGAACTAAATGTTAAACCAATGACACAAGCACACTTATTGGATGCACAAGATTGGCTAGAAACCGTAATAGGATTAGAATAAGCCTAGAGTGGATAAAAATGACCTAAATGTTAAACCAATGACACAAACGCACTAATTGGATGCACATGATTGTTTAAAAACCCTAATTGGATTAGAATAAGCCTAGGGAGGACGAAAATGACCTAAATGTTCAAACAATAACACAAACGCACTTATTGGATGCACAAGATAGGTTAAAAACCCTAACTGGATTAGAATAAGCCTAGGGAGGACGAAAATGACCTAAATGTTCAAACAATAACACAAACGCACTTATTGGATGCACAAGATAGGTTAAAAACCCTAACTGGATTAGAATAAGCCTAGGGAGGACGAAAATGACCTAAATGTTCAACAAATGACATAAACGCACTTATTGGATGCACAAAATTGGCTAGAAACCCTAATAGGATTAGAATAAGCTTAGCGTGGACGAAAATGACCTAAATGTTAAAACAGTGACACAAACGCACTAATTGGATGCACATGATTGGTTAAAAACCCTAATTGGATTAGAATAAGCCTAGAGAGGACAAAAATGACCTAAATGTTCAACCAATAACACAAACGCACTTATTGGATGCACAAGATTGGTTAAAAACCCAAATTGGATTAGAATAAGCCTAGGGAGGACGAAAATTAACTAATAGTTCAACGAATGACACAAACGCACTTATTGGATGCATAAAATTGTTTAAAAACCCTAATTGGATTAGAATAAGCCTAGGGAGGACGAAAATTAACTAACTGTTAAACCAATGACACAAACGCACTAATTGGATGCACGTGATTGGTTAAAAACCCTAATCTGATTAGAATAAGCATAGGGAGGACGAAAATGACCTAAATGTTCAAGCAATAACACAAACGCCCTGATTAGATGCACAAGATTAGTTAAAAACCCTAATTTGATTAGAATAAGCCTCGGGAGGACAAAAATGACCTAAATGTTCAAACAATAACACAAACGCACTTATTGGATGCACAAGATTGGTTAAAAACCCTAATTGGATTAGAATAAGCCTAGGGAGGACGAAAATGACCTAAATGTTCAACCAATGACACAAACGCACTTATGGGATGCACAAGATTGGTTAAAAACCTTAATTGGATTAGAACAAGCCTAGGGAGGACGAAAATGACCTAAATGTTCCACCAAAACACAAACACACTTATTGGATGCACAAGATTTGTTAAAAACCCTAATTGGATTAGAATAAGCCTAGGGAGGACGAAAATGACCAAAATGTTCAACCAATAACACAAACACACTTATTGGATGCATAAGATTGTTTAAAAACCCTAATTGGATTAGAATAAGCCTAGGGAGGACGAAAATGACCTAAATCTTCACCGAATGACACAAACGCACTTATTGGATGCACAAAATTGTTTTAAAACCCTAATTGGATTAGAATAAGCCTACGGAGAACGAAAATTAACTAAATGATAAACCAATGACACAAACGCACTTATTGGATGCACAAGATTGGCTAGAAACCCAAATAGGATTAGAATAAGCTTAGAGTGGACGAAAATGACCTAAATGTTAAACCAATGACCCAAACGCACTAATTGGATGCACATGATTGGTTAAAAACCCTAATTGGATTAGAATAAGCCTAGAGAGGACGAAAATGACCTAAATGTTCAACCAATAACACAAACGCACTTATTGGATGCACAAGATTGGTTAAAAACCCAAATTGGATTAGAATAAGCCTAGGGAGGACGAAAATTAACTAATAGTTCAACGAATGACACAAACGCACTTATTGGATGCATAAAATTGTTTAAAAACCCTAATTGGATTAGAATAAGCCTAGGGAGGACGAAAATTAACTAACTGTTAAACCAATGACACAAACGCACTAATTGGATGCACGTGATTGGTTAAAAACCCTAATCTGATTAGAATAAGCCTAGGGAGGACGAAAATGACCTAAATTTTCAACCAATGACACAAACGCACTTATGGGATGCACAAGATTGGTTAAAAACCTTAATTGGATTAGAATAAGCCTAGGGAGGACGAAAATGACCTAAATGTTCCACCAAAACACAAACACACTTATTGGATGCACAAGATTTGTTAAAAACCCTAATTGGATTAGAATAAGCCTAGGGAGGACGAAAATGACCAAAATGTTCAACCAATAACACAAACACACTTATTGGATGCATAAGATTGTTTAAAAACCCTAATTGGATTAGAATAAGCCTAGGGAGGACGACAATGACCTAAATCTTCACCGAATGACACAAACGCACTTATTGGATGCACAAAATTGTTTAAAAACCCTAATTGGATTAGAATAAGCCTACGGAGAACGAAAATTAACTAAATGATAAACCAATGACACAAACGCACTTATTGGATGCATAAGATTGGCTAGAAACCCAAATAGGATTAGAATAATCTTAGAGTGGACGAAAATGACCTAAATGTTAAACCAATGACCCAAACGCACTAATTGGATGCACATGATTGGTTAAAAACCCTAATTGGATTAGAATAAGCCTAGGGAGGACGAAAATGACCTAAATGTTCAACGAATGACAAAAACGCACTTATTGGATGCACAAAATTGGTTAAAAACCCTATTTGGATTAGAATAAGTCTAGGGAGGACGAAAATTAACTAAATGTTCAACGAATGACACAAACGCACTTATTGGATGCAAAAAATTGTTTAAAAACCCTAATTGGATTAGAATAAGCCTAGGGAGGACGAAAATGACCTAAATGTTCAGGCAATAACACAAACGCCCTGATTGGATGCACAAGATTGGTTAAAAACCCTAATTTGATTAGAATAAGCCTAACGAGGACGAAAATGACCTAAATGTTCAAACAATAACACAAACGCACTTATTGGATGCACAAGATTGGTTAAAAACCCTAATTGGATTAGAATTAGCATAGGGAGGACGAAAATGACCTAAATGTTCAACCAATAACACAAACACACTTATTGGATGCATAAGATTGGTTAATATCCCTAATTGGATTAGAATAAGCCTAGGAAGGACGAAAATGAACTAAATGTTAAACCAATGACACAAACACACTTATTGGATGCACAAGATTGGCTAGAAACCCTAATAGGATTAGAATAAGCCTATAGTGGACGAAAATGACCTAAATGTTAAACCAATGACACAAACGCACTAATTGGATGCACATGATTGGTTAAAAACCCTTATTGGATTAGAATAAGCCTAGGGAGGACGAAAATGACCTAAATGTTCAAGCAATAACACAAACGCACTTATTGGATGCACAAGATTGGTTAAAAACCCTAATTGGATTAGAATAAGCCTAGGGAGGACGAAAATGACCTAAATGTTCAACCAATGACACAAACGCATTAATTACATGCACATGATTGGTTTAAAACTCTAATTGGATTAGAATAAGCCTAGGGAGGACGAAAATGACCTAAATGTTCAACCAATGACACAAACGCACTTATTGAATCCACAAAATTGGTTAAAAACCATAATTGGATTAGAATAAGCCTAGGGAGGACGAAAATGAACTAAATGTTAAACCAATGACACAAACACACTTATTGGATGCACAAGATTGGATAGAAACCCTAATAGGATTAGAATAAAAATAGAGTGGACGAAAATGACCTAAATGTTAAACCAGTGACACAAACGCACTAATTGGATGCACATGATTGGTTAAAAACCCTAATTGGATTAGAATAAGCCTAGGGAGGAAGAAATGACCTAAATGTTCAAACAATAACACAAACGCACTTATTGGATGCACAAGATAGGTTAGAAACCCTAACTGGATTAGAATAAGCCAAGGGAGGACGAAAATGAACTAAATGTTAAACCAATGACAGAAACACACTTATTGGATGCACAAGATTGGCTAGAAACCCTAATAGGATTAGAATAAGCTTAGAGTGGACGAAAATGACCTAAATGTTAAACCAGTGACACAAACGCATTAATTGGATGCACATGATTGGTTAAAAACCCTAATTGGATTAGAATAAGCCTAGGGAGGACGAAATGACCTAAATGTTCAAACAATAACACAAACGCACTTATTGGATGCACAAGATAGGTTAAAAACCCAAACTGGATTAGAATAAGCCTAGGGAGGACGAAAATGACCTAAATGTTCAACCAATGACACAAACGCACTTATTGGATGCACAAAATTGGCTAGAAACCCTAATAGGATTAGAATAAGCTTAGAGTGGACGAAAATGACCTAAATGTTAAACCAGTGACACAAACGCACTAATTGGATGCACATGATTGGTTAAAAACCCTAATTGGATTAGAATAAGCCTAGGGAGGACGAAAATGACCTAAATGTTCAAACAATAACACAAACGCACTTATTGGATGCACAAGATTGGTTAAAAACCCTAATTGGATTAGAATAAGCCTAGGGAGGACGAAAATGACCTAAATGTTCAACCAATGACACAAACGCACTTATGGGATGCACAAGATTGGTTAAAAACCTTAATTGGATTAGAACAAGCCTAGGGAGGACGAAAATGACCTAAATGTTCCACCAAAACACAAACACACTTATTGGATGCACAAGATTTGTTAAAAACCCTAATTGGATTAGAATAAGCCTAGGGAGGACGAAAATGACCAAAATGTTCAACCAATAACACAAACACACTTATTGGATGCATAAGATTGTTTAAAAACCCTAATTGGATTAGAATAAGCCTAGGGAGGACGAAAATGACCTAAATCTTCACCGAATGACACAAACGCACTTATTGGATGCACAAAATTGTTTTAAAACCCTAATTGGATTAGAATAAGCCTACGGAGAACGAAAATTAACTAAATGATAAACCAATGACACAAACGCACTTATTGGATGCACAAGATTGGCTAGAAACCCAAATAGGATTAGAATAAGCTTAGAGTGGACGAAAATGACCTAAATGTTAAACCAATGACCCAAACGCACTAATTGGATGCACATGATTGGTTAAAAACCCTAATTGGATTAGAATAAGCCTAGGGAGGACGAAAATGACCTAAATGTTCAACGAATGACAAAAACGCACTTATTGGATGCACAAAATTGGTTAAAAACCCTATTTGGATTAGAATAAGTCTAGGGAGGACGAAAATTAACTAAATGTTCAACGAATGACACAAACGCACTTATTGGATGCAAAAAATTGTTTAAAAACCCTAATTGGATTAGAATAAGCCTAGGGAGGACGAAAATGACCTAAATGTTCAGCCAATAACACAAACGCCCTGATTGGATGCACAAGATTGGTTAAAAACCCTAATTTGATTAGAATAAGCCTAAGGAGGACGAAAATGACCTAAATGTTCAAACAATAACACAAACGCACTTATTGGATGCACAAGATTGGTTAAAAACCCTAATTGGATTAGAATTAGCATAGGGAGGACGAAAATGACCTAAATGTTCAACCAATAACACAAACACACTTATTGGATGCATAAGATTGGTTAAAAACCCTAATTGGATTAGAATAAGCCTAGGAAGGACGAAAATGAACTAAATGTTAAACCAATGACACAAACAAACTTATTGGATGCACAAGATTGTCTAGAAACCCTAATAGGATTAGAATAAGCCTATAGTGGACGAAAATCACCTAAATGTTAAACCAATGACACAAACGCACTAATTGGATGCACATGATTGGTTAAAAACCCTAATTGGATTAGAATAAGCCTAGGGAGGATGAAAATGACCTAAATGTTCAAACAATAACACAAACGCAGTTATTGGATGCACAAGATTGGTTAAAAACCCTAATTGGATTAAAATAAGTCTAGGGAGGACAAAAATGACCTAAATGTTCAACCAATAACACAAACGCACTTATTGGATGCACAAGATTGGTTAAAAACCCTAATAGGATTAGAATAAGCTTAGAGTGGACGAAAATGACCTAAATGGTAAACCAGTGACACAAACGCACTAATTGGATGCACATGATTGGTTAAAAACCCTAATTGGATTAGAATAAGCCTAGGGAGGATGAAAATGACCTAAATGTTCAACCAATAAAACAAACGCACTTATTGGATGCACAAGATTGTTTAAAAACCCTAATTGGATTAGAATAAGCATAGGGAGGACGAAAATGACCAAAATGTTCAACCAATGACACAAACGCACTAATTGGATGCACATGAATGGTTAAAAACCCTAATTGGATTAGAATAAGCCTAGGGAGGATGAAAATGACCTAAATGTTCAAACAATAACACAAACGCAGTTATTGGATGCACAACATTGGTTAAAAACCCTAATTGGATTAGAATAAGCCTAGGGAGGACAAAAATGAACTAAATGTTAAACCAATGACACAAACGCACTTATTGGATGCACAAGATTGGCTAGAAACCGTAATAGGATTAGAATAAGCCTAGAGTGGATGAAAATGACCTAAATGTTAAACCAATGACACAAACGCACTAATTGGATGCACATGATTGTTTAAAAACCCTAATTGGATTAGAATAAGCCTAGGGAGGACGAAAATGACCTAAATGTTCAAACAATAACACAAACGCACTTATTGGATGCACAATATAGGTTAAAAACCCTAACTGGATTAGAATAAGCCTAGGGAGGACGAAAATGACCTAAATGTTCAACCAATGACACAAACGCACTTATTGGATGCACAAAATTGGCTAGAAACCCTAATAGGATTAGAATAAGCTTAGAGTGGACGAAAATGACCTAAATGTTAAAACAGTGACACAAACGCACTAATTGGATGCACATGATTGGTTAAAAACCCTAATTGGATTAGAATAAGCCTAGAGAGGACGAAAATGACCTAAATGTTCAACCAATAACACAAACGCACTTATTGGATGCACAAGATTGGTTAAAAACCCAAATTGGATTAGAATAAGCCTAGGGAGGACGAAAATTAACTAATAGTTCAACGAATGACACAAACGCACTTATTGGATGCATAAAATTGTTTAAAAACCCTAATTGGATTAGAATAGGCCTAGGGAGGACGAAAATTAACTAACTGTTAAACCAATGACACAAACGCACTAATTGGATACACGTGATTGGTTAAAAACCCTAATCTGATTAGAATAAGCCTAGGGAGGACGAAAATGACCTAAATGTTCAAGCAATAACACAAACGCCCTGATTGGATGCACAAGATTAGTTAAAAACCCTAATTTGATTAGAATAAGCCTCGGGAGGACAAAAATGACCTAAATGTTCAAACAATAACACAAACGCACTTATTGGATGCACAAGATTGGTTAAAAACCCTAATTGGATTAGAATAAGCCTAGGGAGGACGACAATGACCTAAATGTTCAACCAATGACACAAACGCACTTATGGGATGCACAAGATTGGTTAAAAACCCTAATTGGGTTATAATAAGCCTAGGGAGGTTGAAAATGACCTAAATGTCTAACCAATGACACAAACGCATTATTGGATGCATAAATTGGTTAAAAACCCTAATTGGATTAGAATAAGCCTATTGAGGACGAAAATTAACGAAATGTTAAACCAATGACACAAACACACTTATTGGAAGCACAAGATTGGCTAGAAACCCAAATAGGATTAGAATAAGCTTAGAGTGGACGAAAATGACCTAAATGTTAAACCAATGACACAAACGCCCTTATTGGATGCACATGATTGGTTAAAAACCCTAATTGGATTAAAATAAGTCTAGGGAGGACAAAAATGACCTAAATGTTCAACCAATAACACAAACGCACTTATTGGATGCACAGGATTGGTTAAAAACCCTAATAGGATTAGAATAAGCTTAGAGTGGACGAAAATGACCTAAATGGTAAACCAGTGACACAAACGCACTAATTGGATGCACATGATTGGTTAAAAACCCTAATTGGATTAGAATAAGCCTAGGGAGGATGAAAATGACCTAAATGTTCAAACAATAACACAAACGCAGTTATTGGATGCACAACATTGGTTAAAAACCCTAATTGGATTAGAATAAGCCTAGGGAGGACAAAAATGAACTAAATGTTAAACCAATGACACAAACGCACTTATTGGATGCACAAGATTGGCTAGAAACCGTAATAGGATTAGAATAAGCCTAGAGTGGATGAAAATGACCTAAATGTTAAACCAATGACACAAACGCACTAATTGGATGCACATGATTGTTTAAAAACCCTAATTGGATTAGAATAAGCCTAGGGAGGACGAAAATGACCTAAATGTTCAAACAATAACACAAACGCACTTATTGGATGCACAATATAGGTTAAAAACCCTAACTGGATTAGAATAAGCCTAGGGAGGACGAAAATGACCTAAATGTTCAACCAATGACACAAACGCACTTATTGGATGCACAAAATTGGCTAGAAACCCTAATAGGATTAGAATAAGCTTAGAGTGGACGAAAATGACCTAAATGTTAAAACAGTGACACAAACGCACTAATTGGATGCACATGATTGGTTAAAAACCCTAATTGGATTAGAATAAGCCTAGAGAGGACGAAAATGACCTAAATGTTCAACCAATAACACAAACGCACTTATTGGATGCACAAGATTGGTTAAAAACCCTAATAGGATTAGAATAAGCTTAGAGTGGACGAAAATGACCTAAATGGTAAACTAGTGACACAAACGCACTAATTGGATGCACATGATTGGTTAAAAACCCTAATTGGATTAGAATAAGCCTAGGGAGGATGAAAATGACCTAAATGTTCAAACAATAACACAAACGCAGTTATTGGATGCACAACATTGGTTAAAAACCCTAATTGGATTAGAATAAGCCTAGGGAGGACAAAAATGAACTAAATGTTAAACCAATGACACAAACGCACTTATTGGATGCACAAGATTGGCTAGAAACCGTAATAGGATTAGAATAAGCCTAGAGTGGATGAAAATGACCTAAATGTTAAACCAATGACACAAACGCACTAATTGGATGCACATGATTGTTTAAAAACCCTAATTGGATTAGAATAAGCCTAGGGAGGACGAAAATGACCTAAATGTTCAAACAATAACACAAACGCACTTATTGGATGCACAATATAGGTTAAAAACCCTAACTGGATTAGAATAAGCCTAGGGAGGACGAAAATGACCTAAATGTTCAACCAATGACACAAACGCACTTATTGGATGCACAAAATTGGCTAGAAACCCTAATAGGATTAGAATAAGCTTAGAGTGGACGAAAATGACCTAAATGTTAAAACAGTGACACAAACGCACTAATTGGATGCACATGATTGGTTAAAAACCCTAATTGGATTAGAATAAGCCTAGAGAGGACGAAAATGACCTAAATGTTCAACCAATAACACAAACGCACTTATTGGATGCACAAGATTGGTTAAAAACCCTAATAGGATTAGAATAAGCTTAGAGTGGACGAAAATGACCTAAATGGTAAACCAGTGACACAAACGCACTAATTGGATGCACATGATTGGTTAAAAACCCTAATTGGATTAGAATAAGCCTAGGGAGGATGAAAATGACCTAAATGTTCAACCAATAAAACAAACGCACTTATTGGATGCACAAGATTGTTTAAAAACCCTAATTGGATTAGAATAAGCATAGGGAGGACGAAAATGACCAAAATGTTCAACCAATGACACAAACGCACTTATTGAATACACAAAATTGGTTAAAAACCGTAATTGGATTAGATTTAGCCTAGGGAGGACGAAAATGAACTAAATGTTAAACCAATGACACAAACGCACTAATTGGATGCACATGATTGGTTAAAAACCCTAATAGGATTAGAATAAGCTTAGAGTGGAAGAAAATGACCTAAATGGTAAACTAGTGACACAAACGCACTAATTGGATGCACATGATTGGTTAAAAACCCTAATTTGATTAGAATAAGCATAGGGAGGACGATAATGACATAAATGTTCAACGAATGACCCAAACGCACTTATTGGATGCACAAAATTGGTTAAAAACCCTAATTAAATTAGAATAAGCCTAGGGAGGACGAAAATTAACTAATAGTTCAACGAATGACACAAACGCACTTATTGGATGCATAAAATTGTTTAAAAACCTTAATTGGATTAGATTAAGCCTACGGAGGACGAAAATTAACTAACTGTTAAACCAATGACACAAACGCACTAATTGGATGCACAAGATTGGCTAGAAACCCTAATAGGATTACAATAAGCTTAGAGCGGAAGAAAATGACCTAAATGTTAAACCAATAACACAAACGCACTTATTGGATGCACAAGATTGGTTAAAAATCGTAATTTTATTAGAATAAGCCTAGGGAGGACGAAAATGACCTAAATGTTCATCCAATAACACAAACGCACTTATTGAATGCACAAGATTGGTTAAAAACCTTAATTGGATTAGAATAAGCCTAGGGAGGACGAAAATGACCTAAATGTTCCACCAAAACACAAACACACTTATTGGATGCACAAGATTTGTTAAAAACCCTAATTGGATTAGAATAAGCCTAGGGAGGACGAAAATGACCAAAATGTTCAACCAATAACACAAACGAACTTATTGGATTCATAAGATAAGTTAAAAACCCTAATTGGATTAGAATAAGCCTAGGGAGGACGAAAATGACCTAAATGTTCATCGAATGACACAAACACACTTTAATGATGCACAAAATTGTTTAAAAACCCTAATTGGATTAGAATAAGCCTAGGGAGAACGAAAATTAACTAAATGATAAACCAATGACACAAACGCACTTATTGGATGCACAAGATTGGCTAGAAACCCAAATAGGATTAGAATAAGCTTAGAGTGGACGAAAATGACCTAACTGTTAAACCAATGACACAAACGCACTAATTGGATGCACATGATTGGTTAAAAACCCTAATTGGATTAGAATAAGCCTAGGAAGGACGAAAATGACCTAAATGTTCAACGAATGACACAAACGCACTTATTGGATGCACAAAATTGGTTAAAAACCCTAATTGGATTAGAATAAGCCTAGGGAGGACGAAAATTAACTAAATGTTCAACGAATGACACAAACGCACTTATTGGATGCACAAAATTGGTTAAAAACCCTAATTAGATTAGAATAAGCCTAGGGACGACGAAAATTAACTAAATGTTCAACGAATGACACAAACGCACTTATTGGATGTATAAAATTGTTTAAAAACCCTATTTGGATTAGAATAAGCCTAGGGAGGACGAAAATTAACTAACTGTTAAACCAATGACACAAACGCACTAATTGGATGCACATGATTGGTTAAACACCCTATTTGGATTAGAATAAGCCTAAGGAGGACGAAAATGACCTAAATGTTCAAGCAATATCACAAACGCCCTTATTTGATGCACAATATTGGTTAAAAACCCTAATTGGATTAGAAATAGCCTAGGGAGGACGACAATGACCTAAATGTTCAAACAATAACACAAACGCAATTATTGGATGCACAAGATTGGTTAAAAACCCTAATTAGATTAGAATAAGCCTAGGGAGGACGAAAATGACCTAAATGTTCAACCAATAACACAAACGCACTTATTGAATGCACAAGATTTGTAAAAAACCTTAATTGGATTAGAATAAGCCTAGGGAGGATGAAAATGAACTAAATGTTAAACCAATGACACAAACGCACTTATTGCATGCACAAGATTGGCTAGAAACCCTAATAGGATTACAATAAGCTTAGAGTGGAAGAAAATGACCTAAATGTTAAACCAATAACACAAACGCACTTATTGGATGCACAAGATTGGTTAAAAATCCTAATTTGATTAGAATAAGCCTAGGGAGGACGAAAATGACCTAAATGTTCATCCAATAACACAAACGCACTTATTGAATGCACAAGATTGGTTAAAAACCTTAATTGGATTAGAATAAGCCTAGGGAGGACGAAAATGACCTAAATGTTCCACCAAAACACAAACACACTTATTGGATGCACAAGATTTGTTAAAAACCCTAATTGGATTAGAATAAGCCTAGGGAGGACGAAAATGACCAAAATGTTCAACCAATAACACAAACACACTTATTGGATGCATAAGATTGTTTAAAAACCCTAATTGGATTAGAATAAGCCTAGGGAGGACGAAAATGACCTAAATGTTCACCGAATGACACAAACGCACTTATTGGATGCACAAAATTGTTTAAAAACCCTAATTGGATTAGAATAAGCCTACGGGGAACGAAAATTAACTAAATGATAAACCAATGACACAAACGCACTTATTGGATGCACAAGATTGGCTAGAAACCCAAATAGGATTAGAATAAGCTTAGAGTGGACGAAAATGACCTAAATGTTAAACCAATGACCCAAACGCACTAATTGGATGCACATGATCAAATAAAAACCCTAATTGGATTAGAATAAGCCTAGGGAGGACGAAAATGACCTAAATGTTCAACGAATGACAAAAACACACTTATTGGATGCACAAAATTGGTTAAAAACCCTATTTGGATTAGAATAAGTCTAGGGAGGACGAAAATTAACTAAATGTTCAACGAATGACACAAACGCACTTATTGGATGCAAAATATTGTTTAAAAACCCTAATTGGATTAGAATAAGCCTAGGGAGGACGAAAATGACCTAAATGTTCAGCCAATAACACAAACGCCCTGATTGGATGCACAAGATTGGTTAAAAACCCTAATTTGATTAGAATAAGCCTAAGGAGGACGAAAATGACCTAAATGTTCAAACAATAACACAAGCGCACTTATTGGATGCACAAGATTGGTTAAAAACCCTAATTGGATTAGAATTAGCATAGGGAGGACGAAAATGACCTAAATGTTCAACCAATAACACAAACACACTTATTGGATGCATAAGATTGGTTAAAAACCCTAATTGGATTAGAATAAGCCTAGGAAGGACGAAAATGAACTAAATGTTAAACCAATGACACAAACACACTTATTGGATGCACAAGATTGGCTAGAAACCCTAATAAGATTAGAATAAGCTTAGAGTGGACGAAAATGACCTAAATGGTAAACCAGTGACACAAACGCACTAATTGGATGCACATGATTGGTTAAAAACCCTAATTGGATTAGAATAAGCCAAGGGAGGATGAAAATGACCTAAATGTTCAACCAATAACACAAACGCACTTATTGGATGCACAAGATTGGTTAAAAACCCTAATTGGATTAGAATAAGCATAGGGAGGACGAAAATGACCTAAATGTTCAACCAATGACACAAACGCACTTATTGAATACACAAAATTGGTTAAAAACCGTAATTGGATTAGAATAAGCCTAGGGAGGATGAAAGTGACCAAAATGTTCAACCAATAACACAAACGAACTTATTGGATTCATAAGATTAGTTAAAAACCCTAATTGGATTAGAATAAGCCTAGGGAGGACGAAAATGACCTAAATGATCATCGAATGACACAAACACACTTTAATGATGCACAAAATTGTTTAAAAACCCTAATTGGATTAGAATAAGCCTAGGGAGAACGAAAGTTAACTAAATGATAAACCAATGACACAAACGCACTTATTGGATGCACAAGATTGGCTAGAAACCCAAATAGGATTAGAATAAGCTTAGAGTGGACGAAAATGACCTAACTGTTAAACCAATGACACAAACGCACTAATTGGATGCACATGATTGGTTAAAAACCCTAATTGGATTAGAATAAGCCTAGGAAGGACGAAAATGACCTAAATGTTCAACGAATGACAAAAACGCACTTATTGGATGCACAAAATTGGTTAAAAACCCTATTTGGATTAGAATAAGTCTAGGGAGGACGAAAATTAACTAAATGTTCAACGAATGACACAAACGCACTTATTGGATGCAAAAAATTGTTTAAAAACCCTAATTGGATTAGAATAAGCCTAGGGAGGACGAAAATGACCTAAATGTTCAGCCAATAACACAAACGCCCTGATTGGATGCACAAGATTGGTTAAAAACCCTAATTTGATTAGAATAAGCCTAAGGAGGACGAAAATGACCTAAATGTTCAAACAATAACACAAGCGCACTTATTGGATGCACAAGATTGGTTAAAAACCCTAATTGGATTAGAATTAGCATAGGGAGGACGAAAATGACCTAAATGTTCAACCAATAACACAAACACACTTATTTGATGCACAAGATTGGCTAGAAACCCTAATAGGATTAGAATAAGCTTAGAGTGGACGAAAATGACCTAAATGGTAAACTAGTGACACAAACGCACTAATTGGATGCACATGATTGGTTAAAAACCCTAATTGGATTAGAATAAGCCTAGGGAGGATGAAAATGACCTAAATGTTCAACCAATAACACAAACGCACTTATTGGATGCACAAGATTGGTTAAAAACCCTAATTGGATTAGAATAAGCATAGGGAGGACGAAAATGACCTAAATGTTCAACCAATGACACAAACGCACTTATTGAATACACAAAATTGGTTAAAAACCGTAATTGGATTAGAATAAGCCTAGGGAGGATGAAAGTGACCAAAATGTTCAACCAATAACACAAACGAACTTATTGGATTCATAAGATTAGTTAAAAACCCTAATTGGATTAGAATAAGCCTAGGGAGGACGAAAATGACCTAAATGTTCATCGAATGACACAAACACACTTTAATGATGCACAAAATTGTTTAAAAACCCTAATTGGATTAGAATAAGCCTAGGGAGAACGAAAATTAACTAAATGATAAACCAATGACACAAACGCACTTATTGGATGCACAAAATTGGTTAAAAACCCTAATTAGATTAGAATAAGCCTAGGGAGGACGAAAATTAACTAAATGTTCAACGAATGACACAAACGCACTTATTGGATGTATAAAATTGTTTAAAAACCCTAATTGGATTAGAATAAGCCTAGGCAGGACGAAAATTAACTAACTGTTAAACCAATGACACAAACGCACTAATTGGATGCACATGATTGGTTAAACACCCTATTTGGATTAGAATAAGCCTAAGGAGGACGAAAATGACCTAAATGTTCAAGCAATATCACAAACGCCCTTATTGGATGCACAATATTGGTTAAAAACCCTAATTGGATTAGAAATAGCCTAGGGAGGACGACAATGACCTAAATGTTCAAACAATAACACAAACGCAATTATTGGATGCACAAGATTGGTTAAAAACCCTAATTAGATTAGAATAAGCCTAGGGAGGACGAAAATGACCTAAATGTTCAACCAATAACACAAACGCACTTATTGAATGCACAAGATTTGTAAAAAACCTTAATTGGATTAGAATAAGCCTAGGGAGGATGAAAATGAACTAAATGTTAAACCAATGACACAAACGCACTTATTGCATGCACAAGATTGGCTAGAAACCCTAATAGGATTACAATAAGCTTAGAGTGGAAGAAAATGACCTAAATGTTAAACCAATAACACAAACGCACTTATTGGATGCACAAGATTGGTTAAAAATCCTAATTTGATTAGAATAAGCCTAGGGAGGACGAAAATGACCTAAATGTTCATCCAATAACACAAACGCACTTATTGAATGCACAAGATTGGTTAAAAACCTTAATTGGATTAGAATAAGCCTAGGGAGGACGAAAATGACCTAAATGTTCCACCAAAACACAAACACACTTATTGGATGCACAAGATTTGTTAAAAACCCTAATTGGATTAGAATAAGCCTAGGGAGGACGAAAATGACCAAAATGTTCAACCAATAACACAAACACACTTATTGGATGCATAAGATTGTTTAAAAACCCTAATTGGATTAGAATAAGCCTAGGGAGGACGAAAATGACCTAAATCTTCACCGAATGACACAAACACACTTATTGGATGCACAAAATTGTTTAAAAACCTTAATTGGATTAGAATAAGACTACGGAGAACGAAAATTAACTAAATGATAAACCAATGACACAAACGCACTTATTGGATGCACAAGATTGGCTAGAAACCCAAATAGGATTAGAATAAGCTTAGAGTGGACGAAAATGACCTAAATGTTAAACCAATGACCCAAACGCACTAATTGGATGCACATGATTGGTTAAAAACCCTAATTGGATTAGAATAAGCCTAGGGAGGACGAAAATGACCTAAATGTTCAACGAATGACAAAAACGCACTTATTGGATGCACAAAATTGGTTAAAAACCCTATTTGGATTAGAATAAGTCTAGGGAGGACGAAAATTAACTAAATGTTCAACGAATGACACAAACGCACTTATTGGATGCAAAAAATTGTTTAAAAACCCTAATTGGATTAGAATAAGCCTAGGGAGGACGAAAATGACCTAAATGTTCAGGCAATAACACAAACACACTTATTGGATGCACAAGATAGGTTAAAAACCGTAATTGGATTAGAATAAGCCTAGGGAGGACGAAAATGACCTAAATGTTAAACCAATGACACAAACGTACTAATTGGATGCACATGATTGTTTAAAAACTATAATTGGATTAGAATAAGCCTAGGGAGGAAGAAAATGACCTAAATGTTCAAACAATAATTCAAACGCAGTTATTGGATGCACAAGATTGGTTAAAAACCCTAATTGGATTAGAATAAGCCTAGGGAGGACGAAAATGACCTAAATGTTCAAACAATAACACAAACGCACTTATTGGATGCGCAAGATAGGTTAAAAACCCTAACTGGATTAGAATAAGCCTAAGGAGGACGAAAATGACCTAAATGTTCAACCAATAACACAAACGCACTTATTGGATGCACAAGATTGGCTAGAAACCGTAATAGGATTAGAAAAAGCCTAGAGTGGACGAAAATGACCTAAATGTTCATCCAATAACACAAACGCACTTATTGAATGCACAAGATTGGTTAAAAACCTTAATTGGATTAGAATAAGCCTAGGGAGGACGAAAATGACCTAAATGTTCCACCAAAACACAAACACACTTATTGGATGCACAAGATTTGTTAAAAACCCTAATTGGATTAGAATAAGCCTAGGGAGGACGAAAATGACCAAAATGTTCAACCAATAACACAAACACACTTATTGGATGCATAAGATTGTTTAAAAACCCTAATTGGATTAGAATAAGCCTAGGGAGGACGAAAATGACCTAAATCTTCACCGAATGACACAAACACACTTATTGGATGCACAAAATTGTTTAAAAACCTTAATTGGATTAGAATAAGACTACGGAGAACGAAAATTAACTAAATGATAAACCAATGACACAAACGCACTTATTGGATGCACAAGATTGGCTAGAAACCCAAATAGGATTAGAATAAGCTTAGAGTGGACGAAAATGACCTAAATGTTAAACCAATGACCCAAACGCACTAATTGGATGCACATGATTGGTTAAAAACCCTAATTGGATTAGAATAAGCCTAGGGAGGACGAAAATGACCTAAATGTTCAACGAATGACAAAAACGCACTTATTGGATGCACAAAATTGGTTAAAAACCCTATTTGGATTAGAATAAGTCTAGGGAGGACGAAAATTAACTAAATGTTCAACGAATGACACAAACGCACTTATTGGATGCAAAAAATTGTTTAAAAACCCTAATTGGATTAGAATAAGCCTAGGGAGGACGAAAATGACCTAAATGTTCAGCCAATAACACAAACGCCCTGATTGGATGCACAAGATTGGTTAAAAACCCTAATTTGATTAGAATAACCCTAAGGAGGACGAAAACGACCTAAATGTTCAAACAATAACACAAACGCACTTATTGGATGCACAAGATTGGTTAAAAACCCTAATTGGATTAGAATTAGCATAGGGAGGACGAAAATGACCTAAATGTTCAACCAATAACACAAACACACTTATTGGATGCATAAGATTGGTTAAAAACCCTAATTGGATTAGAATAAGCCTAGGAAGGACGAAAATGAACTAAATGTTAAACCAATGACACAAACACACTTATTGGATGCACAAGATTGGCTAGAAACCCTAATAGGATTAGAATAAGCTTAGAGTGGACGAAAATGACCTAAATGGTAAACCAGTGACACAAACGCACTAATTGGATGCACATGATTGGTTAAAAACCCTAATTGGATTAGAATAAGCCTAGGGAGGATGAAAATGACCTAAATGTTCAACCAATAACACAAACGCACTTATTGGATGCACAAGATTGGTTAAAAACCCTAATTGGATTAGAATAAGCATAGGGAGGACGAAAATGACCTAAATGTTCAACCAATGACACAAACGCACTTATTGAATACACAAAATTGGTTAAAAACCGTAATTGGATTAGAATAAGCCTAGGGAGGATGAAAGTGACCAAAATGTTCAACCAATAACACAAACGAACTTATTGGATTCATAAGATTAGTTAAAAACCCTAATTGGATTAGAATAAGCCTAGGGAGGACGAAAATGACCTAAATGTTCATCGAATGACACAAACACACTTTAATGATGCACAAAATTGTTTAAAAACCCTAATTGGATTAGAATAAGCCTAGGGAGAACGAAAATTAACTAAATGATAAACCAATGACACAAACGCACTTATTGGATGCACAAAATTGGTTAAAAACCCTAATTAGATTAGAATAAGCCTAGGGAGGACGAAAATTAACTAAATGTTCAACGAATGACACAAACGCACTTATTGGATGTATAAAATTGTTTAAAAACCCTAATTGGATTAGAATAAGCCTAGGCAGGACGAAAATTAACTAACTGTTAAACCAATGACACAAACGCACTAATTGGATGCACATGATTGGTTAAACACCCTATTTGGATTAGAATAAGCCTAAGGAGGACGAAAATGACCTAAATGTTCAAGCAATATCACAAACGCCCTTATTGGATGCACAATATTGGTTAAAAACCCTAATTGGATTAGAAATAGCCTAGGGAGGACGACAATGACCTAAATGTTCAAACAATAACACAAACGCAATTATTGGATGCACAAGATTGGTTAAAAACCCTAATTAGATTAGAATAAGCCTAGGGAGGACGAAAATGACCTAAATGTTCAACCAATAACACAAACGCACTTATTGAATGCACAAGATTTGTAAAAAACCTTAATTGGATTAGAATAAGCCTAGGGAGGATGAAAATGAACTAAATGTTAAACCAATGACACAAACGCACTTATTGCATGCACAAGATTGGCTAGAAACCCTAATAGGATTACAATAAGCTTAGAGTGGAAGAAAATGACCTAAATGTTAAACCAATAACACAAACGCACTTATTGAATGCACAAGATTGGTTAAAAATCCTAATTTGATTAGAATAAGCCTAGGGAGGACGAAAATGACCTAAATGTTCATCCAATAACACAAACGCACTTATTGAATGCACAAGATTGGTTAAAAACCTTAATTGGATTAGAATAAGCCTAGGGAGGACGAAAATTAACTAAATGTTCAACGAATGACACAAACGCACTTATTGGATGCATAAAATTGTTTAAAAACCCTAATTGGATTAGAATAAGCCTAGGGAGGACGAAAATTAACTAACTGTTACACCAATGACACAAACGCACTAATTGGATGCACATGATTGGTTAAACACCCTATTTGGATTACAATAAGCCTAAGGAGGACGAAAATGACCTAAATGTTCAAGCAATATCACAAACGTCCTTATTGGATGCACAAGATTGGTTAAAAACCCTAATTGGATTAGAATTAGCCTAGGGAGGACGACAATGACCTAAATGTTCAAACAATAACACAAACGCAATTATTGGATGCAGAAGATTGGTTAAAAACCCTAATTAGATTAGAATAAGCCTAGGGAGGACGAAAATGACCTAAATGTTCAACCAATAACACAAACGCACTTATTGAATGCACAAGATTTGTTAAAAACCTTAATTGGATTAGAATAAGCCTAGGGAGGACGAAAATGAACTAAATGTTAAACCAATGACACAAACGCACTTATTGCATGCACAAGATTGGCTAGAAACCCTAATAGGATTACAATAAGCTTAGAGTGGAAGAAAATGACCTAAATGTTAAACCAATAACACAAACGCACTTATTGGATGCACAAGATTGGTTAAAAATCCTAATTTGATTAGAATAAGCCTAGGGAGGACGAAAATGACCTAAATGTTCATCCAATAACACAAACGCACTTACTGAATGCACAAGATTGGTTAAAAACCTTAATTGGATTAGAATAAGCCTAGGGAGGACGAAAATGACCTAAATGTTCCACCAAAACACAAACACACTTATTGGATGCACAAGATTTGTTAAAAACCCTAATTGGATTAGAATAAGCCTAGGGAGGACGAAAATGACCAAAATGTTCAACCAATAACACAAACACACTTATTAGATGCATAAGATTGTTTAAAAACGCTAATTGGATTAGAATAAGCCTAGGGAGGACGAAAATGACCTAAATGTTCACCGAATGACACAAACGCACTTATTGGATGCACAAAATTGTTTAAAAACCCTAATTGGATTAGAATAAGCCTACGGAGAACGAAAATTAACTAAATGATAAACCAATGACACAAACGCACTTATTGGATGCACAAGATTGGCTAGAAACCCAAATAGGATTAGAATAAGCTTAGAGTGGACGAAAATGACCTAAATGTTAAACCAATGACCCAAACGCACTAATTGGATGCACATGATTGGTTAAAAACCCTAATTGGATTAGAATAAGCCTAGGGAGGACGAAAATGACCTAAATGTTCAACGAATGACAAAAACGCACTTATTGGATGCACAAAATTGGTTAAAAACCCTATTTGGATTAGAATAAGTCTAGGGAGGACGAAAATTAACTAAATGTTCAACGAATGACACAAACGCACTTATTGGATGCAAAAAATTGTTTAAAAACCCTAATTGGATTAGAATAAGCCTAGGGAGGACGAAAATGACCTAAATGTTCAGCCAATAACACAAACGCCCTGATTGGATGCACAAGATTGGTTAAAAACCCTAATTTGATTAGAATAAGCCTAAGGAGGACGAAAATGACCTAAATGTTCAAACAATAACACAAGCGCACTTATTGGATGCACAAGATTGGTTAAAAACCCTAATTGGATTAGAATTAGCATAGGGAGGACGAAAATGACCTAAATGTTCAACCAATAACACAAACACACTTATTGGATGCATAAGATTGGTTAAAAACCCTAATTGGATTAGAATAAGCCTAGGAAGGACGAAAATGAACTAAATGTTAAACCAATGACACAAACACACTTATTGGATGCACAAGATTGGCTAGAAACCCTAATAGGATTAGAATAAGCTTAGAGTGGACGAAAATGACCTAAATGGTAAACCAGTGACACAAACGCACTAATTGGATGCACATGATTGGTTAAAAACCCTAATTGGATTAGAATAAGCCTAGGGAGGATGAAAATGACCTAAATGTTCAACCAATAACACAAACGCACTTATTGGATGCACAAGATTGGTTAAAAACCCTAATTGGATTAGAATAAGCATAGGGAGGACGAAAATGACCTAAATATTCAACCAATGACACAAACGCACTTATTGAATACACAAAATTGGTTAAAAACCGTAATTGGATTAGAATAAGCCTAGGGAGGATGAAAGTGACCAAAATGTTCAACCAATAACACAAACGAACTTATTGGATTCATAAGATAAGTTAAAAACCCTAATTGGATTAGAATAAGCCTAGGGAGGACGAAAATGACCTAAATGTTCATCGAATGACACAAACACACTTTAATGATGCACAAAATTGTTTAAAAACCCTAATTGGATTAGAATAAGCCTAGGGAGAACGAAAATTAACTAAATGATAAACCAATGACACAAACGCACTTATTGGATGCACAAGATTGGCTAGAAACCCAAATAGGATTAGAATAAGCTTAGAGTGGACGAAAATGACCTAACTGTTAAACCAATGACACAAACGCACTAATTGGATGCACATGATTGGTTAAAAACCCTAATTGGATTAGAATAAGCCTAGGAAGGACGAAAATGACCTAAATGTTCAACGAATGACACAAACGCACTTATTGGATGCACAAAATTGGTTAAAAACCCTAATTGGATTAGAATAAGCCTAGGGAGGACGAAAATTAACTAAATGTTCAACGAATGACACAAACGCACTTATTGGATGCACAAAATTGGTTAAAAACCCTAATTAGATTAGAATAAGCCTAGGGAGGACGAAAATTAACTAAATGTTCAACGAATGACACAAACGCACTTATTGGATGTACATGATTGGTTAAACACCCTATTTGGATTAGAATAAGCCTAAGGAGGACGAAAATGACCTAAATGTTCAAGCAATATCACAAACGCCCTTATTGGATGCACAATATTGGTTAAAAACCCTAATTGGATTAGAAATAGCCTAGGGAGGACGACAATGACCTAAATGTTCAAACAATAACACAAACGCAATTATTGGATGCACAAGATTGGTTAAAAACCCTAATTAGATTAGAATAAGCCTAGGGAGGACGAAAATGACCTAAATGTTCAACCAATAACACAAACGCACTTATTGAATGCACAAGATTTGTAAAAAACCTTAATTGGATTAGAATAAGCCTAGGGAGGATGAAAATGAACTAAATGTTAAACCAATGACACAAACGCACTTATTGCATGCACAAGATTGGCTAGAAACCCTAATAGGATTACAATAAGCTTAGAGTGGAAGAAAATGACCTAAATGTTAAACCAATAACACAAACGCACTAATTGGATGCACAAGATTGGTTAAAAATCCTAATTTGATTAGAATAAGCCTAGGGAGGACGAAAATGACCTAAATGTTCATCCAATAACACAAACGCACTTATTGAATGCACAAGATTGGTTAAAAACCTTAATTGGATTAGAATAAGCCTAGGGAGGACGAAAATGACCTAAATGTTCCACGAAAACACAAACACACTTATTGGATGCACAAGATTTGTTAAAAACCCTAATTAGATTAGAATAAGCCTAGGGAGGACGAAAATTAACTAAATGTTCAACGAATGACACAAACGCACTTATTGGATGCACAAAATTGGTTAAAAACCCTAATTAGATTAGAATAAGCCTAGGTAGGACGAAAATTAACTAAATGTTCAACGAATGACACAAACGCACTTATTGGATGTATAAAATTGTTTAAAAACCCTAATTGGATTAGAATAAGCCTAGGGAGGACGAAAATTAACTAACTGTTAAACCAATGACACAAACGCACTAATTGGATGCACATGATTGGTTAAACACCCTAATTGGATTAGAATAAGCCTTGGGAGGACGAAAATGATTAAAATGTTCAACCAATAACACAAACACACTTATTGGATGCATAAGATTGTTTAAAAACCCTAATTGGATTAGAATAAGCCTAGGGAGGACGAAAATGACCTAAATGTTCACCGAATGACACAAACGCATTTATTGGATGAACAAAATTGTTTAAAAACCCTAATTGGATAAGAATAAGCCTACGGAGAACGAAAATTAACTAAATGATAAACCAATGACACAAACGCACTTATTGGATGCACAAGATTGGCTAGAAACCCAAATAGGATTAGAATAAGCTTAGAGTGGACGAAAATGACCTAAATGTTAAACCAATGACATAAACGCCCTTATTGCATGCACAAGATTGGCTAGAAACCCTAATAGGATTACAATAAGCTTAGAGTGGAAGAAAATGACCTAAATGTTAAACCAATAACACAAACGCACTTATTGGATGCACAAGATTGGTTAAAAATCCTAATTTGATTAGAATAAGCCTAGGGAGGACGAAAATGACCTAAATGTTCATCCAATAACACAAACGCACTTACTGAATGCACAAGATTGGTTAAAAACCTTAATTGGATTAGAATAAGCCTAGGGAGGACGAAAATGACCTAAATGTTCCACCAAAACACAAACACACTTATTGGATGCACAAGATTTGTTAAAAACCCTAATTGGATTAGAATAAGCCTAGGGAGGACGAAAATGACCAAAATGTTCAACCAATAACACAAACGAACTTATTGGATTCATAAGATAAGTTAAAAACCCTAATTGGATTAGAATAAGCCTAGGGAGGACGAAAATGACCTAAATGTTCATCGAATGACACAAACACACTTTAATGATGCACAAAATTGTTTAAAAACCCTAATTGGATTAGAATAAGCCTAGGGAGAACGAAAATTAACTAAATGATAAACCAATGACACAAACGCACTTATTGGATGCACAAGATTGGCTAGAAACCCAAATAGGATTAGAATAAGCTTAGAGTGGAAGAAAATGACCTAACTGTTAAACCAATGACACAAACGCACTAATTGGATGCACATGATTGGTTAAAAACCCTAATTGGATTAGAATAAGCCTAGGAAGGACGAAAATGACCTAAATGTTCAACGAATGACACAAACGCACTTATTGGATGCACAAAATTGGTTAAAAACCCTAATTGGATTAGAATAAGCCTAGGGAGGACGAAAATTAACTAAATGTTCAACGAATGACACAAACGCACTTATTGGATGCACAAAATTGGTTAAAAACCCTAATTAGATTAGAATAAGCCTAGGGAGGACGAAAATTAACTAAATGTTCAACGAATGACACAAACGCACTTATTGGATGTACATGATTGGTTAAACACCCTATTTGGATTAGAATAAGCCTAAGGAGGACGAAAATGACCTAAATGTTCAAGCAATATCACAAACGCCCTTATTGGATGCACAATATTGGTTAAAAACCCTAATTGGATTAGAAATAGCCTAGGGAGGACGACAATGACCTAAATGTTCAAACAATAACACAAACGCAATTATTGGATGCACAAGATTGGTTAAAAACCCTAATTAGATTAGAATAAGCCTAGGGAGGACGAAAATGACCTAAATGTTCAACCAATAACACAAACGCACTTATTGAATGCACAAGATTTGTAAAAAACCTTAATTGGATTAGAATAAGCCTAGGGAGGATGAAAATGAACTAAATGTTAAACCAATGACACAAACGCACTTATTGCATGCACAAGATTGGCTAGAAACCCTAATAGGATTACAATAAGCTTAGAGTGGAAGAAAATGACCTAAATGTTAAACCAATAACACAAACGCACTAATTGGATGCACAAGATTGGTTAAAAATCCTAATTTGATTAGAATAAGCCTAGGGAGGACGAAAATGACCTAAATGTTCATCCAATAACACAAACGCACTTATTGAATGCACAAGATTGGTTAAAAACCTTAATTGGATTAGAATAAGCCTAGGGAGGACGAAAATGACCTAAATGTTCCACGAAAACACAAACACACTTATTGGATGCACAAGATTTGTTAAAAACCCTAATTAGATTAGAATAAGCCTAGGGAGGACGAAAATTAACTAAATGTTCAACGAATGACACAAACGCACTTATTGGATGAACAAAATTGGTTAAAAACCCTAATTAGATTAGAATAAGCCTAGGGAGGACGAAAATTAACTAAATGTTCAACGAATGACACAAACGCACTTATTGGATGTATAAAATTGTTTAAAAACCCTAATTGGATTAGAATAAGCCTAGGGAGGACGAAAATTAACTAACTGTTAAACCAATGACACAAACGCACTAATTGGATGCACATGATTGGTTAAACACCCTAATTGGATTAGAATAAGCCTTGGGAGGACGAAAATGATCAAAATGTTCAACCAATAACACAAACACACTTATTGAATGCATAAGATTGTTTAAAAACCCTAATTGGATTAGAATAAGCCTAGGGAGGACGAAAATGACCTAAATGTTCACCGAATGACACAAACGCATTTATTGGATGAACAAAATTGTTTAAAAACCCTAATTGGATAAGAATAAGCCTACGGAGAACGAAAATTAACTAAATGATAAACCAATGACACAAACGCACTTATTGGATGCACAAGATTGGTTAAAAACCCTAATTGGATTAGAATAAGCCTAGGGAGGACGAAAATGACCTAAATGTTCAACCAATAACACAAACGCACTTATTGAATGCACAAGATTTGTAAAAAACCTTACTTGGATTAGAATAAGCCTAGGGAGGATGAAAATGAACTAAATGTTAAACCAATGACACAAACGCACTTATTGCATGCACAAGATTGGCTAGAAACCCTAATAGGATTACAATAAGCTTAGAGTGGAAGAAAATGACCTAAATGTTAAACCAATAACACAAACGCACTTATTGGATGCACAAGATTGGTTAAAAATCCTAATTTGATTAGAATAAGCCTAGGGAGGACGAAAATGACCTAAATGTTCATCCAATAACACAAACGCACTTACTGAATGCACAAGATTGGTTAAAAACCTTAATTGGATTAGAATAAGCCTAGGGAGGACGAAAATGACCTAAATGTTCCACCAAAACACAAACACACTTATTGGATGCACAAGATTTGTTAAAAACCCTAATTGGATTAGAATAAGCCTAGGGAGGACGAAAATGACCAAAATGTTCAACCAATAACACAAACGAACTTATTGGATTCATAAGATAAGTTAAAAACCCTAATTGGATTAGAATAAGCCTAGGGAGGACGAAAATTAACTAACTGTTAAACCAATGACACAAACGCACTAATTGGATGCACATGATTGGTTAAAAACCCTAATTGGATTAGAATAAGCCTAGGGAGGACGAAAATGACCTAAATGTTCATCGAATGACACAAACACACTTTAATGATGTACAAAATTGTTTAAAAACCCTAATTGGATTAGAATAAGCCTAGGGAGAACGAAAATTAACTAAATGATAAACCAATGACACAAACGCACTTATTGGAAGCACAAGATTGGCTAGAAACCCAAATAGGATTAGAATAAGCTTAGAGTGGACGAAAATGACCTAAATGTTAAACCAATGACCCAAACGCACTAATTGGATGCACATGACTGGTTAAAAACCCTAATTGGATTAGAATAAGCCTAGGGAGGATGAAAATGACCTAAATGTTCAACGAATGACAAAAACGCACTTATTGGATGCACAAAATTGGTTAAAAACCCTATTTGGATTAGAATAAGCCTAGGGAGGACGAAAATTAACTAAATGTTCAACGAATGACACAAACGCACTTATTGGATGCAAAAAATTGTTTAAAAACTCTAATTGGATTAGAATAAGCCTATGGAGGACGAAAATGACCTAAATGTTCAGCCAATAACACAAACGCCCTGATTGGATGCACAAGATTGGTTAAAAACCCTAATTTGATTAGAATAAGCCTAAGGAGGACGAAAATGACCTAAATGTTCAAACAATAACACAAACGCACTTATTGGATGCACAAGATTGGTTAAAAACCCTAATTGGATTAGAATTAGCATAGGGAGGACGAAAATGACCTAAATGTTCAACCAATAACACAAACACACTTATTGGATGCATAAGATTGGTTAAAAACCCTAATTGGATTAGAATAAGCCTAGGAAGGACGAAAATGAACTAAATGTTAAACCAATGACACAAACAAACTTATTGGATGCACAAGATTGTCTAGAAACCCTAATAGGATTAGAATAAGCCTATAGTGGACGAAAATCACCTAAATGTTAAACCAATGACACAAACGCACTAATTGGATGCACATGATTGGTTAAAAACCCTAATTGGATTAGAATAAGCCTAGGAAGGACGAAAATGAACTAAATGTTAAACCAATGACACAAACACACTTATTGGATGCACAAGATTGGCTAGAAACCCTAATAGGATTAGAATAAGCTTAGAGTGGACGAAAATGACCTAAATGGTAAACCAGTGACACAAACGCACTAATTGGATGCACATGATTGGTTAAAAACCCTAATTAGATTAGAATAAGCCTAGGGAGGACGAAAATGACCTAAATGTTCAACCAATAACACAAACGCACTTATTGAATGCACAAGATTTGTAAAAAACCTTACTTGGATTAGAATAAGCCTAGGGAGGATGAAAATGAACTAAATGTTAAACCAATGACACAAACGCACTTATTGCATGCACAAGATTGGCTAGAAACCCTAATAGGATTACAATAAGCTTAGAGTGGAAGAAAATGACCTAAATGTTAAACCAATAACACAAACGCACTTATTGGATGCACAAGATTGGTTAAAAATCCTAATTTGATTAGAATAAGCCTAGGGAGGACGAAAATGACCTAAATGTTCATCCAATAACACAAACGCACTTACTGAATGCACAAGATTGGTTAAAAACCTTAATTGGATTAGAATAAGCCTAGGGAGGACGAAAATGACCTAAATGTTCCACCAAAACACAAACACACTTATTGGATGCACAAGATTTGTTAAAAACCCTAATTGGATTAGAATAAGCCTAGGGAGGACGAAAATGACCAAAATGTTCAACCAATAACACAAACGAACTTATTGGATTCATAAGATAAGTTAAAAACCCTAATTGGATTAGAATAAGCCTAGGGAGGACGAAAATGACCTAAATGTTCATCGAATGACACAAACACACTTTAATGATGCACAAAATTGTTTAAAAACCCTAATTGGATTAGAATAAGCCTAGGGAGAACGAAAATTAACTAAATGATAAACCAATGACACAAACGCACTTATTGGATGCACAAGATTGGCTAGAAACCCAAATAGGATTAGAATAAGCTTAGAGTGGAAGAAAATGACCTAACTGTTAAACCAATGACACAAACGCACTAATTGGATGCACATGATTGGTTAAAAACCCTAATTGGATTAGAATAAGCCTAGGAAGGACGAAAATGACCTAAATGTTCAACGAATGACACAAACGCACTTATTGGATGCACAAAATTGGTTAAAAACCCTAATTGGATTAGAATAAGCCTAGGGAGGACGAAAATTAACTAAATGTTCAACGAATGACACAAACGCACTTATTGGATGCACAAAATTGGTTAAAAACCCTAATTAGATTAGAATAAGCCTAGGGAGGACGAAAATTAACTAAATGTTCAACGAATGACACAAACGCACTTATTGGATGTATAAAATTGTTTAAAAACCCTAATTGGATTAGAATAAGCTTAGGGAGGACGAAAATTAACTAACTGTTAAACCAATGACACAAACGCACTAATTGGATGCACATGATTGGTTAAACACCCTATTTGGATTAGAATAAGCCTAAGGAGGACGAAAATGACCTAAATGTTCAAGCAATATCACAAACGCCCTTATTGGATGCACAATATTGGTTAAAAACCCTAATTGGATTAGAAATAGCCTAGGGAGGACGACAATGACCTAAATGTTCAAACAATAACACAAACTCAATTATTGGATGCATAAGATTGTTTAAAAACCCTAATTAGATAAGAATAAGCCTAGGGAGGACGAAAATGACCTAAATGTTCACCGAATGACACAAACGCACTTATTGGATGCACAAAATTGTTTAAAAACCCTAATTGGATTAGAATAAGCCTACGGAGAACGAAAATTAACTAAATGATAAACCAATGACACAAACGCACTTATTGGATGCACAAGATTGGGTAGAAACCCAAATAGGATTAGAATAAGCTTAGAGTGGACGAAAATGACCTAAATGTTAAACCAATGACCCAAACGCACTAATTGGATGCACATGATTGGTTAAAAACCCTAATTGGATTAGAATAAGCCTAGGGAGGACGAAAATGACCTAAATGTTCAACGAATGACAAAAACGCACTTATTGGATGCACAAAATTGGTTAAAAACCCTATTTGGATTAGAATAAGTCTAGGGAGGACGAAAATTAACTAAATGTTCAACGAATGACACAAACGCACTTATTGGATGCAAAAAATTGTTTAAAAACCCTAATTGGATTAGAATAAGCCTAGGGAGGACGAAAATGACCTAAATGTTCAGCCAATAACACAAACGCCCTGATTGGATGCACAAGATTGGTTAAAAACCCTAATTTGATTAGAATAAGCCTAAGGAGGACGAAAATGACCTAAATGTTCAAACAATAACACAAACGCACTTATTGGATGCACAAGATTGGTTAAAAACCCTAATTGGATTAGAATAAGCCTAGGGAGGACGAAAATGACCTGAATGTTCAACCAATAACACAAACGCACTTATTGAATGCACAAGATTTGTAAAAAACCTTACTTGGATTAGAATAAGCCTAGGGAGGATGAAAATGAACTAAATGTTAAACCAATGACACAAACGCACTTATTGCATGCACAAGATTGGCTAGAAACCCTAATAGGATTACAATAAGCTTAGAGTGGAAGAAAATGACCTAAATGTTAAACCAATAACACAAACGCACTTATTGGATGCACAAGATTGGTTAAAAATCCTAATTTGATTAGAATAAGCCTAGGGAGGATGAAAATGACCTAAATGTTCAACCAATAACACAAACGCACTTATTGGATGCACAAGATTGGTTAAAAACCCTAATTGGATTAGAATAAGCATAGGGAGGACGAAAATGACTTAAATGTTCAACCAATGACACAAACGCACTTATTGAATACACAAAATTGGTTAAAAACCGTAATTGGATTAGAATAAGCCTAGGGAGGATGAAAGTGACCAAAATGTTCAACCAATAACACAAACGAACTTATTGGATTCATAAGATTGGTTAAAAACCCTAATTGGATTAGAATAAGCCTAGGGAGGACGAAAATGACCTAAATGTTCATCGAATGACACAAACACACTTTAATGATGTACAAAATTGTTTAAAAACCCTAATTGGATTAGAATAAGCCTAGGGAGAACGAAAATTAACTAAATGATAAACCAATGACACAAACGCACTTATTGGATGCACAAGATTGGCTAGAAACCCAAATAGGATTAGAATAAGCGTAGAGTGGACGAAAATGACCTAACTGTTAAACCAATGACACAAACGCACTAATTGGATGCACATGATTGGTTAAGAACCCTAATTGGATTAGAATAAGCCTAGGAAGGACGAAAATGACCTAAATGTTCAACGAATGACACAAACGCACTTATTGGATGCACAAAATTGGTTAAAAACCCTAATTGGATTAGAATAAGCCTAGGGAGGACGAAAATTAACTAAATGTTCAACGAATGACACAAACGCACTTATTGGATGCACAAAATTGGTTAAAAACCCTAATTAGATTAGAATAAGCCTAGGGAGGACGAAAATTAACTAAATGTTCAACGAATGACACAAACGCACTTATTGGATGTACATGATTGGTTAAACACCCTATTTGGATTAGAATAAGCCTAAGGAGGACGAAAATGACCTAAATGTTCAAGCAATATCACAAACGCCCTTATTGGATGCACAATATTGGTTAAAAACCCTAATTGGATTAGAAATAGCCTAGGGAGGACGACAATGACCTAAATGTTCAAACAATAACACAAACGCAATTATTGGATGCACAAGATTGGTTAAAAACCCTAATTAGATTAGAATAAGCCTAGGGAGGACGAAAATGACCTAAATGTTCAACCAATAACACAAACGCACTTATTGAATGCACAAGATTTGTAAAAAACCTTAATTGGATTAGAATAAGCCTAGGGAGGATGAAAATGAACTAAATGTTAAACCAATGACACAAACGCACTTATTGCATGCACAAGATTGGCTAGAAACCCTAATAGGATTACAATAAGCTTAGAGTGGAAGAAAATGACCTAAATGTTAAACCAATAACACAAACGCACT
>JBBPBP010000004.1:28151666-28174121 GCA_037974735.1 Cicer chorassanicum
ATTGGATGCACAAGATTGGTTAAAAATCCTAATTTGATTAGAATAAGCCTAGGGAGGACGAAAATGACCTAAATGTTCATCCAATAACACAAACGCACTTATTGAATGCACAAGATTGGTTAAAAACCTTAATTGGATTAGAATAAGCCTAGGGAGGACGAAAATGACCTAAATGTTCCACGAAAACACAAACACACTTATTGGATGCACAAGATTTGTTAAAAACCCTAATTAGATTAGAATAAGCCTAGGGAGGACGAAAATTAACTAAATGTTCAACGAATGACACAAACGCACTTATTGGATGCACAAAATTGGTTAAAAACCCTAATTAGATTAGAATAAGCCTAGGTAGGACGAAAATTAACTAAATGTTCAACGAATGACACAAACGCACTTATTGGATGTATAAAATTGTTTAAAAACCCTAATTGGATTAGAATAAGCCTAGGGAGGACGAAAATTAACTAACTGTTAAACCAATGACACAAACGCACTAATTGGATGCACATGATTGGTTAAACACCCTAATTGGATTAGAATAAGCCTTGGGAGGACGAAAATGATCAAAATGTTCAACCAATAACACAAACACACTTATTGAATGCATAAGATTGTTTAAAAACCCTAATTGGATTAGAATAAGCCTAGGGAGGACGAAAATGACCTAAATGTTCACCGAATGACACAAACGCATTTATTGGATGAACAAAATTGTTTAAAAACCCTAATTGGATAAGAATAAGCCTACGGAGAACGAAAATTAACTAAATGATAAACCAATGACACAAACGCACTTATTGGATGCACAAGATTGGCTAGAAACCCAAATAGGATTAGAATAAGCTTAGAGTGGACGAAAATGACCTAAATATTAAACCAATGACCCAAACGCACTAATTGGATGCACATGACTGGTTAAAAACCCTAATTGGATTAGAATAAGCCTAGGGAGGATGAAAATGACCTAAATGTTCAACGAATGACAAAAACGCACTTATTGGATGCACAAAATTGGTTAAAAACCCTATTTGGATTAGAATAAGCCTAGGGAGGACGAAAATTAACTAAATGTTCAACGAATGACACAAACGCACTTATTGGATGCAAAAAATTGTTTAAAAACTCTAATTGGATTAGAATAAGCCTAGGGAGGACGAAAATGACCTAAATATTCAGCCAATAACACAAACGCCCTGATTGGATGCACAAGATTGGTTAAAAACCCTAATTTGATTAGAATAAGCCTAAGGAGGACGAAAATGACCTAAATGTTCAAACAATAACACAAACGCACTTATTGGATGCACAAGATTGGTTAAAAACCCTAATTGGATTAGAATTAGCATAGGGAGGACGAAAATGACCTAAATGTTCAACCAATAACACAAACACACTTATTGGATGCATAAGATTGGTTAAAAACCCTAATTGGATTAGAATAAGCCTAGGAAGGACGAAAATGAACTAAATGTTAAACCAATGACACAAACAAACTTATTGGATGCACAAGATTGTCTAGAAACCCTAATAGGATTAGAATAAGCCTATAGTGGACGAAAATCACCTAAATGTTAAACCAATGACACAAACGCACTAATTGGATGCACATGATTGGTTAAAAACCCTAATTGGATTAGAATAAGCCTAGGGAGGATGAAAATGACCTAAATGTTCAAACAATAACACAAACGCAGTTATTGGATGCACAAGATTGGTTAAAAACCCTAATTGGATTAAAATAAGTCTAGGGAGGACAAAAATGACCTAAATGTTCAACCAATAACACAAACGCACTTATTGGATGCACAAGATTGGTTAAAAACCCTAATAGGATTAGAATAAGCTTAGAGTGGACGAAAATGACCTAAATGGTAAACCAGTGACACAAACGCACTAATTGGATGCACATGATTGGTTAAAAACCATAATTGGATTAGAATAAGCCTAGGGAGACTGAAAATGACCTAAATGTTCAAACAATAACACAAACGCAGTTATTGGATGCACAAGATTGGTTAAAAACCCTAATTGGATTAAAATAAGCCTAGGGAGGACAAAAATGAACTAAATGTTAAACCAATGACACAAGCACACTTATTGGATGCACAAGATTGGCTAGAAACCTTAATAGGATTAGAATAAGCCTAGAGTGGATGCAAATGACCTAAATGTTAAACCAATGACACAAACGCACTAATTGGATGCACATTGTTGTTTAAAAACCCTAATTGGATTAGAATAAGCCTAGGGAGGACGAAAATGACCTAAATGTTCAAACAATAACACAAACGCACTTATTGGATGCACAAGATAGGTTAAAAACCCTAACTGGATTAGAATAAGCCTAGGGAGGACGAAAATGACCTAAATGTTCAACCAATGACACAAACGCACTTATTGGATGCACAAAATTGGCCAGAAACCCTAATAGGATTAGAATAAGCTTAGAGTGGACGAAAATGACCTAAATGTTAAAACAGTGACACAAACGCACTAATTGGATGCACATGATTGGTTAAAAACCCTAATTGGATTAGAATAAGCCTAGAGAGGACGAAAATGACCTAAATGTTCAACCAATAACACAAACGCACTTATTGGATGCACAAGATTGGTTAAAAACCCAAATTGGATTAGAATAAGCCTAGGGAGGACGAAAATTAACTAATAGTTCAACGAATGACACAAACGCACTTATTGGATGCATAAAATTGTTTAAAAACCCTAATTGGATTAGAATAAGCCTAGGGAGGACGAAAATTAACTAACTGTTAAACCAATGACACAAACGCACTAATTGGATGCACGTGATTGGTTAAAAACCCTAATCTGATTAGAATAAGCCTAGGGAGGACGAAAATGACCTAAATTTTCAACCAATGACACAAACGCACTTATGGGATGCACAAGATTGGTTAAAAACCTTAATTGGATTAGAATAAGCCTAGGGAGGACGAAAATGACCTAAATGTTCCACCAAAACACAAACACACTTATTGGATGCACAAGATTTGTTAAAAACCCTAATTGGATTAGAATAAGCCTAGGGAGGACGAAAATGACCAAAATGTTCAACCAATAACACAAACGAACTTATTGGATTCATAAGATAAGTTAAAAACCCTAATTGGATTAGAATAAGCCTAGGGAGGACGAAAATGACCTAAATGTTCATCGAATGACACAAACACACTTTAATGATGCACAAAATTGTTTAAAAACCCTAATTGGATTAGAATAAGCCTAGGGAGAACGAAAATTAACTAAATGATAAACCAATGACACAAACGCACTTATTGGATGCACAAGATTGGCTAGAAACCCAAATAGGATTAGAATAAGCTTAGAGTGGAAGAAAATGACCTAACTGTTAAACCAATGACACAAACGCACTAATTGGATGCACATGATTGGTTAAAAACCCTAATTGGATTAGAATAAGCCTAGGAAGGACGAAAATGACCTAAATGTTCAACGAATGACACAAACGCACTTATTGGATGCACAAAATTGGTTAAAAACCCTAATTGGATTAGAATAAGCCTAGGGAGGACGAAAATTAACTAAATGTTCAACGAATGACACAAACGCACTTATTGGATGCACAAAATTGGTTAAAAACCCTAATTAGATTAGAATAAGCCTAGGGAGGACGAAAATTAACTAAATGTTCAACGAATGACACAAACGCACTTATTGGATGTACATGATTGGTTAAACACCCTATTTGGATTAGAATAAGCCTAAGGAGGACGAAAATGACCTAAATGTTCAAGCAATATCACAAACGCCCTTATTGGATGCACAATATTGGTTAAAAACCCTAATTGGATTAGAAATAGCCTAGGGAGGACGACAATGACCTAAATGTTCAAACAATAACACAAACGCAATTATTGGATGCACAAGATTGGTTAAAAACCCTAATTAGATTAGAATAAGCCTAGGGAGGACGAAAATGACCTAAATGTTCAACCAATAACACAAACGCACTTATTGAATGCACAAGATTTGTAAAAAACCTTAATTGGATTAGAATAAGCCTAGGGAGGATGAAAATGAACTAAATGTTAAACCAATGACACAAACGCACTTATTGCATGCACAAGATTGGCTAGAAACCCTAATAGGATTACAATAAGCTTAGAGTGGAAGAAAATGACCTAAATGTTAAACCAATAACACAAACGCACTAATTGGATGCACAAGATTGGTTAAAAATCCTAATTTGATTAGAATAAGCCTAGGGAGGACGAAAATGACCTAAATGTTCATCCAATAACACAAACGCACTTATTGAATGCACAAGATTGGTTAAAAACCTTAATTGGATTAGAATAAGCCTAGGGAGGACGAAAATGACCTAAATGTTCCACGAAAACACAAACACACTTATTGGATGCACAAGATTTGTTAAAAACCCTAATTAGATTAGAATAAGCCTAGGGAGGACGAAAATTAACTAAATGTTCAACGAATGACACAAACGCACTTATTGGATGCACAAAATTGGTTAAAAACCCTAATTAGATTAGAATAAGCCTAGGTAGGACGAAAATTAACTAAATGTTCAACGAATGACACAAACGCACTTATTGGATGTATAAAATTGTTTAAAAACCCTAATTGGATTAGAATAAGCCTAGGGAGGACGAAAATTAACTAACTGTTAAACCAATGACACAAACGCACTAATTGGATGCACATGATTGGTTAAACACCCTAATTGGATTAGAATAAGCCTTGGGAGGACGAAAATGATTAAAATGTTCAACCAATAACACAAACACACTTATTGGATGCATAAGATTGTTTAAAAACCCTAATTGGATTAGAATAAGCCTAGGGAGGACGAAAATGACCTAAATGTTCACCGAATGACACAAACGCATTTATTGGATGAACAAAATTGTTTAAAAACCCTAATTGGATAAGAATAAGCCTACGGAGAACGAAAATTAACTAAATGATAAACCAATGACACAAACGCACTTATTGGATGCACAAGATTGGCTAGAAACCCAAATAGGATTAGAATAAGCTTAGAGTGGACGAAAATGACCTAAATATTAAACCAATGACCCAAACGCACTAATTGGATGCACATGACTGGTTAAAAACCCTAATTGGATTAGAATAAGCCTAGGGAGGATGAAAATGACCTAAATGTTCAACGAATGACAAAAACGCACTTATTGGATGCACAAAATTGGTTAAAAACCCTATTTGGATTAGAATAAGCCTAGGGAGGACGAAAATTAACTAAATGTTCAACGAATGACACAAACGCACTTATTGGATGCAAAAAATTGTTTAAAAACTCTAATTGGATTAGAATAAGCCTAGGGAGGACGAAAATGACCTAAATATTCAGCCAATAACACAAACGCCCTGATTGGATGCACAAGATTGGTTAAAAACCCTAATTTGATTAGAATAAGCCTAAGGAGGACGAAAATGACCTAAATGTTCAAACAATAACACAAACGCACTTATTGGATGCACAAGATTGGTTAAAAACCCTAATTGGATTAGAATTAGCATAGGGAGGACGAAAATGACCTAAATGTTCAACCAATAACACAAACACACTTATTGGATGCATAAGATTGGTTAAAAACCCTAATTGGATTAGAATAAGCCTAGGAAGGACGAAAATGAACTAAATGTTAAACCAATGACACAAACAAACTTATTGGATGCACAAGATTGTCTAGAAACCCTAATAGGATTAGAATAAGCCTATAGTGGACGAAAATCACCTAAATGTTAAACCAATGACACAAACGCACTAATTGGATGCACATGATTGGTTAAAAACCCTAATTGGATTAGAATAAGCCTAGGGAGGATGAAAATGACCTAAATGTTCAAACAATAACACAAACGCAGTTATTGGATGCACAAGATTGGTTAAAAACCCTAATTGGATTAAAATAAGTCTAGGGAGGACAAAAATGACCTAAATGTTCAACCAATAACACAAACGCACTTATTGGATGCACAAGATTGGTTAAAAACCCTAATAGGATTAGAATAAGCTTAGAGTGGACGAAAATGACCTAAATGGTAAACCAGTGACACAAACGCACTAATTGGATGCACATGATTGGTTAAAAACCATAATTGGATTAGAATAAGCCTAGGGAGACTGAAAATGACCTAAATGTTCAAACAATAACACAAACGCAGTTATTGGATGCACAAGATTGGTTAAAAACCCTAATTGGATTAAAATAAGCCTAGGGAGGACAAAAATGAACTAAATGTTAAACCAATGACACAAGCACACTTATTGGATGCACAAGATTGGCTAGAAACCTTAATAGGATTAGAATAAGCCTAGAGTGGATGCAAATGACCTAAATGTTAAACCAATGACACAAACGCACTAATTGGATGCACATTGTTGTTTAAAAACCCTAATTGGATTAGAATAAGCCTAGGGAGGACGAAAATGACCTAAATGTTCAAACAATAACACAAACGCACTTATTGGATGCACAAGATAGGTTAAAAACCCTAACTGGATTAGAATAAGCCTAGGGAGGACGAAAATGACCTAAATGTTCAACCAATGACACAAACGCACTTATTGGATGCACAAAATTGGCCAGAAACCCTAATAGGATTAGAATAAGCTTAGAGTGGACGAAAATGACCTAAATGTTAAAACAGTGACACAAACGCACTAATTGGATGCACATGATTGGTTAAAAACCCTAATTGGATTAGAATAAGCCTAGAGAGGACGAAAATGACCTAAATGTTCAACCAATAACACAAACGCACTTATTGGATGCACAAGATTGGTTAAAAACCCAAATTGGATTAGAATAAGCCTAGGGAGGACGAAAATTAACTAATAGTTCAACGAATGACACAAACGCACTTATTGGATGCATAAAATTGTTTAAAAACCCTAATTGGATTAGAATAAGCCTAGGGAGGACGAAAATTAACTAACTGTTAAGCCAATGACACAAACGCACTAATTGGATGCACGTGATTGGTTAAAAACCCTAATTTGATTAGAATAAGCCTAGGGAGGACGAAAATGACCTAAATGTTCAAGCAATAACACAAACGCCCTGATTGGATGCACAAGATTAGTTAAAAACCCTAATTTGATTAGAATAAGCATCGGGAGGACAAAAATGACCTAAATGTTCAAACAATAACACAAACGCACTTATTGGATGCACAAGATTGGTTAAAAACCCAAATTGGATTAGAATAAGCCTAGGGAGGACGACAATGACCTAAATGTTCAACCAATGACACAAACGCACTTATGGGATGCACAAGAGTGGTTAAAAACCCTAATTGGGTTATAATAAGCCTAGGGAGGACGAAAATGACCTAAATGTCTAACCAATGACACAAACGCATTATTGGATGCATAAATTGGTTAAAAACCCTAATTGGATTAGAATAAGCCTATTGAGGACGAAAATTAACGAAATGTTAAACCAATGACACAAACACACTTATTGGATGCACAAGATTGGCTAGAAACCCAAATAGGATTAGAATAAGCTTAGAGTGGACGAAAATGACCTAAATGTTAAACCAATGACACAAACGCCCTTATTGGATGCACATGATTGGTTAAAAACCCTAATTGGATTAAAATAAGTCTAGGGAGGACAAAAATGACCTAAATGTTCAACCAATAACACAAACGCACTTATTGTATGCACAAGATTGGTTAAAAACCCTAATAGGATTAGAATAAGCTTAGAGTGGACGAAATTGACCTAAATGGTAAACCAGTGACACAAACGCACTAATTGGATGCGCATGATTGGTTAAAAACCCTAATTGGATTAGAATAGGCCTAGGGAGGATGAAAATGACCTAAATGTTCAAACAATAACACAAACGCAGTTATTGGATGCACAAGATTGGTTAAAAACCCTAACTGGATTAGAATAAGCCTAGGGAGGACGAAAATGACCTAAATGTTCAACCAATGACACAAACGCACTTATTGGATGCACAAAATTGGCTAGAAACCCTAATAGGATTAGAATAAGCTTAGAGTGGACGAAAATGACCTAAATGTTAAAACAGTGACACAAACGCACTAATTGGATGCACATGATTGGTTAAAAACCCTAATTGGATTAGAATAAGCCTAGAGAGGACCAAAATGACCTAAATGTTCAACCAATAACACAAACGCACTTATTGGATGCACAAGATTGGTTAAAAACCCAAATTGGATTAGAATAAGCCTAGGGAGGACGAAAATTAACTAATAGTTCAACGAATGACACAAACGCACTTATTGGATGCATAAAATTGTTTAAAAACCCTAATTGGATTAGAATAAGCCTAGGGAGGACGAAAATTAACTAACTGTTAAACCAATAACACAAACGCACTAATTGGATGCACGTGATTGGTTAAAAACCCTAATTTGATTAGAATAAGCCTAGGGAAGACGAAAATGACCTAAATGTTCAAGCAATAACACAAACGCCCTGATTGGATGCACAAGATTAGTTAAAAACCCTAATTTGATTAGAATAAGCATCGGGAGGACAAAAATGACCTAAATGTTCAAACAATAACACAAACGCACTTATTGGATGCACAAGATTGGTTAAAAACCCTAATTGGATTAGAATAAGCCTAGGGAGGACGACAATGCCCTAAATGTTCAACCAATGACACAAACGCACTTATGGGATGCACAAGATTGGTTAAAAACCCTAATTGGGTTATAATAATCCTAGGGAGGACGAAAATGACCTAAATGTCTAACCAATGACACAAACGCATTATTGGATGCATAAATTGGTTAAAAACCCTAATTGGATTAGAATAAGCCTATTGAGGACGAAAATTAACGAAATGTTAAACCAATGACACAAACACACTTATTGGATGCACAAGATTGGCTAGAATCCCAAATAGGATTAGAATAAGCTTAGAGTGGACGAAAATGACCTAAATGTTAAACCAATGACACAAACGCCCTTATTGGATGCACATGATTGGTTAAAAACCCTAATTGGATTAAAATAAGTCTAGGGAGGACAAAAATGACCTAAATGTTCAACCAATAACACAAACTCACTTATTGGATGCACAAGATTGGTTAAAAACCCTAATAGGATTAGAATAAGCTTAGAGTGGACGAAAATGACCTAAATGGTAAACCAGTGACACAAACGCACTAATTGGATGCACATGATTGGTTAAAAACCCTAATTGGATTAGAATAAGCCTAGGGAGGATGAAAATGACCTAAATGTTCAAACAATAACACAAACGCAGTTATTGGATGCTCAAGATTGGTTAAAAACCCTAATTGGATTAGAATAAGCCTAGGGAGGACAAAAATGAACTAAATGTTAAACCAATGTAACAAGCACACTTATTGGATGCACAAGATTGGCTAGAAACCGTAATAGGATTAGAATAAGCCTAGAGTGGATGAAAATGACCCAAATGTTAAACCAATGACACAAACGCACTAATTGGATGCACATGATTGTTTAAAAACCCTAATTGGATTAGAATAAGCCTAGGGAGGACGAAAATGACCTAAATGTTCAAACAATAACACAAACGCACTTATTGGATGCACAATATAGGTTAAAAACCCTAACTGGATTAGAATAAGCCTAGGGAGGACGAAAATGACCTAAATGTTCAACCAATGACACAAACGCACTTATTGGATGCACAAAATTGGCTAGAAACCCTAATAGGATTAGAATAAGCTTAGAGTGGATGAAAATGACCTAAATGTTAAAACAATGACACAAGCGCACTAATTGGATGCACATGATTGGTTAAAAACCCTAATTGGATTAGAATAAACCTAGAGAGGACGAAAATGACCTAAATGTTCAACCAATAACACAAACGCACTTATTGGATGCACAAGATTGGTTAAAAACCCAAATTGGATTAGAATAAGCCTAGGGAGGACGAAAATTAACTAATAGTTCAACGAATGACACAAACGCACTTATTGGATGCATAAAATTGTTTAAAAACCCTAATTGGATTAGAATAAGCCTAGGGAGGACGAAAATTAACTAACTGTTAAACAAATGACACAAACGCACTAATTGGATGCACGTGATTGGTTAAAAACCCTAATCTGATTAGAATAAGCCTAGAGGAGGACGAAAATGACCTAAATGTTCAAGCAATAACACAAACGCCCTGATTGGATGCACAAGATTAGTTAAAAACCCTAATTTGATTAGAATAAGCCTCGGGAGGACAAAAATGACCTAAATGTTCAAACAATAACACAAACGCACTTATTGGATGCACAAGATTGGTTAAAAACCCTAATTGGATTAGAATAAGCCTAGGGAGGACGACAATGACCTAAATGTTCAACCAATGACACAAACGCACTTATGGGATACACAAGATTGGTTAAAAACCCTAATTGGGTTATAATAAGCCTAGGGAGGACGAAAATGACCTAAATGTCTAACCAATGACACAAACGCATTATTGGATGCATAAATTGGTTAAAAACCCTAATTGGATTAGAATAAGCCTATTGAGGACGAAAATTAACGAAATGTTAAACCAATGACACAAACACACTTATTGGATGCACAAGATTGGCTAGAAACCCAAATAGGATTAGAATAAGCTTAGAGTGGACGAAAATGGCCTAAATGTTAAACCAATGACACAAACGCCCTTATTGGATGCACATGATTGGTTAAAAACCCTAATTGGATTAAAATAAGTCTAGGGAGGACAAAAATGACCTAAATGTTCAACCAATAACACAAACGCACTTATTGGATGCACAAGATTGGTTAAAAACCCTAATAGGATTAGAATAAGCTTAGAGTGGACGAAAATGACCTAAATGGTAAACCAGTGACACAAACGCACTAATTGGATGCACATGATTGGTTAAAAACCCTAATTGGATTAGAATAAGCCTAGGGAGGATGAAAATGACCTAAATGTTCAACCAATAACACAAACGCACTTATTGGATGCACAAGATTGTTTAAAAACCCTAATTGGATTAGAATAAGCATAGGGAGGACGAAAATGACCTAAATGTTCAACCAATGACACAAACGCACTTATTGAATACACAAAATTGGTTAAAAACCGTAATTGGATTAGATTTAGCCTAGGGAGGACGAAAATGAACTAAATGTTAAACCAATGACACAAACGCACTAATTGGATGCACATGATTGGTTAAAAACCCTAATTGGATTAGAATAAGCCTAGGGAGGACGAAAGTGACCAAAATGTTCAACCAATAACACAAACGCACTTATTGGATGCATAGGATTGGTTAAAAACCCTAATTGGATTAGAATAAGCATAGGGAGGACGAAAATTAACTAAATGTTCAACGAATGACACAAACGCACTTATTGGATGCACAAAATATGTTAAAAACCCTAATTAGATTAGAATAAGCCTAGGGAGGACGAAAATTAACTAAATGTTCAACGAATGACACAAACGCACTTATTGGATGCATTAAATTGTTTAAAAACCCTAATTGGATTTGAATAAGCCTACGGAGAACGAAAATTAACTAAATGATAAACCAATGACACAAACGCACTTATTGGATGCACAAGATTGGCTAGAAACCCAAATAGGATTAGAATAAGCTTAGAGTGGACGAAAATGACCTAAATGTTAAACCAATGACATAAACGCCCTTATTGCATGCACAAGATTGGCTAGAAACCCTAATAGGATTACAATAAGCTTAGAGTGGAAGAAAATGACCTAAATGTTAAACCAATAACACAAACGCACTTATTGGATGCACAAGATTGGTTAAAAATCCTAATTTGATTAGAATAAGCCTAGGGAGGACGAAAATGACCTAAATGTTCAGCCAATAACATAAACGCCCTGATTGGATGCACAAGATTGGTTAAAAACCCTAATTTGATTAGAATAAGCCTAAGGAGGACGAAAATGACCTAAATGTTCAAACAATAACACAAATGCACTTATTGGATGCACAAGATTGGTTAAAAACCCTAATTGGATTAGAATTAGCATAGGGAGGACGAAAATGACCTAAATGTTCAACCAATAACACAAACACACTTATTGGATGCATAAGATTGGTTAAAAACCCTAATTGGATTAGAATAAGCCTAGGAAGGACGAAAATGAACTAAATGTTAAACCAATGACACAAACACACTTATTGGATGCACAAGATTGGCTAGGAACCCTAATAGGATTAGAATAAGCTTAGAGTGGACGAAAATGACCTAAATGGTAAACCAGTGACACAAACACACTAATTGGATGCACATGATTGGTTAAACACCCTAATTGGATTAGAATAAGCATAGGGAGGACGAAAATGACCTAAATGTTCAACCAATAACACAAACGCACTTATTGGATGCACAAGATTGGTTAAAAACCCTAATTGGATTAGAATAAGCATAGGGAGGACGAAAATGACCTAAATGTTCAACCAATGACACAAACGCACTTATTGAATACACAAAATTGGTTAAAAACCGTAATTGGATTAGATTTAGCCTAGGGAGGACGAAAATGAACTAAATGTTAAACCAATGACACAAACGCACTAATTGGATGCACATGATTGGTTAAAAACCCTAATTGGATTAGAATAAGCCTAGGGAGGATGAAAGTGACCAAAATGTTCAACCAATAACACAAACGAACTTATTGGATTCATAAGATTGGTTAAAAACCCTAATTGGATTAGAATAAGCCTAGGGAGGACAAAAATGACCTAAATGTTCATCGAATGACACAAACACACTTTAATGATGCACAAAATTGTTTAAAAACCCTAATTGGATTAGAATAAGCCTAGGGAGAACGAAAATTAACTAAATGATAAACCAATGACACAAACGCACTTATTGGATGCACAAGATTGGCTAGAAACCCAAATAGGATTAGAGTGGACGAAAATGACCTAACTGTTAAACCAATGACACAAACGCACTAATTGGATGCACATGATTGGTTAAAAACCCTAATTGGATTAGAATAAGCCTAGGAAGGACGAAAATGACCTAAATGTTCAACGAATGACACAAACGCACTTATTGGATGCACAAAATTGGTTAAAAACTCTAATTGGATTAGAATAAGCCTAGGGAGGACGAAAATTAACTAAATGTTCAACGAATGACACAAACGCACTTATTGGATGCACAAAATTGGTTAAAAACCCTAATTAGATTAGAATAAGCCTAGGGAGGACGAAAATTAACTAAATGTTCAACGAATGACACAAACGCACTTATTGGATGTATAAAATTGTTTAAAAACCCTAATTGGATTAGAATAAGCCTAGGGAGGACGAAAATTAACTAACTGTTAAACCAATGACACAAACGCACTAATTGGATGCACATGATTGGTTAAACACCCTAATTGGATTAGAATAAGCATAGGGAGGACGAAAATGACCTAAATGTTCAAGCAATATCACAAACGCCCTTATTGGATGCACAATATTGGTTAAAAACCCTAATTAGATTAGAATAAGCCTAGGGTGGACGAAAATGACCTAAATGTTCAACCAATAACACAAACGCACTTATTGAATGCACAAGATTTGTAAAAAACCTTAATTGGATTAGAATAAGCCTAGGGAGGATGAAAATGAACTAAATGTTAAACCAATGACACAAACGCACTTATTGCATGCACAAGATTGGCTAGAAACCCTAATAGGATTACAATAAGCTTAGAGTGGAAGAAAATGACCTAAATGTTAAACCAATAACACAAACGCACTTATTGAATGCACAAGATTGGTTAAAAATCCTAATTTGATTAGAATAAGCCTAGGGAGGACGAAAATGACCTAAATGTTCATCCAATAACACAAACGCACTTATTGAATGCACAAGATTGGTTAAAAACCTTAATTGGATTAGAATAAGCCTATGGAGGACGAAAATTACCTAAATGTTCCACGAAAACACAAACACACTTATTGGATGCACAAGATTTGTTAAAAACCCTAATTGGATTAGAATAAGCCTTGGGAGGACGAAAATGATCAAAATGTTCAACCAATAACACAAAGACACTTATTGGATGCATAAGATTGTTTAAAAACCCTAATTGGATTAGAATAAGCCTAGGGAGGACGAAAATGACCTAAATGTTCACCGAATGACACAAACGCACTTATTGGATGAACAAAATTGTTTAAAAACCCTAATTGGATTAGAGTAAGCCTACGGAAAACGAAAATTAACTAAATGATAAACCAATGACACAAACGCACTTATTGGATGCACAAGATTGGCAAGAAACCCAAATAGGATTAGAATAAGCTTAGAGTGGAAGAAAATGACCTAAATGTTAAACCAATGACCCAAACGCACTAATTGGATTCACATGATTGGTTAAAAACCCTAATTGGATTAGAATAAGCCTAGGGAGGATGAAAATGACCTAAATGTTCAACGAATGACAAAAACGCACTTATTGGATGCACAAAATTGGTTAAAAACCCTATTTGGATTAGAATAAGTCTAGGGAGGACGAAAATTAACTAAATGTTCAACGAATGACACAAACGCACTTATTGGATGCAAAAAATTGTTTAAAAACCCTAATTGGATTAGAATAAGCCTAGGGAGGACGAAAATGACCTAAATGTTCAGCCAATAACACAAACGCCCTGATTGGATGCACAAGATTGGTTAAAAACCCTAATTTGATTAGAATAACCCTAAGGAGGACGAAAACGACCTAAATGTTCAAACAATAACACAAACGCACTTATTGGATGCACAAGATTGGTTAAAAACCCTAATTGGATTAGAATTAGCATAGGGAGGACGAAAATGACCTAAATGTTCAACCAATAACACAAACACACTTATTGGATGCATAAGATTGGTTAAAAACCCTAATTGGATTAGAATAAGCCTACGAAGGACGAAAATGAACTAAATGTTAAACCAATGACACAAACAAACTTATTGGATGCACAAGATTGGCTAGAAACCCTAATAGGATTAGAATAAGCCTATAGTGGACGAAAATGACCTAAATGTTAAACCAATGACAAAAACGCACTAATTGGATGCACATGATTGGTTAAAAACCCTAATTGGATTAGAATAAGCCTAGGGAGGACGAAAATGACCTAAATGTTCAAGCAATAACACAAACGCAGTTATTGGATGCACAAGATTGGTTAAAAACCCTAATTGGATTAGAATTAGCATAGAGAGGACGAAAATGACCTAAATGTTCAACCAATGACACAAACCCACTTATTGGATGCACAAGATTGGTTAAAAACACTAATTGGATTAGAATAAGCCTAGGGAGGACGAAAATGACCTAAATGTTCAACCAATGACACAAACGCACTTATTGGATGCACAAAATTGGCTAGAAACCCTAATAGGATTAGAATAAGCTTAGAGTGGACAAAAATTACCTAAATGTTAAACCAGTGACACAAACGCACTAATTGGATGCACATGATTGGTTAAAACCCCTAATTGGATTAGAATAAGCCTAGGGAGGACGAAATGACCTAAATATTCAAACAATAACACAAACGCACTTATTGGATGCACAAGATAGGTTCAAAACCCTAACTGGATTACAATAAGCCTAGGGAGGACGAAAATGAACTTAATGTTAAACCAATGACACAAACACACTTATTGGATGCACAAGATTGGCTAGAAACCCTAATAGGATTAGAATAAGCTTAGAGTGGACGAAAATGACCTAAATGTTAAACCAGTGACACAAACGCACTAATTGGATGCACAAGATTGGTTAAAAACCCTAATTGGATTAGAATAAGCCTAGGGAGGACGAAAATGACCTAAATGTTCAACCAATAACACAAACGCACTTATTGCATGCACAAGATTGGTTAAAAACCCAAATTGGATTAGAATAAGCCTAGGGAGGATGAAAATGACCTAAATGTTCAACCAATGACACAAACGCCCTTATTGAATACACAAAATTGACTAAAAACCGTAATTGGATTAGAATAAGCCTAGGGAGGACGAAAATGAACTAAATGTTAAACCAATGACACAAACGCACTAATTGGATGCACATGAGTGGTTAAAAAGCCTAATTGGATTAGAATAAGCATAGGGAGGACGATAATGACCTAAATGATCAAACAATAACACAAACGCACTTATTGGATGCACAAGATTGGCTAGAAACCCTAATAGGATTAGAATAAGCTTAGAGTGGACGAAAATTACCTAAATGTTAAACCAGTGACACAAACGCACTTATTGGATGCACAAAATTGGCTAGAAACCCTAATAGGATTAGAATAAGCTTAGAGTGGACAAAAATTACCTAAATGTTAAACCAGTGACACAAACGCACTAATTGGATGCACATGATTGGTTAAAACCCCTAATTGGATTAGAATAAGCCTAGGGAGGACGAAATGACCTAAATATTCAAACAATAACACAAACGCACTTATTGGATGCACAAGATAGGTTCAAAACCCTAACTGGATTACAATAAGCCTAGGGAGGACGAAAATGAACTTAATGTTAAACCAATGACACAAACACACTTATTGGATGCACAAGATTGGCTAGAAACCCTAATAGGATTAGAATAAGCTTAGAGTGGACGAAAATGACCTAAATGTTAAACCAGTGACACAAACGCACTAATTGGATGCACAAGATTGGTTAAAAACCCTAATTGGATTAGAATAAGCCTAGGGAGGACAAAAATGACCTAAATGTTCAACCAATAACACAAACGCACTTATTGCATGCACAAGATTGGTTAAAAACCCAAATTGGATTAGAATAAGCCTAGGGAGGATGAAAATGACCTAAATGTTCAACCAATGACACAAACGCCCTTATTGAATACACAAAATTGACTAAAAACCGTAATTGGATTAGAATAAGCCTAGGGAGGACGAAAATGAACTAAATGTTAAACCAATGACACAAACGCACTAATTGGATGCACATGAGTGGTTAAAAAGCCTAATTGGATTAGAATAAGCATAGGGAGGACGATAATGACCTAAATGTTCAACGAACGACACAAACGCACTTATTGGTTGCACAAAATTGGTTAAAAACCCTAATTGGATTAGAATAAGCCTAGGGAGGATGAAAATTAACTAAATGTTCAACGAATGACACAAACGCACTTATTGGATGCATAAAATTGTTTAAAAACCCTAATTGGATTAGAATAAGCCTAGGGAGGACGAAAATTAACTAACTGTTAAACCAATGATACAAACGCACTAATTGGATGCACGTGATTGGTTAAAAACCCTAATTTGATTAGAATAAGCCTAGGGAGGACGAAAATGACCTAAATGTTCAAGCAATAACACAAACGCCCTGATTGGATGCACAAGATTGGTTAAAAACCCTAATTTGATTAGAATAAGCCTAGGGAGGACGAAAAATGACCTAAATGTTCAAACAATAACACAAACGCACTTATTGGATGCACAAGATTGGCTAGAAACCAAAATAGGATTAGAATAAGCTTAGAGTGGACGAAAATGACCTAAACGTTAAACCAATGACACAAACGCACTTATTGGATGCACATGATTGGTTAAAAACCCTAATTGGATTAAAATAAGTCTAGGGAGGACAAAAATGACCTAAATGTTCAACCAATAACACTAACACAGTTATTGGATGCATAAGATTGGTTAAAAAACCTAATTGGATTATAATAAGCCTAGGAAGGACGAAAATGAACTAAATGTTAAACCAATGACACAAACACACTTATTGGATGCACAAGACTGGCTAGAAACCCTAATAGGATTAGAATAAGCCTAGAGTGGACGAAAATGACCTAAATGTTAAACCAATGACACAAACGCACTAATTGGATGCACATGATTGGTTAAAAACCCTAATTGGATTAGAATAAGCCTAGGGAGGACGAATATGACCTAAATGTTCAAGCAATAACACAAACGCAGTTATTGGATGCACAAGATTGGTTAAAAACCTTAATTGGATTAGAATAAGCCTACGGAGGACAAAAATGACCTAAATGTTCAACGAATAACACAAACGCACTTATTGGATGCACAAGATTGGTTAAAAACCCTAATTGGATTAGAATAAGCCTAGGGAGGACGAAAATGACCTAAATGTTCAACCAATGACACAAACGCACTAATTACATGCACATGATTGGTTTAAAACCCTAATTGGATTAGAATAAGCCTAGGGAGGACGAAAATGACTTAAATGTTTAACCAATGACACAAACGAACTTATTGAATACACAAAATTGGTTAAAAACCATAATTGGATTAGAATAAGCCTAGGGAGGACGAAAATGAACTAAATGTTAAACCAATGACACAAACGCACTAATTGGATGCACATAATTGTTTAAAAACACTAATTGGATTAGAATAAGCCTAGGGAGGACGAAACTGACCTAAATGTTCAAACAATAACACAAACGCACTTATTGGATGCACAAGATAGGTTAAAAACCCAAACTGGATTAGAATAAGCCTAGGGAGGACGAAAATGACCTAAATGTTCAACCAATAACACAAACGCACTTATTGGATGCACAAGATAGGTTAAAAACCCTAACTGGATTAGAATAAGCCTTGGGAGGACGAAAATGAACTAAATGTTAAACCAATGACAGAAACACACTTATTGGATGCACAAGATTGGCTAGAAACCCTAATAGGATTAGAATAAGCTTAGAGTGGACGAAAATGACCTAAATGTTAAACCAGTGACACAAACGCACTAATTGGATGCACATGATTGGTTAAAAACCCTAATTGGATTAGAATAAGCCTAGGGAGGACGAAAATGACCTAAATGATCAAACAATAACACAAACGCACTTATTGGATGCACAAGATTGGTTAAAAACCCTAATTGGATTAGAATAAGCCTAGGGAGGACGAAAATGAACTAAATGTTAAACCAATGACACAAACGAACTAATTGGATGCACATAATTGTTTAAAAACACTAATTGGATTAGAATAAGCCTAGGGAGGACGAAAATGACCTAAATGTTCAAACAATAACACAAACGCACTTATTGGATGCACAAGATAGGTTAAAAACCCAAACTGGATTAGAATAAGGCTAGGGAGGACGAAAATGACCTAAATTTTCAACCAATAACACAAACGCACTTATTGGATGCACAAGATAGGTTAAAAACCGTAATTGGATTAGAATAAGCCTAGGGAGGACGAAAATGAACTAAATCTTAAACCAATGACACAAACATACTTATTGGATGCACAAGATTGGCTAGAAACCCTAATAGGATTAGAATAAGCTTAGAGTGGACGAAAATGACCTAAATGTTAAACCAGTGACACAAACGCACTAATTGGATGCACATGATTGGTTAAAAACCCTAATTGGATTAGAATAAGCCTAGGGAGGACGAAAATGACCTAAATGTTCAACCAATAACACAAACGCACTTATTGGATGCACAAGATTGGTTAAAAACCCTAATTGGATTAGAATAAGCCTAGGGAGGACGAAAATGACCTAAATGTTCAACAAATGACACAAACGCACTTATTGAATACACAAAATTGGTTAAAAACCATAATTGGATTAGGATAAGCCTAGGGAGGACGAAAATGAACTAAATGTTAAACCAATGACACAAACACACTTATTGGATGCACAAGATTGGCTAGAAACTCTAATAGGATTAGAGTAAGCTTAGAGTGGACGAAAATGACCTAAATGTTAAACCAATGACACAAACGCACTAATTGGATGCACATGATTGGTTAAAAACCCTAATTGGATTAGAATAAGCCTAGGGAGGACGAAAATGACCTAAATGTTCAAGCAATAACACAAACGCAGTTATTGGATGCACAAGATTGGTTAAAAACCTTAATTGGATTAGAATAAGCCTACGGAGGACAAAAATGACCTAAATGTTCAACGAATAACACAAACGCACTTATTGGATGCACAAGATTGGTTAAAAACCCTAATTGGATTAGAATAAGCCTAGGGAGGACGAAAATGACCTAAATGTTCAACCAATGACACAAACGCACTAATTACATGCACATGATTGGTTTAAAACCCTAATTGGATTAGAATAAGCCTAGGGAGGACGAAAATGACTTAAATGTTTAACCAATGACACAAACGAACTTATTGAATACACAAAATTGGTTAAAAACCATAATTGGATTAGAATAAGCCTAGGGAGGACGAAAATGAACTAAATGTTAAACCAATGACACAAACGCACTAATTGGATGCACATAATTGTTTAAAAACACTAATTGGATTAGAATAAGCCTAGGGAGGACGAAACTGACCTAAATGTTCAAACAATAACACAAACGCACTTATTGGATGCACAAGATAGGTTAAAAACCCAAACTGGATTAGAATAAGCCTAGGGAGGACGAAAATGACCTAAATGTTCAACCAATAACACAAACGCACTTATTGGATGCACAAGATAGGTTAAAAACCCTAACTGGATTAGAATAAGCCTTGGGAGGACTAAAATGAACTAAATGTTAAACCAATGACAGAAACACACTTATTGGATGCACAAGATTGGCTAGAAACCCTAATAGGATTAGAATAAGCTTAGAGTGGACGAAAATGACCTAAATGTTAAACCAGTGACACAAACGCACTAATTGGATGCACATGATTGGTTAAAAACCCTAATTGGATTAGAATAAGCCTAGGGAGGACGAAAATGACCTAAATGATCAAACAATAACACAAACGCACTTATTGGATGCACAAGATTGGTTAAAAACCCTAATTGGATTAGAATAAGCCTAGGGAGGACGAAAATGAACTAAATGTTAAACCAATGACACAAATGCACTAATTGGATGCACATAATTGTTTAAAAACACTAATTGGATTAGAATAAGCCTAGGGAGGACGAAAATGACCTAAATGTTCAAACAATAACACAAACGCACTTATTGGATGCACAAGATAGGTTAAAAACCCAAACTGGATTAGAATAAGCCTAGGGAGGACGAAAATGACCTAAATGTTCAACCAATAACACAAACGCACTTATTGGATGCACAAGATAGGTTAAAAACCTTAATTGGATTCAAATAAGCCTTGGGAGGACGAAAATGACCTAAATGTTCAACTAATGACACAAACGCACTAATTGGATGCACATAATTGTTTAAAAACCCTAATTGGATTAGAATAAGCCTATGGAGGACGAAAATGAACTAAATGTTAAACCAATGACACAAACACACTTATTGGATGCACAAGATTGGCTAGAAACCCTAATAGGATTAGAATAAGCTTAGAGTGGACGAAAATGACCTAAATGTTAAACCAGTGACACAAACGCACTAATTGGATGCACATGATTGGTTAAAAACCATAATTGGATTAGAATAAGCCTAGGGAGGACGAAAATGACCTAAATGATCAAACAATAACACAAACGCACTTATTGGATGCACAAGATTGGTTAAAAACCCTAATTGGATTAGAATAAGCCTAGGGAGGACGAAAATGACCTAAATGTTCAACCAATGACACAAACGCACTTATTGGATGCACAAAGTTGGCTAGAAACCCTAATAGGATTAGAATAAGCTTAGAGTGGACAAAAATTACCTAAATGTTAAACCAGTGACACATACGCACTAATTGGATGCACATGATTGGTTAAAACCCCTAATTGGATTAGAATAAGCCTAGGGAGGACGAAATGACCTAAATATTCAAACAATAACACAAACGCACTTATTGGATGCACAAGATAGGTTCAAAACCCTAACTGGATTACAATAAGCCTAGGGAGGACGAAAATGAACTTAATGTTAAACCAATGACACAAACACACTTATTGGATGCACAAGATTGGCTAGAAACCCTAATAGGATTAGAATAAGCTTAGAGTGGACGAAAATGACCTAAATGTTAAACCAGTGACACAAACGCACTAATTGGATGCACAAGATTGGTTAAAAACCCTAATTGGATTAGAATAAGCCTAGGGAGGACAAAAATGACCTAAATGTTCAACCAATAACACAAACGCACTTATTGCATGCACAAGATTGGTTAAAAACCCAAATTGGATTAGAATAAGCCTAGGGAGGATGAAAATGACCTAAATGTTCAACCAATGACACAAACGCCCTTATTGAATACACAAAATTGACTAAAAACCGTAATTGGATTAGAATAAGCCTAGGGAGGACGAAAATGAACTAAATGTTAAACCAATGACACAAACGCACTAATTGGATGCACATGAGTGGTTAAAAAGCCTAATTGGATTAGAATAAGCATAGGGAGGACGATAATGACCTAAATGTTCAACGAACGACACAAACGCACTTATTGGTTGCACAAAATTGGTTAAAAACCCTAATTGGATTAGAATAAGCCTAGGGAGGATGAAAATTAACTAAATGTT
>JBBPBP010000004.1:28185572-28199566 GCA_037974735.1 Cicer chorassanicum
AAGATAGGTTAAAAACCCTAATTGGATTAGAATAAGCCTAGGGAGGACGAAAATGACCTAAATGTTAAACCAATGACACAAACGTACTAATTGGATGCACATGATTGTTTAAAAACTCTAATTGGATTAGAATAAGCCTAGGGAGGAAGAAAATGACCTAAATGTTCAAACAATAACACAAATGCACTTATTGGATGCACAAGATAGGATAAAAACCCTAATTGGATTAGAATAAGCCTAGGGAGGACGAAAATGACCTAAATGTTAAACCAATGACACAAACGTACTAATTGGATGCACATGATTGTTTAAAAACTCTAATTGGATTAGAATAAGCCTAGGGAGGAAGAAAATGACCTAAATGTTCAAACAATAACACAAACGCACTTATTGGATGCACAAGATTGGTTAAAAACCCTAATTGGATTAGAATAAGCCTAGGGAGGACGAAAATGAACTAAATGTTAAACCAATGACACAAACACACTTATTGGATGCAGAGGATTGGCTAGAAACCGTAATAGGATTTGAATAAGCTTAGAGTGGACGAAAATGACCTAAATGTTAAACAAGTGACACAAACGCACTAATTGGATGCACATGATTGGTTAAAAACCCTAATTGGATTAGACTAAGCCTTGGGAGGACGAAAAGACCTAAATGTTCAAACAATAACACAAACGCACTTATTGGATGCACAAGATAGGTTAAAAACCCTATTTGGATTAGAATAAGCCTAGGGAGGACGAAAATGACCTAAATGTTAAACTAGTGACACAGACGTACTAATTGGATGCACATGATTGTTTAAAAACTCTAATTGGATTAGAATAAGCCTAGGGAGGAAGAAAATGACCTAAATGTTCAAACAATAACACAAACGCACTTATTGGATGCACAAGATAGGATAAAAACCCTAATTGGATTAGAATAAGCCTAGGGAGGACGAAAATGACCTAAATGTTAAACCAATGACACAAACGTACTAATTGGATGCACATGATTGTTTAAAAACTCTAATTGGATTAGAATAAGCCTAGGGAGGAAGAAAATGACCTAAATGTTCAAACAATAACACAAACGCACTTATTGGATGCACAAGATTGGTTAAAAACCCTAATTGGATTAGAATAAGCCTAGGGAGGACGAAAATGAACTAAATGTTCAACCAATGACACAAACGCACTTATTGAATACACAAAATTGGTTAAAAACCGTAATTGGATTAGAATAAGCCTAGGGAGGACGAAAATGACCTAAATGTTAAACCAATGACACAAACGTACTAATTGGATGCACATGATTGTTTAAAAACTCTAATTGGATTAGAATAAGCCTAGGGAGGAAGAAAATGACCTAAATGTTCAAACAATAACACAAACGCACTTATTGGATGCACAACATTGGTTAAAAACCCTAATTGGATTAGAATAAGCCTAGGGAGGACGAAAATGAACTAAATGTTAAACCAATGACACAAACACACTTATTGGATGCACAAGATTGGCTAGAAACCGTAATAGGATTAGAATAAGCCTAGAGTGGATGAAAATGACCTAAATGTTAAACCAATGACACAAACGTACTAATTTGATGCACATGATTGTTTAAAAACCCTAATAGGATTAGAATAAGCTTAGAGTGGACGAAAATGACCTAAATGTTCAACCAATAACACAAACGCACTTATTGGATGCACAAGATTGGTTAAAAACCCTAATTGGTTTAGAATAAGCCTAGGGAGGACGAAAATGACCTAAATGTTCAACCAATGACACAAACGCACTTATTGGATGCACAAAATTGGTTAAAAACCGTAATTGGATTAGAATAAGCCTAGGGAGGACGAAAATGAACTAAATGTTAAACCAATGACACAAACACACTTATTGGATGCACAAGATTGGCTAGAAACTGTAATAGGATTAGAATAAGCCTAGAGTGGATGAAAATGACCTAAATGTTAAACCAATGACACAAACGTACTAATTTGATGCACATGATTGTTTAAAAACCCTAATAGGATTAGAATAAGCTTAGAGTGGACGAAAATGACCTAAATGTTCAACCAATAACACAAACGCACTTATTGGATGCACAAGATTGGTTAAAAACCCTAATTGGTTTAGAATAAGCCTAGGGAGGACGAAAATGACCTAAATGTTCAACCAATGACACAAACGCACTTATTGGATGCACAAAATTGGTTAAAAACCGTAATTGGATTAGAATAAGCCTAGGGAGGACGAAAATGAACTAAATGTTTAACCAATGACACAAACATACTTATTGGATGCAAGAGATTGGCTAGAAACCCTAATAGGATTAGAATAAGCTTAGAGTGGACGAAAATGACCTAAATGTTAAACCAGTGACACAAACGCACTAATTGGATGCACATGATTGGTTAAAAACCCTAATTGGATTAGACTAAGCCTAGGGAGGACGAAATGACCTAAATGTTCAAACAATAAAACAAACGCACTTATTGGATGCACATGATTGTTTAAAAACTCTTATTGGATTAGAATAAGCCTAGGGATGAAGAAAACGACCTCAATGTTCAAACAATAACACAAACGCACTTATTGGATGCACAAGATAGGTTAAAAACCCTAATTGGATTAGAATAAGCCTAGGGAGGACGAAAATGACCTAAATGTTAAACCAATGACACAAACGTACTAATTGGATGCACATGATTGTTTAAAAACTCTAATTGGATTAGAATAAGCCTAGGGAGGAAGAAAATGACCTAAATGTTCAAACAATAACACAAACGCACTTATTGGATGCACAAGATTGGTTAAAAACCGTAGTTGGATTAGAATAAGCCTAGGGAGGACGAAAATGAACTAAATGTTAAACCAATGACACAAACATACTTATTGGATTCACAAGATTTGCTAGAAACCCTAATAGGATTAGAATAAACTTAGAGTGGACGAAAATGACCTAAATGTTAAACCAGTGACACAAACGCACTAATTGGATGCACATGATTGGTTAAAAACCCTAATTGGATTAGAATAAGCCTAGGGAGGACGAAATGACCTAAATGTTCAAACAATAACACAAACGCACTTATTGGATGCACAAGATAGGTTAAAAACCCTAATTGGATTAGAATAAGCCTAGGGAGGACGAAAATGACCTAAATGTTAAACCAATGACACAAACGTACTAATTGGATGCACATGATTGTTTAAAAACTCTAATTGGATTAGAATAAGCCTAGGGAGGAAGAAAATGACCTAAATGTTCAAACAATAACACAAACGCACTTATTGGATGCACAAGATTGGTTAAAAACCCTAATTGGATTAGAATAAGCCTAGGGAGGACGAAAATGACCTAAATGTTCAACCAATGACACAAACGCACTTATTGAATACACAAAATTGGTTAAAAACCGTAATTGGATTAGAATAAGCCTAGGGAGGACGAAAATGAACTAAATGTTAAACCAATGACACAAACATACTTATTGGATGCACAAAATTGGCTAGAAACCCTAATAGGATTAGAATAAGCTTAGAGTGGACGAAAATGACCTAAATGTTAAACCAGTGACACAAACGCACTAATTGGATGCACATGATTGGTTAAAAACCCTAATTGGATTAGAATAAGCCTAGGGAGGACGAAAATGACCTAAATGTTCAAACAATAACACAAACGCACTTATTGGATGCACAAGATTGGTTAAAAACCCTAATTGGATTAGAATAAGCCTAGGGAGGACGAAAATGACCTAAATGTTCAACCAATGACACAAACGCACTTATTGGATGCACAAAATTGGTTAAAAACCGTAATTGGATTAGAATAAGCCTAGGGAGGACGAAAATGAACTAAATGTTAAACCAATGACACAAACATACTTATTGGATGCAAGAGATTGGCTAGAAACCCTAATAGGATTAGAATAAGCTTAGAGTGGACGAAAATGACCTAAATGTTAAACCAGTGACACAAACGCACTAATTGGATGCACATGATTGGTTAAAAACCCTAATTGGATTAGACTAAGCCTAGGGAGGACGAAATGACCTAAATGTTCAAACAATAACACAAACGCACTTATTGGATGCACAAGATAGGTTAAAAACCCTAATTGGATTAGAATAAGCCTAGGGAGGACGAAAATGACCTAAATGTTAAACCAATGACACAAACGTACTAATTGGATGCACATGATTGTTTAAAAACTCTAATTGGATTAGAATAAGCCTAGAGAGGAAGAAAATGACCTAAATGTTCAAACAATAACACAAACGCACTTATTGGATGCACAAGATTGGTTAAAAACCCTAATTGGATTAGAATAAGCCTAGGGAGGACGAAAATGAACTAAATGTTAAACCAATGACACAAACACACTTATTGGATGCACAAGATTGGCTAGAAACCGTAATAGGATTAGAATAAGCCTAGAGTGGATGAAAATGACCTAAATGTTAAACCAATGACACAAACGTACTAATTTGATGCACATGATTGTTTAAAAACCCTAATAGGATTAGAATAAGCTTAGAGTGGACGAAAATGACCTAAATGTTCAACCAATAACACAAACGCACTTATTGGATGCACAAGATTGGTTAAAAACCCTAATTGGTTTAGAATAAGCCTAGGGAGGACGAAAATGACCTAAATGTTCAACCAATGACACAAACGCACTTATTGGATGCACAAAATTGGTTAAAAAACCGTAATTGGATTAGAATAAGCCTAGGGAGAACGAAAATGAACTAAATGTTAAACCAATGACACAAACATACTTATTGGATGCAAGAGATTGGCTAGAAACCCTAATAGGATTAGAATAAGCTTAGAGTGGACGAAAATGACCTAAATGTTAAACCAGTAACACAAATGCACTAATTTGATGCACATGATTGGTTAAAAACCCTAATTGGATTAGACTAAGCCTAGGGAGGACGAAAAGACCTAAATGTTCAAACAATAACACAAACGCACTTATTGGATGCACAAGATAGGTTAAAAACCCTAATTGGATTAGAATAAGCCTAGGGAGGACGAAAATGACCTAAATGTTAAACTAGTGACACAGACGTACTGATTGGATGCACATGATTGTTTAAAAACTCTAATTGGATTAGAATAAGCCTAGGGAGGAAGAAAATGACCTAAATGTTCAAACAATAACACAAACGCACTTATTGGATACACAAGATAGGATAAAAACCCTAATTGGATTAGAATAAGCCTAGGGAGGACGAAAATGACCTAAATGTTAAACCAATGACACAAACGTACTAATTGGATGCACATGATTGTTTAAAAACTCTAATTGGATTAGAATAAGCCTAGGGAGGAAGAAAATGACCTAAATGTTCAAACAATAACACAAACGCACTTATTGGATGCACAAGATTGGTTAAAAACCCTAATTGGATTAGAATAAGCCTAGGGAGGACGAAAATGAACTAAATGTTCAACCAATGACACAAACGCACTTATTGAATACACAAAATTTGTTAAAAACCGTAATTGGATTAGAATAAGCCTAGGGAGGACGAAAATGACCTAAATGTTAAACCAATGACACAAACGTACTAATTGGATGCACATGATTGTTTAAAAACTCTAATTGGATTAGAATAAGCCTAGGGAGGAAGAAAATGACCTAAATGTTCAAACAATAACACAAACGCACTTATTGGATGCACAACATTGGTTAAAAACCCTAATTGGATTAGAATAAGCCTAGGGAGGACGAAAATGAACTAAATGTTAAACCAATGACACAAACACACTTATTGGATGCACAAGATTGGCTAGAAACCGTAATAGGATTAGAATAAGCCTAGAGTGGATGAAAATGACCTAAATGTTAAACCAATGACACAAACGCACTAATTGGATGCACATGATTGTTTAAAAACCCTAATTGGATTAGAATAAGCCTAGGGAGGACGAAAATGACCTAAATGTTCAAACAATAACACAAACGCACTTATTGGATGCACAAGATTGGTTAAAAACCCTAATTGGATTAGAATAAGCCTAGGGAGGACGAAAATGAACTAAATGTTAAACCAATGACACAAACACACTTATTGGATGCACAAGATTGGCTAGAAACCGTAATAGGATTAGAATAAGCCTAGAGTGGATGAAAATGACCTAAATGTTAAACCAATGACACAAACACACTAATTGGATGCACATGATTGTTTAAAAACTCTAATAGGATTAGAATAAGCTTAGAGTGGACGAAAATGACCTAAATGTTCAACCAATGACACAAACGCACTTATTGAATACACAAAATTGGTTAAAACCGTAATTGGATTAGAATAAGCCTAGGGAGGACGAAAATGACCTAAATGTTAAACCAATGACACAAACGTACTAATTGGATGCACATGATTGTTTAAAAACTCTAATTGGATTAGAATAAGCCTAGGGAGGAAGAAAATGACCTAAATGTTCAAACAATAACCCAAACGCACTTATTGGATGCACAAGATTGGTTAAAAACCCTAATTGGTTTAGAATAAGCCTAGGGAGGACGAAAATGACCTAAATGTTCAACCAATGACACAAACGCACTTATTGGATGCACAAAATTGGTTAAAAAACCGTAATTGGATTAGAATAAGCCTAGGGAGAACGAAAATGAACTAAATGTTAAACCAATGACACAAACATACTTATTGGATGCAAGAGATTGGCTAGAAACCCTAATAGGATTAGAATAAGCTTAGAGTGGACGAAAATGACCTAAATGTTAAACCAGTGACACAAACGCACTAATTGGATGCACATGATTGGTTAAAAACCCTAATTGGATTAGACTAAGCCTAGGGAGGACGAATAGACCTAAATGTTCAAACAATAACACAAACGCACTTATTGGATGCACAAGATAGGTTAAAAACCCTAATTGGATTAGAATAAGCCTAGGGAGGACGAAAATGACCTAAATGTTAAACCAGTGACACAGACGTACTAATTGGATGCACATGATTGTTTAAAAACTCTAATTGGATTAGAATAAGCCTAGGGAGGAAGAAAATGACCTAAATGTTCAAACAATAACACAAACGCACTTATTGGATGCACAAGATAGGATAAAAACCCTAATTGGATTAGAATAAGCCTAGGGAGGACGAAAATGACCTAAATGTTAAACCAATGACACAAACGTACTAATTGGATGCACATGATTGTTTAAAAACTCTAATTGGATTAGAATAAGCCTAGGGAGGAAGAAAATGACCTAAATGTTCAAACAATAACACAAACGCACTTATTGGATGCACAAGATTGGTTAAAAACCCTAATTGGATTAGAATAAGCCTAGGGAGGACGAAAATGAACTAAATGTTCAACCAATGACACAAACGCACTTATTGAATACACAAAATTGGTTAAAAACCGTAATTGGATTAGAATAAGCCTAGGGAGGACGAAAATGAACTAAATGTTAAACCAATGACACAAACATACTTATTGGATTCACAAGATTGGCTAGAAACCCTAATAGGATTAGAATAAGCTTAGAGTGGACGAAAATGACCTAAATGTTAAACCAGTGACACAAACGCACTAATTGGATGCACATGATTGGTTAAAAACCCTAATTGGATTAGAATAAGCCTAGGGAGGACGAAATGACCTAAATGTTCAAACAATAACACAAACGCACTTATTGGATGCACAAGATAGGTTAAAAACCCTAATTGGATTCGAATAAGCCTAGGGAGGACGAAAATGACCTAAATGTTAAACCAATGACACAAACGTACTAATTGGATGCACATGATTGTTTAAAAACTCTAATTGGATTAGAATAAGCCTAGAGAGGAAGAAAATGACCTAAATGTTCAAACAATAACACAAACGCACTTATTGGATGCACAAGATTGGTTAAAAACCCTAATTGGATTAGAATAAGCCTAGGGAGGACGAAAATGAACTAAATGTTAAACCAATGACACAAACACACTTATTGGATGCACAAGATTGGCTAGAAACCGTAATAGGATTAGAATAAGCCTAGAGTGGATGAAAATGACCTAAATGTTAAACCAATGACACAAACGTACTAATTTGATGCACATGATTGTTTAAAAACCCTAATAGGATTAGAATAAGCTTAGAGTGGACGAAAATGACCTAAATGTTCAACCAATAACACAAACGCACTTATTGGATGCACAAGATTGGTTAAAAACCCTAATTGGTTTAGAATAAGCCTAGGGAGGACGAAAATGACCTAAATGTTCAACCAATGACACAAACGCAGTTATTGGATGCACAAGATAGGTTAAAAACCTTAATTGGATTCAAATAAGCCTAGGGAGGACGAAAATGACCTAAATGTTCAACTAATGACACAAACGCACTAATTGGATGCACATAATTGTTTAAAAACCCTAATTGGATTAGAATAAGCCTAGGGAGGACGAAAATGACCTAAATGTTTAAACAATAACACAAACGCACTTATTGGATGCACAAGATTGGTTAAAAACCCTAATTGGATTAGAATAAGCCTATGGAGGACGAAAATGAACTAAATGTTAAACCAATGACACAAACACACTTATTGGATTCACAAGATTAGCTAGAAACCCTAATAGGATTAGAATAAGCTTAGAGTGGACGAAAATGACCTAAATGTTAAACCAGTGACACAAACGCACTAATTGGATGCACATGATTGGTTAAAAACCCTAATTGGATTAGAATAAGCATAGGGAGGACGAAATGACCTAAATGTTCAAACAATAACACAAACGCACTTATTGGATGCATAAGATAGGTTAAAAACCATAATTGGATTAGAATAAGCCTAGGGAGGACGAAAATGACCTAAATGTTAAACCAATGACACAAACGTACTAATTGGATGCACATGATTGTTTAAAAACTCTAATTGGATTAGAATAAGCTTAGGGAGGAAGAAAATGACCTAAATGTTCAAACAATAACACAAACGCACTTATTGGATGCACAAGATTGGTTAAAAACCCTAATTGGATTAGAATAAGCCTAGGGAGGACGAAAATGAACTAAATGTTAAACCAATGACACAAACACACTTATTGGATGCACAAGATTGGCTAGAAACCGTAATAGGATTAGAATAAGCCTAGAGTGGATGAAAATGACCTAAATGTTAAACCAATGACACAAACACACTAATTGGATGCACATGATTGTTTAAAAACTCTAATTTGATTAGAATAAGCCTAGGGAGGAAGAAAATGACCTAAATGTTCAAACAATAACACAAACGCACTTATTGGATGCACAAGATTGGTTAAAAACCCTAATTGGATTAGAATAAGCCTAGGGAGGACGAAAATGAACTAAATGTTAAACCAATGACACAAACACACTTATTGGATGCACAAGATTGGCTAGAAACCCTAATAGGATTAGAATAAGCTTAGAGTGGACGAAAATGACCTAAATGTTAAACCAGTGACACAAACGCACTAATTGGATGCACATGATTGGTTAAAAACCCTAATTGGATTAGAATAAGCCTAGGGAGGACGAAATGACCTAAATGTTCAAACAATAACACAAACGCACTTATTGGATGCACAAGATAGGTTAAAAACCCTAATTGGATTAGAATAAGCCTAGGGAGGACGAAAATGACCTAAATGTTAAACCAATGACACAAACGTACTAATTGGATGCACATGATTGTTTAAAAACTCTAATTGGATTAGAATAAGCCTAGAGAGGAAGAAAATGACCTAAATGTTCAAACAATAACACAAACGCACTTATTGGATGCACAAGATTGGTTAAAAACCCTAATTGGATTAGAATAAGCCTAGGGAGGACGAAAATGAACTAAATGTTAAACCAATGACACAAACACACTTATTGGATGCACAAGATTGGCTAGAAACCGTAATAGGATTAGAATAAGCCTAGAGTGGATGAAAATGACCTAAATGTTAAACCAATGACACAAACGTACTAATTTGATGCACATGATTGTTTAAAAACCCTAATAGGATTAGAATAAGCTTAGAGTGGACGAAAATGACCTAAATGTTCAACCAATAACACAAACGCACTTATTGGATGCACAAGATTGGTTAAAAACCCTAATTGGTTTAGAATAAGCCTAGGGAGGACGAAAATGACCTAAATGTTCAACCAATGACACAAACGCACTTATTGGATGCACAAAATTGGTTAAAAAACCGTAATTGGATTAGAATAAGCCTAGGGAGAACGAAAATGAACTAAATGTTAAACCAATGACACAAACATACTTATTGGATGCAAGAGATTGGCTAGAAACCCTAATAGGATTAGAATAAGCTTAGAGTGGACGAAAATGACCTAAATGTTAAACCAGTAACACAAATGCACTAATTTGATGCACATGATTGGTTAAAAACCCTAATTGGATTAGACTAAGCCTAGGGAGGACGAAAAGACCTAAATGTTCAAACAATAACACAAACGCACTTATTGGATGCACAAGATAGGTTAAAAACCCTAATTGGATTAGAATAAGCCTAGGGAGGACGAAAATGACCTAAATGTTAAACTAGTGACACAGACGTACTGATTGGATGCACATGATTGTTTAAAAACTCTAATTGGATTAGAATAAGCCTAGGGAGGAAGAAAATGACCTAAATGTTCAAACAATAACACAAACGCACTTATTGGATACACAAGATAGGATAAAAACCCTAATTGGATTAGAATAAGCCTAGGGAGGACGAAAATGACCTAAATGTTAAACCAATGACACAAACGTACTAATTGGATGCACATGATTGTTTAAAAACTCTAATTGGATTAGAATAAGCCTAGGGAGGAAGAAAATGACCTAAATGTTCAAACAATAACACAAACGCACTTATTGGATGCACAAGATTGGTTAAAAACCCTAATTGGATTAGAATAAGCCTAGGGAGGACGAAAATGAACTAAATGTTCAACCAATGACACAAACGCACTTATTGAATACACAAAATTTGTTAAAAACCGTAATTGGATTAGAATAAGCCTAGGGAGGACGAAAATGACCTAAATGTTAAACCAATGACACAAACGTACTAATTGGATGCACATGATTGTTTAAAAACTCTAATTGGATTAGAATAAGCCTAGGGAGGAAGAAAATGACCTAAATGTTCAAACAATAACACAAACGCACTTATTGGATGCACAACATTGGTTAAAAACCCTAATTGGATTAGAATAAGCCTAGGGAGGACGAAAATGAACTAAATGTTAAACCAATGACACAAACACACTTATTGGATGCACAAGATTGGCTAGAAACCGTAATAGGATTAGAATAAGCCTAGAGTGGATGAAAATGACCTAAATGTTAAACCAATGACACAAACACACTAATTGGATGCACATGATTGTTTAAAAACCCTAATAGGATTAGAATAAGCTTAGAGTGGACGAAAATGACCTAAATGTTCAACCAATAACACAAACGCACTTATTGGATGCACAAAATTGGTTAAAAACCCTAATAGGATTAGAATAAGCCTAGAGTGGATGAAAATGACCTAAATGTTAAACCAATGACACAAACGCACTAATTGGATGCACATGATTGTTTAAAAACCCTAATAGGATCAGAATAAGCTTAGAGTGGACGAAAATGACCTAAATGTTCAACCAATAACACAAACGCACTTATTGGATGCACAAGATTGGTTAAAAACCCTAATTGGTTTAGAATAAGCCTAGGGAGGACGAAAATGACCTAAATGTTCAACCAATGACACAAACGCACTTATTGGATGCACAAGATAGGTTAAAAACCTTAATTGGATTCAAATAAGCCTAGGGAGGACGAAAATGACCTAAATGTTCAACTAATGACACAAACGCACTAATTGGATGCACATAATTGTTTTAAAACCCTAATTGGATTAGAATAAGCCTAGGGAGGACGAAAATGTCCTAAATGTTCAAACAATAACACAAACGCACTTATTGGATGCACAAGATTGGTTAAAAACCCTAATTGGATTAGAATAAGCCTATGGAGGACGAAATTGAACTAAATGTTAAACCAATGACACAAACACACTTATTGGATTCACAAGATTGGCTAGAAACCCTAATAGGATTAGAATAAGCTTAGAGTGGACGAAAATAACCTAAATGTTAAACCAGTGACACAAACGCACTAATTGGATGCACATGATTGGTTAAAAACCCTAATTGGATTAGAATAAGCCTAGGGAGGACGAAATGACCTAAATGTTCAAACAATAATACAAACGCACTTATTGGATACATAAGATAGGTTAAAAACCCTAATTGGATTAGAATAAGCCTAGGGAGGACGAAAATGACCTAAATGTTAAACCAATGACACAAACGTACTAATTGGATGCACATGATTGTTTAAAAACTCTAATTGGATTAGAATAAGCCTAGGGAGGAAGAAAATGACCTAAATGTTCAAACAATAACACAAACGCACTTATTGGATGCACAAGATTGGTTAAAAACCCTAATTGGATTAGAATAAGCCTAGGGAGGACGAAAATGAACTAAATGTTAAACCAATGACACAAACACACTTATTGGATGCACAAGATTGGCTAGAAACCATAATAGGATTAGAATAAGCCTAGAGTGGATGAAAATGACCTAAATGTTAAACCAATGACACAAACGCACTAATTGGATGCACATAATTGTTTAAAAACCCTAATAGGATTAGAATAAGCATAGAGTGGACGAAAATGACCTAAATGTTCAACCAATAACACAAACGCATTTATTGGATGCACAAGATTGGTTAAAAACCCTAATTGGTTTAGAATAAGCCTAGGGAGGACGAAAATGACCTAAATGTTCAACCAATGACACAAACGCATTTATTGGATGCACAAAATTGGTTAAAAACCGTAATAGGATTAGAATAAGCCTAGAGTGGATGAAAATGACCTAAATGTTAAACCAATGACACAAACACACTTATTGGATGCACAAGATTGGCTAGAACCCTAATAGGATTAGAATAAGCTTAGAGTGGATGAAAATGACCTAAATGTTCAACCAATAACACAAACGCACTTATTGGATGCACAAGATTGGTTAAAAACCCTAATTGGATTAGAATAAGCCTAGGGAGGACGTAAATGACCTAAATGTTCAACCAATGACACAAACGCACTTATTGAATACACAAAATTGGTTAAAAACCGTAATTGGATTAGAATAAGCCTAGGGAGGACGAAAATGAACTAAATGTTAAACCAATGACACAAACATACTTATTGGATTCACAAGATTGGCTAGAAACCCTAATAGGATTAGAATAAGCTTAGAGTGGAGAAAAATGACCTAAATGTTAAACCAGTGACACAAACGCACTAATTGAATGCACATGATTGGTTAAAAACCCTAATTGGATTAGAATAAGCCTAGGGAGGACGAAATGACCTAAATGTTCAAACAATAACACAAACGCACTTATTGGATGCACAAGATAGGTTAAAAACCCTAATTGGATTAGAATAAGCCTAGGGAGGACGAAAATGACCTAAATGTTAAACCAATGACACAAACGTACTAATTGGATGCACATGATTGTTTAAAAACACTAATTGGATTAGAATAAGCCTAGGGAGGAAGAAAATGACCTAAATGTTCAAACAATAACACAAACGCACTTATTGGATGCACAAGATTGGTTAAAAACCCTAATTGGATTAGAATAAGCCTAGGGAGGACGAAAATGAACTAAATGTTAAACCAATGACACAAACACACTTATTGGATGCACAAGATTGGCTAGAAACCGTAATAGGATTAGAATAAGCCTAGAGTGGATGAAAATGACCTAAATGTTAAACCAATGACACAAATGTACTAATTGGATGCACATGATTGTTTAAAAACTCTAATTTGATTAGAATAAGCCTAGGGAGGAAGAAAATGACCTAAATGTTCAAACAATAACACAAACGCACTTATTGGATGCACAAGAT
>JBBPBP010000004.1:28199576-28248757 GCA_037974735.1 Cicer chorassanicum
TAATTGGATTAGAATAAGCCTAGGGAGGACGAAAATGAACTAAATGTTAAACCAATGACACAAACACACTTATTGGATGCACAAGATTGGCTAGAAACCGTAATTGGATTAGAATAAGCCTAGAGTGGATGAAAATGACCTAAATGTTAAACCAATGACACAAACACACTAATTGGATGCACATGATTGTTTAAAAACCCTAATAGGATTAGAATAAGCTTAGAGTGGACGAAAATGACCTAAATGTTCAACCAATAACACAAACGCACTTATTAGATGCACAAGATTGGTTAAAAACCCTAATTGGTTTAGAATAAGCCTAGGGAGGACGAAAATGACCTAAATGTTCAACCAATGACACAAACGCACTTATTGGATGCACAAAATTGGTTAAAAAACCGTAATTGGATTAGAATAAGCCTAGGGAGGACGAAAATGAACTAAATGTTAAACCAATGACACAAACATACTTATTGGATGCAAGAGATTGGCTAGAAACCCTAATAGGATTAGAATAAGCTTAGAGTGGACGAAAATGACCTAAATGTTAAACCAGTGACACAAACGCACTAATTGGATGCACATGATTGGTTAAAAACCCTAATTGGATTAGACTAAGCCTAGGGAGGACGAAATGACCTAAATGTTCAAACAATAAAACAAACGCACTTATTGGATGCACATGATTGTTTAAAAACTCTTATTGGATTAGAATAAGCCTAGGGATGAAGAAAACGACCTCAATGTTCAAACAATAACACAAACGCACTTATTGGATGCACAAGATAGGTTAAAAACCCTAATTGGATTAGAATAAGCCTAGGGAGGACGAAAATGACCTAAATGTTAAACCAATGACACAAACGTACTAATTGGATGCACATGATTGTTTAAAAACTCTAATTGGATTAGAATAAGCCTAGGGAGGAAGAAAATGACCTAAATGTTCAAACAATAACACAAACGCACTTATTGGATGCACAAGATTGGTTAAAAACCCTAATTGGATTAGAATAAGCCTAGGGAGGACGAAAATGAACTAAATGTTCAACCAATGACACAAACGCACTTATTGAATACACAAAATTGGTTAAAAACCGTAATTGGATTAGAATAAGCCTAGGGAGGACGAAAATGAACTAAATGTTAAACCAATGACACAAACATACTTATTGGATTCACAAGATTGGCTAGAAACCCTAATAGGATTAGAATAAGCTTAGAGTGGACGAAAATGACCTAAATGTTAAACCAGTGACACAAATGAACTAATTGGATGCACATGATTGGTTAAAAACCCTAATTGGATTAGAATAAGCCTAGGGAGGACGAAATGACCTAAATGTTCAAACAATAACACAAACGCACTTATTGGATGCACAAGATAGGTTAAAAACCCTAATTGGATTAGAATAAGCCTAGGGAGGACGAAAATGACCTAAATGTTAAACCAATGACACAAACGTACTAATTGGATGCACATGATTGTTTAAAAACACTAATTGGATTAGAATAAGCCTAGGGAGGAAGAAAATGACCTAAATGTTCAAACAATAACACAAACGCACTTATTGGATGCACAAGATTGGTTAAAAACCCTAATTGGATTAGAATAAGCCTAGGGAGGACGAAAATGAACTAAATGTTAAACCAATGACACAAACACACTTATTGGATGCACAAGATTGGCTAGAAACCGTAATAGGATTAGAATAAGCCTAGAGTGGATGAAAATGACCTAAATGTTAAACCAATGACACAAATGTACTAATTGGATGCACATGATTGTTTAAAAACTCTAATTTGATTAGAATAAGCCTAGGGAGGAAGAAAATGACCTAAATGTTCAAACAATAACACAAACGCACTTATTGGATGCACAAGATAGGTTAAAAACCCTAATTGGATTAGAATAAGCCTAGGGAGGACGAAAATGAACTAAATGTTAAACCAATGACACAAACACACTTATTGGATGCACAAGATTGGCTAGAAACCGTAATAGGATTAGAATAAGCCTAGAGTGGATGAAAATGACCTAAATGTTAAACCAATGACACAAACACACTAATTGGATGCACATGATTGTTTAAAAACTCTAATAGGATTAGAATAAGCTTAGAGTGGACGAAAATGACCTAAATGTTCAACCAATGACACAAACGCACTTATTGAATACACAAAATTGGTTAAAACCGTAATTGGATTAGAATAAGCCTAGGGAGGACGAAAATGACCTAAATGTTAAACCAATGACACAAACGTACTAATTGGATGCACATGATTGTTTAAAAACTCTAATTGGATTAGAATAAGCCTAGGGAGGAAGAAAATGACCTAAATGTTCAAACAATAACCCAAACGCACTTATTGGATGCACAAGATTGGTTAAAAACCCTAATTGGTTTAGAATAAGCCTAGGGAGGACGAAAATGACCTAAATGTTCAACCAATGACACAAACGCACTTATTGGATGCACAAAATTGGTTAAAAAACCGTAATTGGATTAGAATAAGCCTAGGGAGAACGAAAATGAACTAAATGTTAAACCAATGACACAAACATACTTATTGGATGCAAGAGATTGGCTAGAAACCCTAATAGGATTAGAATAAGCTTAGAGTGGACGAAAATGACCTAAATGTTAAACCAGTGACACAAACGCACTAATTGGATGCACATGATTGGTTAAAAACCCTAATTGGATTAGACTAAGCCTAGGGAGGACGAATAGACCTAAATGTTCAAACAATAACACAAACGCACTTATTGGATGCACAAGATAGGTTAAAAACCCTAATTGGATTAGAATAAGCCTAGGGAGGACGAAAATGACCTAAATGTTAAACCAGTGACACAGACGTACTAATTGGATGCACATGATTGTTTAAAAACTCTAATTGGATTAGAATAAGCCTAGGGAGGAAGAAAATGACCTAAATGTTCAAACAATAACACAAACGCACTTATTGGATGCACAAGATAGGATAAAAACCCTAATTGGATTAGAATAAGCCTAGGGAGGACGAAAATGACCTAAATGTTAAACCAATGACACAAACGTACTAATTGGATGCACATGATTGTTTAAAAACTCTAATTGGATTAGAATAAGCCTAGGGAGGAAGAAAATGACCTAAATGTTCAAACAATAACACAAACGCACTTATTGGATGCACAAGATTGGTTAAAAACCCTAATTGGATTAGAATAAGCCTAGGGAGGACGAAAATGAACTAAATGTTCAACCAATGACACAAACGCACTTATTGAATACACAAAATTGGTTAAAAACCGTAATTGGATTAGAATAAGCCTAGGGAGGACGAAAATGAACTAAATGTTAAACCAATGACACAAACATACTTATTGGATTCACAAGATTGGCTAGAAACCCTAATAGGATTAGAATAAGCTTAGAGTGGACGAAAATGACCTAAATGTTAAACCAGTGACACAAACGCACTAATTGGATGCACATGATTGGTTAAAAACCCTAATTGGATTAGAATAAGCCTAGGGAGGACGAAATGACCTAAATGTTCAAACAATAACACAAACGCACTTATTGGATGCACAAGATAGGTTAAAAACCCTAATTGGATTCGAATAAGCCTAGGGAGGACGAAAATGACCTAAATGTTAAACCAATGACACAAACGTACTAATTGGATGCACATGATTGTTTAAAAACTCTAATTGGATTAGAATAAGCCTAGAGAGGAAGAAAATGACCTAAATGTTCAAACAATAACACAAACGCACTTATTGGATGCACAAGATTGGTTAAAAACCCTAATTGGATTAGAATAAGCCTAGGGAGGACGAAAATGAACTAAATGTTAAACCAATGACACAAACACACTTATTGGATGCACAAGATTGGCTAGAAACCGTAATAGGATTAGAATAAGCCTAGAGTGGATGAAAATGACCTAAATGTTAAACCAATGACACAAACGTACTAATTTGATGCACATGATTGTTTAAAAACCCTAATAGGATTAGAATAAGCTTAGAGTGGACGAAAATGACCTAAATGTTCAACCAATAACACAAACGCACTTATTGGATGCACAAGATTGGTTAAAAACCCTAATTGGTTTAGAATAAGCCTAGGGAGGACGAAAATGACCTAAATGTTCAACCAATGACACAAACGCACTTATTGGATGCACAAAATTGGTTAAAAAACCGTAATTGGATTAGAATAAGCCTAGGGAGGACGAAAATGAACTAAATGTTAAACCAATGACACAAACATACTTATTGGATGCAAGAGATTGGCTAGAAACCCTAATAGGATTAGAATAAGCTTAGAGTGGACGAAAATGACCTAAATGTTAAACCAGTGACACAAACGCACTAATTGGATGCACATGATTGGTTAAAAACCCTAATTGGATTTGACTAAGCCTAGGGAGGACGAAATGACCTAAATGTTCAAACAATAACACAAACGCACTTATTGGATGCACAAGATAGGTTAAAAACCCTAATTGGATTAGAATAAGCCTAGGGAGGACGAAAATGACCTAAATGTTAAACCAGTGACACAAATGTACTAATTGGATGCACATGATTGTTTAAAAACTCTAATTGGTTTAGAATAAGCCTAGGGAGGAAGAAAATGACCTAAATGTTCAAACAATAACACAAACGCACTTATTGGATGCACAAGATAGGATAAAAACCCTAATTGGATTAGAATAAGCCTAGGGAGGACGAAAATGACCTAAATGTTAAACCAATGACACAAACGTACTAATTGGATGCACATGATTGTTTAAAAACTCTAATTGGATTAGAATAAGCCTAGGGAGGAAGAAAATGACCTAAATGTTCAAACAATAACACAAACGCACTTATTGGATGCACAAGATTGGTTAAAAACCCTAATTGGATTAGAATAAGCCTAGGGAGGACGAAAATGAACTAAATGTTCAACCAATGACACAAACGCACTTATTGAATACACAAAATTTGTTAAAAACCGTAATTGGATTAGAATAAGCCTAGGGAGGACGAAAATGACCTAAATGTTAAACCAATGACACAAACGTACTAATTGGATGCACATGATTGTTTAAAAACTCTAATTGGATTAGAATAAGCCTATGGAGGAAGAAAATGACCTAAATGTTCAAACAATAACACAAACGCACTTATTGGATGCACAAGATTGGTTAAAAACCCTAATTGGATTAGAATAAGCCTAGGGAGGACGAAAATGAACTAAATGTTAAACCAATGACACAAACGCACTTATTGGATGCACAAGATTGGCTAGAAACCGTAATAGGATTAGAATAAGCCTAGGGAGGACGAAAATGAACTAAATGTTAAACCAATGACACAAACGCACTAATTGGATGCACATGATTGCTTAAAAACCCTAATAGGATTAGAATAAGCTTAGAGTGGACGACAATGACCTAAATGTTCAACCAATGACACAAACACACTAATTGGATGCACATGATTGTTTAAAAACTCTAATAGGATTAGAATAAGCTTAGAGTGGACGAAAATGACCTAAATGTTCAACCAATAACACAAACGCACTTATTGGATGCACAAGATTGGTTAAAAACCCTAATTGGTTTAGAATAAGCCTAGGGAGGACGAAAATGACCTAAATGTTCAACCAATGACACAAACGCACTTATTGGATGCACAAAATTGGTTAAAAAACCGTAATTGGATTAGAATATGCCTAGGGAGAACGAAAATGAACTAAATGTTAAACCAATGACACAAACATACTTATTGGATGCAAGTGATTGGCTAGAAACCCTAATAGGATTAGAATAAGCTTAGAGTGGACGAAAATGACCTAAATGTTAAACCAGTGACACAAACGCACTAATTGGATGCACATGATTGGTTAAAAACCCTAATTGGATTAGACTAAGCCTAGGGAGGACGAAAAGACCTAAATGTTCAAACAATAACACAAACGCACTTATTGGATGCACAAGATAGGTTAAAAACCCTAATTGGATTAGAATAAGCCTAGGGAGGACGAAAATGACCTAAATGTTAAACCAATGACACAAACGTACTAATTGGATGCACATGATTGTTTAAAAACTCTAATTGGATTAGAATAAGCCTAGGGAGGAAGAAAATGACCTAAATGTTCAAACAATAACACAAACGCACTTATTGGATGCACAAGATTGGTTAAAAACCCTAATTGGATTAGAATAAGCCTAGGGAGGACGAAAATGAACTAAATGTTCAACCAATGACACAAACGCACTTATTGAATACACAAAATTGGTTAAAAACCGTAATTGGATTAGAATAAGCCTAGGGAGGACGAAAATGAACTAAATGTTAAACCAATGACACAAACATACTTATTGGATTCACAAGATTGGCTAGAAACCCTAATAGGATTAGAATAATCTTAGAGTGGACGAAAATGACCTAAATGTTAAACCAGTGACACAAACGCACTAATTGGATGCACATGATTGGTTAAAAACCCTAATTGGATTAGAATAAGCCTAGGGAGGACGAAATGACCTAAATGTTCAAACAATAACACAAACGCACTTATTGGATGCACAAGATAGGTTAAAAACCGTAATTGGATTAGAATAAGCCTAGGGAGGACGAAAATGAACTAAATGTTAAACCAATGACACAAACACACTTATTGGATGCACAAGATTGGCTAGAAACCGTAATAGGATTAGAATAAGCCTAGAGTGGATGAAAATGACCTAAATGTTAAACCAATGACACAAACACACTAATTGGATGCACATGATTGTTTAAAAACTCTAATAGGATTAGAATAAGCTTAGAGTGGACGAAAATGACCTAAATGTTCAACCAATAACACAAACGCACTTATTGGATGCACAAGATAGGTTAAAAACCCTAATTGGATTAGAATAAGCCTAGGGAGGACGAAAATGAACTAAATGTTAAACCAATGACACAAACACACTTATTGGATGCACAAGATTGGCTAGAAACCGTAATAGGATTAGAATAAGCCTAGAGTGGATGAAAATGACCTAAATGTTAAACCAATGACACAAATGTACTAATTGGATGCACATGATTGTTTAAAAACTCTAATTTGATTAGAATAAGCCTAGGGAGGAAGAAAATGACCTAAATGTTCAAACAATAACACAAACGCACTTATTGGATGCACAAGATTGGTTAAAAACCCTAATTGGATTAGAATAAGCCTAGGGAGGACGAAAATGAACTAAATGTTAAACCAATGACACAAACACACTTATTGGATGCAGAGGATTGGCTAGAAACCGTAATAGGATTTGAATAAGCTTAGAGTGGACGAAAATGACCTAAATGTTAAACAAGTGACACAAACGCACTAATTGGATGCACATGATTGGTTAAAAACCCTAATTGGATTAGACTAAGCCTTGGGAGGACGAAAAGACCTAAATGTTCAAACAATAACACAAACGCACTTATTGGATGCACAAGATAGGTTAAAAACCCTATTTGGATTAGAATAAGCCTAGGGAGGACGAAAATGACCTAAATGTTAAACTAGTGACACAGACGTACTAATTGGATGCACATGATTGTTTAAAAACTCTAATTGGATTAGAATAAGCCTAGGGAGGAAGAAAATGACCTAAATGTTCAAACAATAACACAAACGCACTTATTGGATGCACAAGATAGGATAAAAACCCTAATTGGATTAGAATAAGCCTAGGGAGGACGAAAATGACCTAAATGTTAAACCAATGACACAAACGTACTAATTGGATGCACATGATTGTTTAAAAACTCTAATTGGATTAGAATAAGCCTAGGGAGGAAGAAAATGACCTAAATGTTCAAACAATAACACAAACGCACTTATTGGATGCACAAGATTGGTTAAAAACCCTAATTGGATTAGAATAAGCCTAGGGAGGACGAAAATGAACTAAATGTTCAACCAATGACACAAACGCACTTATTGAATACACAAAATTGGTTAAAAACCGTAATTGGATTAGAATAAGCCTAGGGAGGACGAAAATGAACTAAATGTTAAACCAATGACACAAACATACTTATTGGATTCACAAGATTGGCTAGAAACCCTAATAGGATTAGAATAAGCTTAGAGTGGACGAAAATGACCTAAATGTTAAACCAGTGACACAAATGAACTAATTGGATGCACATGATTGGTTAAAAACCCTAATTGGATTAGAATAAGCCTAGGGAGGACGAAATGACCTAAATGTTCAAACAATAACACAAACGCACTTATTGGATGCACAAGATAGGTTAAAAACCCTAATTGGAATAGAATAAGCCTAGGGAGGACGAAAATGACCTAAATGTTAAACCAATGACACAAACGTACTAATTGGATGCACATGATTGTTTAAAAACTCTAATTGGATTAGAATAAGCCTAGAGAGGAAGAAATGACCTAAATGTTCAAACAATAACACAAACGCACTTATTGGATGCACAAGATTGGTTAAAAACCCTAATTGGATTAGAATAAGCCTAGGGAGGACGAAAATGAACTAAATGTTAAACCAATGACACAAACACACTTATTGGATGCACAAGATTGGCTAGAAACCGTAATTGGATTAGAATAAGCCTAGAGTGGATGAAAATGACCTAAATGTCAAACCAATGACACAAATGTACTAATTGGATGCACATGATTGTTTAAAAACTCTAATTTGATTAGAATAAGCCTAGGGAGGAAGAAAATGACCTAAATGTTCAAACAATAACACAAACGCACTTATTGGATGCACAAGATAGGTTAAAAACCCTAATTGGATTAGAATAAGCCTAGGGAGGACGAAAATGAACTAAATGTTAAACCAATGACACAAACGCACTTATTGGATGCACAAAATTGGTTAAAAAACCGTAATTGGATTAGAATAAGCCTAGGGAGAACGAAAATGAACTAAATGTTAAACCAATGACACAAACATACTTATTGGATGCAAGTGATTGGCTAGAAACCCTAATAGGATTAGAATAAGCTTAGAGTGGATGAAAATGACCTAAATGTTAAACCAGTGACACAAACGCACTAATTGGATGCACATGATTGGTTAAAAACCCTAATTGGATTAGACTAAGCCTAGGGAGGACGAAAAGACCTAAATGTTCAAACAATAACACAAACACACTTATTGGATGCACAAGATAGGTTAAAAACCCTAATTGGATTAGAATAAGCCTAGGGAGGACGAAAATGACCTAAATGTTAAACCAATGACACAAACGTACTAATTGGATGCACATGATTGTTTAAAAACTCTAATTGGATTAGAATAAGCCTAGGGAGGAAGAAAATGACCTAAATGTTCAAACAATGACACAAACGCACTTATTGGATGCACAAGATTGGTTAAAAACCCTAATAGGATTAGAATAAGCTTAGAGTGGACGAAAATGACCTAAATGTTAAACCAATGACACAAACGCACTAATTGGATGCACATGATTGGTTAAAAACCCTAATTGGATTAGAATAAGCCTAGGGAGGACGAAATGACCTAAATGTTCAAACAATAACACAAACGCACTTATTGGATGCACAAGATAGGTTGAAAACCCTAATTGGATTAGAATAAGCCTAGGGAGGACGAAAATGACCTAAATGTTAAACCAATGACACAAACGTACTAATTGGATGCACATGATTGTTTAAAAACTCTAATAGGATTAGAATAAGCTTAGAGTGGACGAAAATGACCTAAATGTTCAACCAATGACACAAACGCACTTATTGAATACACAAAATTGGTTAAAAACCGTAATTGGATTAGAATAAGCCTAGGGAGGACGAAAATGATCTAAATGTTAAACCAATGACACAAACGTACTAATTGGATGCACATGATTGTTTAAAAACTCTAATTGGATTAGAATAAGCCTAGGGAGGAAGAAAATGACCTAAATGTTCAAACAATAACCCAAACGCACTTATTGGATGCACAAGATTGGTGAAAAACCCTAATTGGTTTAGAATAAGCCTAGGGAGGACGAAAATGACCTAAATGTTCAACCAATGACACAAACGCACTTATTGGATGCACAAAATTGGTTAAAAAACCGTAATTGGATTAGAATAAGCCTAGGGAGAACGAAAATGAACTAAATGTTAAACCAATGACACAAACATACTTATTGGATGCAAGAGATTGGCTAGAAACCCTAATAGGATTAGAATAAGCTTAGAGTGGACGAAAATGACCTAAATGTTAAACCAGTGACACAAACGCACTAATTGGATGCACATGATTGGTTAAAAACCCTAATTGGATTAGACTAAGCCTAGGGAGGACGAAAAGACCTAAATGTTCAAACAATAACACAAACGCACTTATTGGATGCACAAGATAGGTTAAAAACCCTAATTGGATTAGAATAAGCCTAGGGAGGACGAAAATGACCTAAATGTTAAACCAGTGACACAGACGTACTAATTGGATGCACATGATTGTTTAAAAACTCTAATTGGATTAGAATAAGCCTAGGGAGGAAGAAAATGACCTAAATGTTCAAACAATAGCACAAATGCACTTATTGGATGCACAAGATAGGATAAAAACCCTAATTGGATTAGAATAAGCCTAGGGAGGACGAAAATGACCTAAATGTTAAACCAATGACACAAACGTACTAATTGGATGCACATGATTGTTTAAAAACCCTAATTGGATTAGAATAAGCCTAGGGAGGAAGAAAATGACCTAAATGTTCAAACAATAACACAAACGCACTTATTGGATGCACAAGATTGGTTAAAAACCCTAATTGGATTAGAATAAGCCTAGGGAGGACGAAAATGAACTAAATGTTCAACCAATGACACAAACGCACTTATTGAATACACAAAATTGGTTAAAAACCGTAATTGGATTAGAATAAGCCTAGGGAGGACGAAAATGAACTAAATGTTAAACCAATGACACAAACATACTTATTGGATTCACAAGATTGGCTAGAAACCCTAATAGGATTAGAATAAGCTTAGAGTGGACGAAAATGACCTAAATGTTAAACCAGTGACACAAACGCACTAATTGGATGCACATGATTGGTTAAAAACCCTAATTGGATTAGAATAAGCCTAGGGAGGACGAAATGACCTAAATGTTCAAACAATAAAACAAACGCACTTATTGGATGCACAAGATAGGTTAAAAACCCTAATTGGATTAGAATAAGCCTAGGGAGGACGAAAATGACCTAAATGTTAAACCAATGACACAAACGTACTAATTGGATGCACATGATTGTTTAAAAACTCTAATTGGATTAGAATAAGCCTAGAGAGGAAGGAAATGACCTAAATGTTCAAACAATAACACAAACGCACTTATTGGATGCACAAGATTGGTTAAAAACCCTAATTGGATTAGAATAAGCCTAGGGAGGACGAAAATGAACTAAATGTTAAACCAATGACACAAACACACTTATTGGATGCACAGGATTGGCTAGAAACCGTAATAGGATTTGAATAAGCTTAGAGTGGACGAAAATGACCTAAATGTTAAACAAGTGACACAAACGCACTAATTGGATGCACATGATTGGTTAAAAACCCTAATTGGATTAGACTAAGCCTTGGGAGGACGAAAAGACCTAAATGTTCAAACAATAACACAAACGCACTTATTGGATGCACAAGATAGGTTAAAAACCCTATTTGGATTAGAATAAGCCTAGGGAGGACGAAAATGACCTAAATGTTAAACCAGTGACACAGACGTACTAATTGGATGCACATGATTGTTTAAAAACTCTAATTGGATTAGAATAAGCCTAGGGAGGAAGAAAATGACCTAAATGTTCAAACAATAACACAAATGCACTTATTGGATGCACAAGATAGGATAAAAACCCTAATTGGATTAGAATAAGCCTAGGGAGGACGAAAATGACCTAAATGTTAAACCAATGACACAAACGTACTAATTGGATGCACATGATTGTTTAAAAACCCTAATTGGATTAGAATAAGCCTAGGGAGGAAGAAAATGACCTAAATGTTCAAACAATAACACAACGCACTTATTGGATGCACAAGATTGGTTAAAAACCCTAATTGGATTAGAATAAGCCTAGGGAGGACGAAAATGAACTAAATGTTCAACCAATGACACAAACGCACTTATTGAATACACAAAATTGGTTAAAAACCGTAATTGGATTAGAATAAGCCTAGGGAGGACGAAAATGAACTAAATGTTAAACCAATGACACAAACATACTTATTGGATTCACAAGATTGGCTAGAAACCCTAATAGGATTAGAATAAGCTTAGAGTGGACGAAAATGACCTAAATGTTAAACCAGTGACACAAACGCACTAATTGGATGCACATGATTGGTTAAAAACCCTAATTGGATTAGAATAAGCCTAGGGAGGACGAAATGACCTAAATGTTCAAACAATAACACAAACGCACTTATTGGATGCACAAGATAGGTTAAAAACCCTAATTGGATTAGAATAAGCCTAGGGAGGACGAAAATGACCTAAATGTTAAACCAATGACACAAACGTACTAATTGGATGCACATGATTGTTTAAAAACTCTAATTGGATTAGAATAAGCCTAGGGAGTAAGAAAATGACCTAAATGTTCAAACAATAACACAAACACACTTATTGGATGCACAAGATTGGTTAAAAACCCTAATTGGATTAGAATAAGCCTAGGGAGGACGAAAATGAACTAAATGTTAAACCAATGACACAAACACACTTATTGGATGCACAAGATTGGCTAGAAACCGTAATAGGATTAGAATAAGCCTAGAATGGATGAAAATGACCTAAAGGTTAAACCAATGACACAAACGCACTAATTGAATGCACATGATTGTTTAAAAACCCTAATTGGATTAGAATAAGCCTAGGGAGGACGAAATGACCTAAATGTTTAAACAATAACACAAACGCCATTATTGGATGCACAAGATAGGTTAAAAACCCTAATTGGATTAGAATAAGCCTAGGGAGGACGAAAATGACCTAAATGTTAAACCAATGACACAAACGTACTAATTGGATGCACATGATTGTTTAAAAACTCTAATTGGATTAGAATAAGCCTAGAGAGGAAAAAATGACCTAAATGTTCAAACAATAACACAAACGCACTTATTGGATGCACAAGATTGGTTAAAAACCCTAATTGGATTAGAATAAGCCTAGGGAGGACGAAAATGAACTAAATGTTAAACCAATGACACAAACACACTTATTGGATGCACAAGATTGGCTAGAAACCGTAATAGGATTAGAATAAGCCTAGAGTGGATGAAAATGACCTAAATGTTAAACCAATGACACAAATGTACTAATTGGATGCACATGATTGTTTAAAAACTCTAATTTGATTAGAATAAGCCTAGGGAGGAAGAAAATGACCTAAATGTTCAAACAATAACACAAACGCACTTATTGGATGCACAAGATTGGTTAAAAACCCTAATTGGATTAGAATAAGCCTAGGGAGGACGAAAATGAACTAAATGTTAAACCAATGACACAAACACACTTATTGGATGCAGAGGATTGGCTAGAAACCGTAATAGGATTTGAATAAGCTTAGAGTGGACGAAAATGACCTAAATGTTAAACAAGTGACACAAACGCACTAATTGGATGCACATGATTGGTTAAAAACCCTAATTGGATTAGACTAAGCCTTGGGAGGACGAAAAGACCTAAATGTTCAAACAATAACACAAACGCACTTATTGGATGCACAAGATAGGTTAAAAACCCTATTTGGATTAGAATAAGCCTAGGGAGGACGAAAATGACCTAAATGTTAAACTAGTGACACAGACGTACTAATTGGATGCACATGATTGTTTAAAAACTCTAATTGGATTAGAATAAGCCTAGGGAGGAAGAAAATGACCTAAATGTTCAAACAATAACACAAACGCACTTATTGGATGCACAAGATAGGATAAAAACCCTAATTGGATTAGAATAAGCCTAGGGAGGACGAAAATGACCTAAATGTTAAACCAATGACACAAACGTACTAATTGGATGCACATGATTGTTTAAAAACTCTAATTGGATTAGAATAAGCCTAGGGAGGAAGAAAATGACCTAAATGTTCAAACAATAACACAAACGCACTTATTGGATGCACAAGATTGGTTAAAAACCCTAATTGGATTAGAATAAGCCTAGGGAGGACGAAAATGAACTAAATGTTCAACCAATGACACAAACGCACTTATTGAATACACAAAATTGGTTAAAAACCGTAATTGGATTAGAATAAGCCTAGGGAGGACGAAAATGAACTAAATGTTAAACCAATGACACAAACATACTTATTGGATTCACAAGATTGGCTAGAAACCCTAATAGGATTAGAATAAGCTTAGAGTGGACGAAAATGACCTAAATGTTAAACCAGTGACACAAATGAACTAATTGGATGCACATGATTGGTTAAAAACCCTAATTGGATTAGAATAAGCCTAGGGAGGACGAAATGACCTAAATGTTCAAACAATAACACAAACGCACTTATTGGATGCACAAGATAGGTTAAAAACCCTAATTGGAATAGAATAAGCCTAGGGAGGACGAAAATGACCTAAATGTTAAACCAATGACACAAACGTACTAATTGGATGCACATGATTGTTTAAAAACTCTAATTGGATTAGAATAAGCCTAGAGAGGAAGAAATGACCTAAATGTTCAAACAATAACACAAACGCACTTATTGGATGCACAAGATTGGTTAAAAACCCTAATTGGATTAGAATAAGCCTAGGGAGGACGAAAATGAACTAAATGTTAAACCAATGACACAAACACACTTATTGGATGCACAAAATTGGCTAGAAACCGTAATAGGATTAGAATAAGCCTAGAGTGGATGAAAATGACCTAAATGTTAAACCAATGACACAAACGCACTAATTGGATGCACATGATTGTTTAAAAACCCTAATAGGATTAGAATAAGCTTAGAGTGGACGAAAATGACCTAAATGTTCAACCAATAACACAAACGCACTTATTGGATGCACAAGATTGGTTAAAAACCCTAATTGGTTTAGAATAAGCCTAGGGAGGACGAAAATGACCTAAATGTTCAACCAATGACACAAACGCACTTATTGGATACACAAAATTGGTTAAAAACCGTAAATGGATTAGAATAAGCCTAGGGAGGACGAAAATGAACTAAATGTTAAACCAATGACATAAACATACTTATTGGATGCACAAGATTGGCTAGAAACCCTAATAGGATTAGAAAAAGCTTAGAGTGGACGAAAATGACCTAAATGTTAAATCAGTGACACAAACGAACTAATTGGATGCACATGATTGGTTAAAAACCCTAATTGGATTAGAATAAGCCTAGGGAGGACGAAATGACCTAAATGTTCAAACAATCACACAAACGCACTTATTGGATGCACAAGATAGGTTAAAAACCGTAATTGGATTAGAATAAGCCTAGGTAGGACGAAAATGACCTAAATGTTAAACCAATGACACAAACGTACTAATTGGATGCACATGATTGTTTAAAAACTCTAATTGGATTAGAATAAGCATAGGGAGGAAGAAAATGACCTAAATGTTCAAACAATAACACAAACACACTTATTGGATGCACAAGATTGGTTAAAAACCCTAATTGGATTAGAATAAGCCTAGGGAGGACGAAAATGAACTAAATGTTAAACCAATGACACAAACACACTTATTGGATGCACAAGATTGGCTAGAATCCGTAATAGGATTAGAATAAGCCTAGAGTGGATGAAAATGACCTAAATGTTAAACCAATGACACAAACGCACTAATTGGATGCACATGATTGTTTAAAAACCCTAATTGGATTAGAATAAGCCTAGGGAGGACGAAAATGACCTAAATGTTCAAACAATAACACAAACGCACTTATTGGATGCACAAGATAGGTTAAAAACCCTAACTGGATTAGAATAAGCCTAGGGAGGACGAAAATGACCTAAATGTTCAACCAATAACACAAACGCACTTATTCGATGCACAAGATAGGTTAAAAACCTTAATTGGATTAAAATAAGCTTAGGGAGGACGAAAATGACCTAAATGTTCAACCAATGACACAAACGCACTAATTGGATGCACATGATTGTTTAAAAACCCTAATTGGATTAAATTAAGCCTAGGGAGGACGAAAATGACCTAAATGTTCAAACAATAACACAAACGCACTTATTGGATGCACAAGATTGGTTAAAAACCCTAATTGGATTAGAATAAGCCTAGGGAGGACGAAAATGAACTAAATGTTAAACCAATGACACAAATGTACTAATTGGATGCACATGATTGTTTAAAAACCCTAATTGGATTAGAATAAGCCTAGGGAGGACGAAAATGACCTAAATGTTCAAACAATAACACAAACGCACTTATTGGATGCACAAGATTGGTTAAAAACCCTAATTGGATTAGAATAAGCCTAGGGAGGACGAAAATGACCTAAATGTTCAACCAATGACACAAACGCACTTATTGAATACACAAAATTGGTTAAAAACCGTAATTGGATTAGAATAAGCCTAGGGAGGACGAAAATGAACTAAATGTTAAACCAATGACACAAACATACTTATTGGATGCACAAAATTGGCTAGAAACCCTAATAGGATTAGAATAAGCTTAGAGTGGACGAAAATGACCTAAATGTTAAACCAGTGACACAAACGCACTAATTGGATGCACATGATTGGTTAAAAACCCTAATTGGATTAGAATAAGCCTAGGGAGGACGAAATGACCTAAATGTTCAAACAATAACACAAACGCACTTATTGGATGCACAAGATAGGTTAAAAACCCTAATTGGATTAGAATAAGCCTAGGGAGGACGAAAATGACCTAAATGTTAAACCAATGACACAAACGTACTAATTGGATGCACATGATTGTTTAAAAACTCTAATTGGATTAGAATAAGCCTAGAGAGGAAGAAAATGACCTAAATGTTCAAACAATAACACAAACGCACTTATTGGATGCACAAGATTGGTTAAAAACCCTAATTGGATTAGAATAAGCCTAGGGAGGACGAAAATGAACTAAATGTTAAACCAATGACACAAACACACTTATTGGATGCACAAGATTGGCTAGAAACCGTAATAGGATTAGAATAAGCCTAGAGTGGATGAAAATGACCTAAATGTTAAACCAATGACACAAACGTACTAATTTGATGCACATGATTGTTTAAAAACCCTAATAGGATTAGAATAAGCTTAGAGTGGACGAAAATGACCTAAATGTTCAACCAATAACACAAACGCACTTATTGGATGCACAAGATTGGTTAAAAACCCTAATTGGTTTAGAATAAGCCTAGGGAGGACGAAAATGACCTAAATGTTCAACCAATGACACAAACGCACTTATTGGATGCACAAAATTGGTTAAAAAACCGTAATTGGATTAGAATAAGCCTAGGGAGAACGAAAATGAACTAAATGTTAAACCAATGACACAAACATACTTATTGGATGCAAGAGATTGGCTAGAAACCCTAATAGGATTAGAATAAGCTTAGAGTGGACGAAAATGACCTAAATGTTAAACCAGTAACACAAATGCACTAATTTGATGCACATGATTGGTTAAAAACCCTAATTGGATTAGACTAAGCCTAGGGAGGACGAAAAGACCTAAATGTTCAAACAATAACACAAACGCACTTATTGGATGCACAAGATAGGTTAAAAACCCTAATTGGATTAGAATAAGCCTAGGGAGGACGAAAATGACCTAAATGTTAAACTAGTGACACAGACGTACTGATTGGATGCACATGATTGTTTAAAAACTCTAATTGGATTAGAATAAGCCTAGGGAGGAAGAAAATGACCTAAATGTTCAAACAATAACACAAACGCACTTATTGGATACACAAGATAGGATAAAAACCCTAATTGGATTAGAATAAGCCTAGGGAGGACGAAAATGACCTAAATGTTAAACCAATGACACAAACGTACTAATTGGATGCACATGATTGTTTAAAAACTCTAATTGGATTAGAATAAGCCTAGGGAGGAAGAAAATGACCTAAATGTTCAAACAATAACACAAACGCACTTATTGGATGCACAAGATTGGTTAAAAACCCTAATTGGATTAGAATAAGCCTAGGGAGGACGAAAATGAACTAAATGTTCAACCAATGACACAAACGCACTTATTGAATACACAAAATTTGTTAAAAACCGTAATTGGATTAGAATAAGCCTAGGGAGGACGAAAATGACCTAAATGTTAAACCAATGACACAAACGTACTAATTGGATGCACATGATTGTTTAAAAACTCTAATTGGATTAGAATAAGCCTAGGGAGGAAGAAAATGACCTAAATGTTCAAACAATAACACAAACGCACTTATTGGATGCACAACATTGGTTAAAAACCCTAATTGGATTAGAATAAGCCTAGGGAGGACGAAAATGAACTAAATGTTAAACCAATGACACAAACACACTTATTGGATGCACAAGATTGGCTAGAAACCGTAATAGGATTAGAATAAGCCTAGAGTGGATGAAAATGACCTAAATGTTAAACCAATGACACAAACGCACTAATTGGATGCACATGATTGTTTAAAAACCCTAATTGGATTAGAATAAGCCTAGGGAGGACGAAAATGACCTAAATGTTCAAACAATAACACAAACGCACTTATTGGATGCACAAGATTGGTTAAAAACCCTTATTGGATTAGAATAAGCCTAGTGAGGACGAAAATGAACTAAATGTTAAACCAATGACACAAACACACTTATTGGATGCACAAGATTGGCTAGAAACCCTAATAGGATTACATTAAGCTTAGAGTGGACGAAAATGACCTAAATGTTAAACCAGTGACACAAACGCACTAATTGGATGCACATGATTGGTTAAAAACCCTAATTGGATTAGACTAAGCCTTGGGAGGACGAAAAGACCTAAATGTTCAAACAATAACACAAACGCACTTATTGGATGCACAAGATAGGTTAAAAACCCTATTTGGATTAGAATAAGCCTAGGGAGGACGAAAATGACCTAAATGTTAAACCAGTGACACAGACGTACTAATTGGATGCACATGATTGTTTAAAAACTCTAATTGGATTAGAATAAGCCTAAGGAGGATGAAAGTGACCTAAATGTTAAACCAATGACACAAACGTACTAATTGGATGCACATGATTGTTTAAAAACTCTAATTGGATTAGAATAAGCCTAGGGAGGAAGAAAATGACCTAAATGTTCAAACAATAACACAAACGCACTTATTGGATGCACAAGATTGGTTAAAAACCCTAATTGGATTAGAATAAGCCTAGGGAGGACGAAAATGAACTAAATGTTCAACCAATGACACAAACGCACTTATTGAATACACAAAATTGGTTAAAAATCGTAATTGGATTAGAATAAGCCTAGGGAGGACGAAAATGAACTAAATGTTAAACCAATGACACAAACATACTTATTGGATTCACAAGATTGGCTAGAAACCCTAATAGGATTAGAATAAGCTTAGAGTGGACGAAAATGACCTAAATGTTAAACCAGTGACACAAATGCACTAATTGGATGCACATGATTGGTTAAAAACCCTAATTGGATTAGAATAAGCCTAGGGACGACGAAATGACCTAAATGTTCAAACAATAACACAAACGCACTTATTGGATGCACAAGATAGGTTAAAAACCCTAATTGGATTAGAATAAGCCTAGGGAGGACGAAAATGACCTAAATGTTAAACCAATGACACAAACGTACTAATTGGATGCACATGATTGTTTAAAAACTCTAATTGGATTAGAATAAGCCTAGAGAGGAAGAAAATGACCTAAATGTTCAAACAATAACACAAACGCACTTATTGGATGCACAAGATTGGTTAAAAACCCTAATTGGATTAGAATAAGCCTAGGTAGGACGAAAATGACCTAAATGTTCAACCAATGACACAAACGCACTTATTGAATACACAAAATTGGTTAAAAACCGTAATTGGATTAGAATAAGCCTAGGGAGGACGAAAATGAACTAAATGTTAAACCAATGACACAAACACACTTATTGGATGCACAAGATTGGCTAGAAACCGTAATAGGATTAGAATAAGCCTAGAGTGGATGAAAATGACCTAAATGTTAAACCAATGACACAAACGTACTAATTGGATGCACATGATTGTTTAAAAACCCTAATAGGATTAGAATAAGCTTAGAGGGGACGAAAATGACCTAAATGTTCAACCAATAACACAAACGCACTTATTGGATGCACAAGATTGGTTAAAAACCCTAATTGGTTTAGAATAAGCCTAGGGAGGACGAAAATGACCTAAATGTTCAACCAATGACACAAATGCACTTATTGGATGCACAAAATTGGTTAAAAACCGTAATTTGATTAGAATAAGCCTAAGGAGGACGAAAATGAACTAAATGTTGAACCAATGACACAAACATACTTATTGGATGCAAGAGATTGGCTAGAAACCCTAATAGGATTAGAATAAGCTTAGAGTGGACGAAAATGACCTAAATGTTAAACCAGTGACACAAACGCACTAATTGGATGCACATGATTGGTTAAAAACCCTAATTGGATTAGACTAAGCCTAGGGAGGACGAAATGACCTAAATGTTCAAACAATAACACAAACGCACTTATTGGATGCACAAGATAGGTTAAAAACCCTAATTGGATTAGAATAAGCCTAGGGAGGACGAAAATGACCTAAATGTTCAACCAATGACACAAACGTACTAATTGGATGCACATGATTGTTTAAAAACTCTAATTGGATTAGAATAAGCCTACGGAGGAAGAAAATGACCTAAATGTTCAAACAATAACACAAACGCACTTATTGGATGCAAAAGATAGGTTAAAAACCCTAATTGGATTAGAATAAGCCTAGGGAGGACGAAAATGACCTAAATGTTAAACACCTGACACAAACGTACTAATTGGATGCACATGATTGTTTAAAAACCCTAATTGGATTAGAATAAGCCTAGGGAGGACGAAAATGACCTAAATGTTCAAACAATAACACAAACGCACTTATTGGATGCACAAGATTGGTTAAAAACCCTAATTGGATTAGAATCAGCCTAGGGAGTACGAAAATGAACTAAATGTTAAACCAATGACACAAACACACTTATTGGATGCACAAGATTGGCTATAAACCGTAATAGGATTAGAATAAGCCTAGAGTGGATGAAAATGACCTAAATGTTAAACCAATGACACAAATGCACTAATTGGATGCACATGATTGTTTAAAAACCCTAATTGGATTAGAATAAGTCTAGGGAGGACGAAAATGACCTAAATGTTCAAACAATAACACAAACGCACTTATTGGATGCACAAGATTGGTTAAAAACCCTAATTGGATTAGAATAAGCCTAGGGAGGACGAAAATGACCTAAATGTTCAACCAATGACACAAACGGACTTATTGAATACACAAAATTGGTTAAAAACCGTAATTGGATTAGAATAAGCCTAGGGAGGACGAAAATGAACTAAATGTTAAACCAATGACACAAACATACTTATTGGATGCACAAGATTGGCTAGAAACCCTAATAGGATTAGAATAAGCTTAGAGTGGACGAAAATGACCTAAATGTTAAACCAGTGACACAAACGAACTAATTGAATGCACATGATTGGTTAAAAACCCAAATTGGATTAGAATAAGCCTAGGGAGGACGAAATGACCTAAATGTTCAAACAATAACACAACCGCACTTATTGGATGCACAAGATAGGTTAAAAACCCTAATTGGATTAGAATAAGCCTAGGTAGGACGAAAATGACCTAAATGTTAAACCAATGACACAAACGTACTAATTGGATGCACATGATTGTTTAAAAACTCTAATTGGATTAGAATAAGCCTAGGGAGTAAGAAAATGACCTAAATGTTCAAACAATAACACAAACACACTTATTGGATGCACAAGATTGGTTAAAAACCCTAATTGGATTAGAATAAGCCTAGGGAGGACGAAAATGAACTAAATGTTCAACCAATGACACAAACGCACTTATTGAATACACAAAATTGGTTAAAAACCGTAATTGGATTAGAATAAGCCTAGGGAGGACGAAAATGAACTAAATGTTAAACCAATGACACAAACACACTTATTGGATGCACAAGATTGGCTAGAAACCCTAATAGGATTAGAATAAGCCTAGAGTGGATGAAAATGACCTAAATGTTAAACCAATGACACAAACGCACTAATTGGATGCACATGATTGTTTAAAAACCCTAATTGGATTAGAATAAGCCTAGGGAGGACGAAATGACCTAAATGTTTACACAATAACACAAACGCACTTATTGGATGCACAAGATAGGTTAAAAACCCTAATTGGATTAGAATAAGCCTAGGGAGGACGAAAATGACCTAAATGTTAAACCAATGACACAAACGTACTAATTGGATGCACATGATCGTTTAAAAACTCTAATTGGATTAGAATAAGCCTAGAGAGGAAGAAATGACCTAAATGTTCAAACAATAACACAAACGCACTTATTGGATGCACAAGATTGGTTAAAAACCCTAATTGGATTAGAATAAGCCTAGGGAGGACGAAAATGAACTAAATGTTAAACCAATGACACAAACACACTTATTGGATGCACAAGATTGGCTAGAAACCATAATAGGATTAGAATAAGCCTAGAGTGGATGAAAATGACCTAAATGTTAAACCAATGACACAAACGCACTAATTGGATGCACATGATTGTTTAAAAACCCTAATAGGATTAGAATAAGCTTAGAGTGGACGAAAATGACCTAAATGTTCAACCAATAACACAAACGCACTTATTGGATGCACAAGATTGGTTAAAAACCCTAATTGGTTTAGAATAAGCCTAGGGAGGACGAAAATGACCTAAATGTTCAACCAATGACACAAACGCACTTATTGGATACACAAAATTGGTTAAAAACCGTAAATGGATTAGAATAAGCCTAGGGAGGACGAAAATGAACTAAATGTTAAACCAATGACACAAACATACTTATTGGATGCACAAGATTGGCTAGAAACCCTAATAGGATTAGAATAAGCTTAGAGTGGACAAAAATGACCTAAATGTTAAACCAGTGACACAAACGAACTAATTGGATGCACATGATTGGTTAAAAACCCTAATTGGATTAGAATAAGCCTAGGGAGGACGAAAATGAACTAAATGTTAAACCAATGACACAAACACACTTATTGGATGCACAAGATTGGCTAGAATCCGTAATAGGATTAGAATAAGCCTAGAGTGGATGAAAATGACCTAAATGTTAAACCAATGACACAAACGCACTAATTGGATGCACATGATTGTTTAAAAACCCTAATTGGATTAGAATAAGCCTAGGGAGGACGAAAATGACCTAAATGTTCAAACAATAACACAAACGCACTTATTGGATGCACAAGATAGGTTAAAAACCCTAACTGGATTATAATAAGCCTAGGGAGGACGAAATTGACCTAAATGTTCAACCAATAACACAAACGCACTTATTGGATGCACAAGATAGGTTAAAAACCTTAATTGGATTAAAATAATCCTAGGGAGGACGAAAATGACCTAAATGTTCAACCAATTACACAAACGCACTAATTGAATGCACATGATTGTTTAAAAACCCTAATTGGATTAGAATAAGCCTAGGGAGGACGAAAATGACCTAAATGTTCAAACAATAACACAAACGCACTTATTGGATGCACAAGATTGGTTAAAAACCCTTATTGGATTAGAATAAGCCTAGTGAGGACGAAAATGAACTAAATGTTAAACCAATGACACAAACACACTTATTGGATGCACAAGATTGGCTAGAAACCCTAATAGGATTACATTAAGCTTAGAGTGGACGAAAATGACCTAAATGTTAAACCAGTGACACAAACGCACTAATTGGATGCACATGATTGGTTAAAAACCCTAATTGGATTAGACTAAGCCTTGGGAGGACGAAAAGACCTAAATGTTCAAACAATAACACAAACGCACTTATTGGATGCACAAGATAGGTTAAAAACCCTATTTGGATTAGAATAAGCCTAGGGAGGACGAAAATGACCTAAATGTTAAACCAGTGACACAGACGTACTAATTGGATGCACATGATTGTTTAAAAACTCTAATTGGATTAGAATAAGCCTAAGGAGGATGAAAGTGACCTAAATGTTAAACCAATGACACAAACGTACTAATTGGATGCACATGATTGTTTAAAAACTCTAATTGGATTAGAATAAGCCTAGGGAGGAAGAAAATGACCTAAATGTTCAAACAATAACACAAACGCACTTATTGGATGCACAAGATTGGTTAAAAACCCTAATTGGATTAGAATAAGCCTAGGGAGGACGAAAATGAACTAAATGTTCAACCAATGACACAAACGCACTTATTGAATACACAAAATTGGTTAAAAACCGTAATTGGATTAGAATAAGCCTAGGGAGGACGAAAATGACCTAAATGTTAAACCAATGACACAAACGTACTAATTGGATGCACATGATTGTTTAAAAACTCTAATTGGATTAGAATAAGCCTAGGGAGGAAGAAAATGACCTAAATGTTCAAACAATAACACAAACGCACTTATTGGATGCACAACATTGGTTAAAAACCCTAATTGGATTAGAATAAGCCTAGGGAGGACGAAAATGAACTAAATGTTAAACCAATGACACAAACACACTTATTGGATGCACAAGATTGGCTAGAAACCGTAATAGGATTAGAATAAGCCTAGAGTGGATGAAAATGACCTAAATGTTAAACCAATGACACAAACGCACTAATTGGATGCACATGATTGTTTATAAAAACCCTAATTGGATTAGAATAAGCCTAGGGAGGACGAAAATGACCTAAATGTTCAAACAATAACACAAACGCACTTATTGGATGCACAAGATAGGTTAAAAACCCTAACTGGATTATAATAAGCCTAGGGAGGACGAAATTGACCTAAATGTTCAACCAATAACACAAACGCACTTATTGGATGCACAAGATAGGTTAAAAACCTTAATTGGATTAAAATAATCCTAGGGAGGACGAAAATGACCTAAATGTTCAACCAATTACACAAACGCACTAATTGAATGCACATGATTGTTTAAAAACCCTAATTGGATTAGAATAAGCCTAGGGAGGACGAAAATGACCTAAATGTTCAAACAATAACACAAACGCACTTATTGGATGCACAAGATTGGTTAAAAATCCTTATTGGATTAGAATAAGCCTAGGGAGGACGAAAATGAACTAAATGTTAAACCAATGACACAAACACACTTATTGGATGCACAAGATTGGCTAGAAACCCTAATAGGATTACATTAAGCTTAGAGTGGACGAAAATGACCTAAATGTTAAACCAGTGACACAAACGCACTAATTGGATGCACATGATTGGTTAAAAACCCTAATTGGATTAGACTAAGCCTAGGGAGGATGAAATGACCTAAATGTTCAAAGAATAACACAAACGCACTTATTGGATGCACAAGATATGTTAAAAACCCTAATGGATTAGAATAAGCCTAGGGAGGACGAAAATGACCTAAATGTTAAACCAGTGACACAAACGTACTAATTGGATGCACATGATTGTTTAAAAACTCTAATTGGATTAGAATAAGCCTAGGGAGGAAGAAAATGACCTAAATGTTCAAACAATAACACAAACGCACTTATTGGATGCACAAGATAGGTTAAAAACCCTAATTGGATTAGAATAAGCCTAGCGAGGACGAAAATGACCTAAATGTTAAACACCTGACACAAACGTACTAATTGGATGCACATGATTGTTTAAAAACCCTAATTGGATTAGAATAAGCCTAGGGAGGACGAAAATTACCTAAATGTTCAAACAATAACACAAACGCACTTATTGGATGCACAAGATTGGTTAAAAACCCTAATTGGATTAGAATAAGCCTAGGGAGGACGAAAATGAACTAAATGTTAAACCAATGACAAAAACACACTTATTGGATGCACAAGATTGGCTAGAAACCGTAATAGGATTAGAATAAGCCTAGAGTGGATGAAAATGACCTAAATGTTAAACCAATGACACAAATGCACTAATTGGATGCACATGATTGTTTAAAAACCCTAATTGGATTAGAATAAGCCTAGGGAGGACGAAAATGACCTAAATGTTCCAACAATAACACAAACGCACTTATTGGATGCACAAGATTGGTTAAAAACCCTAATTGGATTAGAATAAGCCTAGGGAAGACGAAAATGACCTAAATGTTCAACCAATGACACAAACGCACTTATTGAATACACAAAATTGGTTAAAAACCGTAATTGGATTAGAATAAGCCTAGGGAGGACGAAAATGAACTAAATGTTAAACCAATGACACAAACATACTTATTGGATGCACAAGATTGGGTAGAAACCCTAATAGGATTAGAATAAGCTTAGAGTGGACGAAAATGACCTAAATGTTAAACCAGTGACACAAACGCACTAATTGGATGCACATGATTGGTTAAAAACCCTAATTGGATTAGACTAAGCCTAGGGAGGATGAAATGACCTAAATGTTTAAAGAATAACACAAACGCACTTATTGGATGCACAAGATAGGTTAAAAACCCTAATTGGATTCGAATAAGCCTAGGGAGGACGAAAATGACCTAAATGTTAAACCAGTGACACAAACGTACTAATTGGATGCACATGATTGTTTAAAAACTCTAATTGGATTAGAATATGCCTAGGGAGGAAGAAAATGACCTAAATGTTCAAACAATAACACAAACGCACTTATTGGATGCACAAGATAGGTTAAAAACCCTAATTGGATTAGAATAAGCCTAGCGAGGACGAAAATGACCTAAATGTTAAACACCTGACACAAACGTACTAATTGGATGCACATGATTGTTTAAAAACCCTAATTGGATTAGAATAAGTCTAGGGAGGACGAAAATGACCTAAATGTTCAAACAATAACACAAACGCACTTATTGGATGCACAAGATTGGTTAAAAACCCTAATTGGATTAGAATAAGCCTAGGGAGGACGAAAATGAACTAAATGTTAAACCAATGACACAAACACACTTATTGGATGCACAAGATTGGCTAGAAACCGTAATAGGATTAGAATAAGCCTAGAATGGATGAAAATGACCTAAAGGTTAAACCAATGACACAAACGCACTAATTGGATGCACATGATTGTTTAAAAACCCTAATTGGATTAGAATAAGCCTAGGGAGGACGAAATGACCTAAATGTTTAAACAATAACACAAACGCCATTATTGGATGCACAAGATAGGTTAAAAACCCTAATTGGATTAGAATAAGCCTAGGGAGGACGAAAATGACCTAAATGTTAAACCAATGACACAAACGTACTAATTGGATGCACATGATTGTTTAAAATTTCTAATTGGATTAGAATAAGCCTAGAGAGGAAAAAATGACCTAAATGTTCAAACAATAACACAAACGCACTTATTGGATGCACAAGATTGGTTAAAAACCCTAATTGGATTAGAATAAGCCTAGGGAGGACGAAAATGAACTAAATGTTAAACCAATGACACAAACACACTTATTGGATGCACAAGATTGGCTAGAAACCGTAATAGGATTAGAATAAGCCTAGAGTGGATGAAAATGACCTAAATGTTAAACCAATGACACAAATGCACTAATTGGATGCACATGATTGTTTAAAAACCCTAATTGGATTAGAATAAGCCTAGGGAGGACGAAAATGACCTAAATGTTCAAACAATAACACAAACGCACTTATTGGATGCACAAGATTGGTTAAAAACCCTAATTGGATTAGAATAAGCCTAGGGAGGACGAAAATGACCTAAATGTTCAACCAATGACACAAACGCACTTATTGAATACACAAAATTGGTTAAAAACCGTAATTGGATTAGAATAAGCCTAGGGAGGACGAAAATGAACTAAATGTTAAACCAATGACACAAACATACTTATTGGATGCACAAAATTGGCTAGAAACCCTAATAGGATTAGAATAAGCTTAGAGTGGACGAAAATGACCTAAATGTTAAACCAGTGACACAAACGCACTAATTGGATGCACATGATTGGTTAAAAACCCTAATTGGATTAGACTAAGCCTAGGGAGGATGAAATGACCTAAATGTTCAAAGAATAACACAAACGCACTTATTGGATGCACAAGATAGGTTAAAAACCCTAATTGGATTAGAATAAGCCTAGGGAGGACGAAAATGACCTAAATGTTAAACCAGTGACACAAACGTACTAATTGGATGCACATGATTGTTTAAAAACTCTAATTGGATTAGAATAAGCCTAGGGAGGAAGAAAATGACCTAAATGTTCAAACAATAACACAAACGCACTTATTGGATGCACAAGATAGGTTAAAAACCCTAATTGGATTAGAATAAGCCTAGCGAGGACGAAAATGACCTAAATGTTAAACACCTGACACAAACGTACTAATTGGATGCACATGATTGTTTAAAAACCCTAATTGGATTAGAATAAGCCTAGGGAGGACGAAAATGACCTAAATGTTCAAACAATAACACAAACGCACTTATTGGATGCACAAGATTGGTTAAAAACCCTAATTGGATTAGAATCAGCCTAGGGAGTACGAAAATGAACTAAATGTTAAACCAATGACACAAACACACTTATTGGATGCACAAGATTGGCAAGAAACCGTAATAGGATTAGAATAAGCCTAGAGTGGATGAAAATGACCTAAATGTTAAACCAATGACACAAATGCACTAATTGGATGCACATGATTGTTTAAAAACCCTAATTGGATTAGAATAAGTCTAGGGAGGACGAAAATGACCTAAATGTTCAAACAATAACACAAACGCACTTATTGGATGCACAAGATTGGTTAAAAACCCTAATTGGATTAGAATAAGCCTAGGGAGGACGAAAATGACCTAAATGTTCAACCAATGACACAAACGGACTTATTGAATACACAAAATTGGTTAAAAACCGTAATTGGATTAGAATAAGCCTAGGGAGGACGAAAATGAACTAAATGTTAAACCAATGACACAAACATACTTATTGGATGCACAAGATTGGCTAGAAACCCTAATAGGATTAGAATAAGCTTAGAGTGGACGAAAATGACCTAAATGTTAAACCAGTGACACAAACGAACTAATTGAATGCACATGATTGGTTAAAAACCCAAATTGGATTAGAATAAGCCTAGGGAGGACGAAATGACCTAAATGTTCAAACAATAACACAACCGCACTTATTGGATGCACAAGATAGGTTAAAAACCCTAATTGGATTAGAATAAGCCTAGGTAGGACGAAAATGACCTAAATGTTAAACCAATGACACAAACGTACTAATTGGATGCACATGATTGTTTAAAAACTCTAATTGGATTAGAATAAGCCTAGGGAGTAAGAAAATGACCTAAATGTTCAAACAATAACACAAACACACTTATTGGATGCACAAGATTGGTTAAAAACCCTAATTGGATTAGAATAAGCCTAGGAAGGACGAAAATGAACTAAATGTTAAACCAATGACACAAACACACTTATTGGATGCACAAGATTGGCTAGAAACCGTAATAGGATTAGAATATGCCTAGAATGGATGAAAATGACCTAAAGGTTAAACCAATGACACAAACGCACTAATTGGATGCACATGATTGTTTAAAAACCCTAATTGGATTAGAATAAGCCTAGGGAGGACGAAATGACCTAAATGTTTAAACAATAACACAAACGCCATTATTGGATGCACAAGATAGGTTAAAAACCCTAATTGGATTAGAATAAGCCTAGGGAGGACGAAAATGACCTAAATGTTAAACCAATGACACAAACGTACTAATTGGATGCACATGATTGTTTAAAAACTCTAATTGGATTAGAATAAGCCTAGAGAGGAAAAAATGACCTAAATGTTCAAACAATAACACAAACGCACTTATTGGATGCACAAGATTGGTTAAAAACCCTAATTGGATTAGAATAAGCCTAGGGAGGACGAAAATGAACTAAATGTTAAACCAATGACACAAACACACTTATTGGATGCACAAGATTGGCTAGAAACCGTAATAGGATTAGAATAAGCCTAGAATGGATGAAAATGACCTAAAGGTTAAACCAATGACACAAACGCACTAATTGGATGCACATGATTGTTTAAAAACCCTAATTGGATTAGAATAAGCCTAGGGAGGACGAAATGACCTAAATGTTTAAACAATAACACAAACGCCATTATTGGATGCACAAGATAGGTTAAAAACCCTAATTGGATTAGAATAAGCCTAGGGAGGACGAAAATGACCTAAATGTTAAACCAATGACACAAACGTACTAATTGGATGCACATGATTGTTTAAAATTTCTAATTGGATTAGAATAAGCCTAGAGAGGAAAAAATGACCTAAATGTTCAAACAATAACACAAACGCACTTATTGGATGCACAAGATTGGTTAAAAACCCTAATTGGATTAGAATAAGCCTAGGGAGGACGAAAATGAACTAAATGTTAAACCAATGACACAAACACACTTATTGGATGCACAAGATTGGCTAGAAACCGTAATAGGATTAGAATAAGCCTAGAGTGGATGAAAATGACCTAAATGTTAAACCAATGACACAAATGCACTAATTGGATGCACATGATTGTTTAAAAACCCTAATTGGATTAGAATAAGCCTAGGGAGGACGAAAATGACCTAAATGTTCAAACAATAACACAAACGCACTTATTGGATGCACAAGATTGGTTAAAAACCCTAATTGGATTAGAATAAGCCTAGGGAGGACGAAAATGACCTAAATGTTCAACCAATGACACAAACGCACTTATTGAATACACAAAATTGGTTAAAAACCGTAATTGGATTAGAATAAGCCTAGGGAGGACGAAAATGAACTAAATGTTAAACCAATGACACAAACATACTTATTGGATTCACAAGATTGGCTAGAAACCCTAATAGGATTAGAATAAGCTTAGAGTGGACGAAAATGACCTAAATGTTAAACCAGTGACACAAACGCACTAATTGGATGCACATGATTGGTTAAAAACCCTAATTGGATTAGAATAAGCCTAGGGAGGACGAAAATGACCTAAATGTTCAAACAATAACACAAACGCACTTATTGGATGCACAAGATTGGTTAAAAACCCTAATTGGATTAGAATAAGCCTAGGGAGGACGAAAATGAACTAAATGTTAAACCAATGACACAAACACACTTATTGGATGCACAAGATTGGCTAGAAACCGTAATAGGATTAGAATAAGCCTAGAGTGGATGAAAATGACCTAAATGTTAAACCAATGACACAAATGTACTAATTGGATGCACATGATTGTTTAAAAACTCTAATTTGATTAGAATAAGCCTAGGGAGGAAGAAAATGACCTAAATGTTCAAACAATAACACAAACGCACTTATTGGATGCACAAGATAGGTTAAAAACCCTAATTGGATTAGAATAAGCCTAGGGAGGACGAAAATGAACTAAATGTTAAACCAATGACACAAACACACTTATTGGATGCACAAGATTGGCTAGAAACCGTAATAGGATTAGAATAAGCCTAGAGTGGATGAAAATGACCTAAATGTTAAACCAATGACACAAATGCACTAATTGGATGCACATGATTGTTTAAAAACCCTAATTGGATTAGAATAAGCCTAGGGAGGACGAAAATGACCTAAATGTTCAAACAATAACACAAACGCACTTATTGGATGCACAAGATTGGTTAAAAACCCTAATTGGATTAGAATAAGCCTAGGGAGGACGAAAATGACCTAAATGTTCAACCAATGACACAAACGCACTTATTGAATACACAAAATTGGTTAAAAACCGTAATTGGATTAGAATAAGCCTAGGGAGGACGAAAATGAACTAAATGTTAAACCAATGACACAAACATACTTATTGGATGCACAAAATTGGCTAGAAACCCTAATAGGATTAGAATAAGCTTAGAGTGGACGAAAATGACCTAAATGTTAAACCAGTGACACAAACGCACTAATTGGATGCACATGATTGGTTAAAAACCCTAATTGGATTAGAATAAGCATAGGGAGGACGAAATGACCTAAATGTTCAAACAATAACACAAACGCACTTATTGGATGCATAAGATAGGTTAAAAACCATAATTGGATTAGAATAAGCCTAGGGAGGACGAAAATGACCTAAATGTTAAACCAATGACACAAACGTACTAATTGGATGCACATGATTGTTTAAAAACTCTAATTGGATTAGAATAAGCTTAGGGAGGAAGAAAATGACCTAAATGTTCAAACAATAACACAAACGCACTTATTGGATGCACAAGATTGGTTAAAAACCCTAATTGGATTAGAATAAGCCTAGGGAGGACGAAAATGAACTAAATGTTAAACCAATGACACAAACACACTTATTGGATGCACAAGATTGGCTAGAAACCGTAATAGGATTAGAATAAGCCTAGAGTGGATGAAAATGACCTAAATGTTAAACCAATGACACAAACACACTAATTGGATGCACATGATTGTTTAAAAACTCTAATAGGATTAGAATAAGCTTAGAGTGGACGAAAATGACCTAAATGTTCAACCAATAACACAAACGCACTTATTGGATGCACAAGATTGGTGAAAAACCCTAATTGGTTTAGAATAAGCCTAGGGAGGACGAAAATGACCTAAATGTTCAACCAATGACACAAACGCACTTATTGGATGCACAAAATTGGTTAAAAAACCGTAATTGGATTAGAATAAGCCTAGGGAGAACGAAAATGAACTAAATGTTAAACCAATGACACAAACATACTTATTGGATGCAAGAGATTGGCTAGAAACCCTAATAGGATTAGAATAAGCTTAGAGTGGACGAAAATGACCTAAATGTTAAACCAGTAACACAAATGCACTAATTTGATGCACATGATTGGTTAAAAACCCTAATTGGATTAGACTAAGCCTAGGGAGGACGAAAAGACCTAAATGTTCAAACAATAACACAAACGCACTTATTGGATGCACAAGATAGGTTAAAAACCCTAATTGGATTAGAATAAGCCTAGGGAGGACGAAAATGACCTAAATGTTAAACTAGTGACACAGACGTACTGATTGGATGCACATGATTGTTTAAAAACTCTAATTGGATTAGAATAAGCCTAGGGAGGAAGAAAATGACCTAAATGTTCAAACAATAACACAAACGCACTTATTGGATACACAAGATAGGATAAAAACCCTAATTGGATTAGAATAAGCCTAGGGAGGACGAAAATGACCTAAATGTTAAACCAATGACACAAACGTACTAATTGGATGCACATGATTGTTTAAAAACTCTAATTGGATTAGAATAAGCCTAGGGAGGAAGAAAATGACCTAAATGTTCAAACAATAACACAAACGCACTTATTGGATGCACAAGATAGGTTAAAAACCCTAATTGGATTAGAATAAGCCTAGCGAGAACGAAAATGACCTAAATGTTAAACACCTGACACAAACGTACTAATTGGATGCACATGATTGTTTAAAAACCCTAATTGGATTAGAATAAGCCTAGGGAGGAGGAAAATTACCTAAATGTTCAAACAATAACACAAACGCACTTATTGGATGCACAAGATTGATTAAAAACCCTAATTGGATTAGAATAAGCCTAGGGAGGACGAAAATGAACTAAATGTTAAACCAATGACACAAACACACTTATTGGATGCACAAGATTGGCTAGAAACCGTAATAGGATTAGAATAAGCCTAGAGTGGATGAAAATGACCTAAATGTTAAACCAATGACACAAATGCACTAATTGGATGCACATGATTGTTTAAAAACCCTAATTGGATTAGAATAAGCCTAGGGAGGACGAAAATGACCTAAATGTTCAGACAATAACACAAACGCACTTATTGGATGCACAAGATTGGTTAAAAACCCTAATTGGATTAGAATAAGCCTAGGGAGGACGAAAATGACCTAAATGTTCAACCAATGACACAAACGCACTTATTGAATACACAAAATTGGTTAAAAACCGTAATTGGATTAGAATAAGCCTAGGGAGGACGAAAATGAACTAAATGTTAAACCAATGACACAAACATACTTATTGGATGCACAAAATTGGCTAGAAACCCTAATAGGATTAGAATAAGCTTAGAGTGGACGAAAATGACCTAAATGTTAAACCAGTGACACAAACGCACTAATTGGATGCACATGATTGGTTAAAAACCCTAATTGGATTAGAATAAGCCTAGGGAGGACGAAATGACCTAAATGTTCATACAATAACACAAACGCACTTATTGGATACACAAGATAGGTTAAAAACCCTAATTGGATTAGAATAAGCCTAGGTAGGACGAAAATGACCTAAATGTTAAACCAATGACACAAACGTACTAATTGGATGCACATGATTGTTTAAAAACTCAAATTGGATTAGAATAAGCCTAGGGAGGAAGAAAATGACCTAAATGTTCAAACAATAACACAAACACACTTATTGGATGCACAAGATTGGTTAAAAACCCTAATTGGATTAGAATAAGCCTAGGGAGGACGCAAATGAACTAAATGTTAAACCAATGACACAAACACACTTATTGGATGCACAAGATTGGCTAGAAACCGTAATAGGATTAGAATAAGCCTAGAGTGAATGAAAATGACCTAAATGTTAAACCAATGACACAAACGCACTAATTGGATGCACATGATTGTTTAAAAACCCTAATTGGATTAGAATAAGCCTAGGGAGGACGAAAATGACCTAAATGTTCAAACAATAACACAAACGCACTTATTGGATGCACAAGATAGGTTAAAAACCCTAACTGGATTATAATAAGCCTAGGGAGGACGAAATTGACCTAAATGTTCAACCAATAACACAAACGCACTTATTGGATGCACAAGATAGGTTAAAAACCTTAATTGGATTAAAATAAGCCTAGGGAGGACGAAAATGACCTAAATGTTCAACCAATGACACAAACGCACTAATTGGATGCACATGATTGTTTAAAAACCCTAATTGGATTAGAATAAGCCTAGGGAGGACGAAAATGACCTAAATGTTCTAACAATAACACAAACGCACTTATTGGATGCACAAGATTGGTTAAAAACCCTTATTGGATTAGAATAAGCCTAGGGAGGACGAAAATGAACTAAATGTTAAACCAATGACACAAACACACTTATTGGATGCACAAGATTGGCTAGAAACCCTAATAGGATTAGAATAAGCTTAGAGTGGACGAAAATGACCTAAATGTTAAACCAGTGACACAAATGCACTAATTGGATGCACATGATTGGTTAAAAACCCTAATTGGATTAGAATAAGCCTAGGATGACGAAAATGACCTAAATGTTCAAACAATAACACAAACGCACTTATTGGAAGCACAAGATTGGTTAAAAACCCTAATTGGTTTAGAATAAGCCTAGGGAGGACGAAAATGACCTAAATGTTCAACCAATGACACAAACGCACTTATTGGATGCACAAAATTGGTTAAAAACCGTAATTGGATTAGAATAAGCCTAGGGAGGACGAAAATGAACTAAATGTTAAACCAATGACACAAACATACTTATTGGATGCAAGAGATTGGCTAGAAACCCTAATAGGATTAGAATAAGCTTAGAGTGGACGAAAATGACTTAAATGTTAAGCCAGTGACACAAACGCACTAATTGGATGCACATGATTGGTTAAAAACCCTAATTGGATTAGACTAAGCCTAGGGAGGACGAAATGACCTAAATGTTCAAACAATAACACAAACGCACTTATTGGATGCACAAGATAGGTTAAAAACCCTAATTGGATTAGAATAAGCCTAGGGAGGACGAAAATGACCTAAATGTTAAACCAATGACACAAACGTACTAATTGGATGCACATGATTGTTTAAAAACTCTAATTGGATTAGAATAAGCCTAGGGAGGAAGAAAATGACCTAAATGTTCAAACAATAACACAAACGCAGTTATTGGATGCACAAGATAGGTTAAAAACCCTAATTGGATTAGAATAAGCCTAGGGAGGACAAAATGACCTAAATGTTCAAACAATAACACAAACGAACTTATTGGATGCACAAGATAGGTTAAAAACCCTAATTGGATTAGAATAAGCCTAGGGAGGACGAAAATGACCTAAATGTTAAACCAATGACACAAACGTACTAATTGGATGCACATGATTGTTTAAAAACTCTAATTGGATTAGAATAAGCCTAGGGAGGAAGAAAATGACCTAAATGTTCAAACAATAACACAAACGCAGTTATTGGATGCACAAGATTGGTTAAAAACCCTAATTGGATTAGAATAAGCCTAGGGAGGACAAAAATGAACTAAATGTTAAACCAATGACACAAACACACTTATTGGATGCACAAGATTGGCTAGAAACCGTAATAGGATTAGAATAAGCCTAGAGTGGATGAAAATGACCTAAATGTTAAACCAATGACACAAACGCACTAATTGGATGCACATGATTGTTTAAAAACCCTAATTGGATTAGAATAAGCCTAGGGAGGACGAAAATGACCTAAATGTTCAAACAATAACACAAACGCACTTATTGGATGCACAAGATTGGTTAAAAACCCTAATTGGATTAGAATAAGCCTAGGGAGGACGAAAATGAACTAAATGTTAAACCAATGACACAAACACACTTATTGGATGCAGAGGATTGGCTAGAAACCGTAATAGGATTTGAATAAGCTTAGAGTGGACGAAAATGACCTAAATGTTAAACAAGTGACACAAACGCACTAATTGGATGCACATGATTGGTTAAAAACCCTAATTGGATTAGACTAAGCCTTGGGAGGACGAAAAGACCTAAATGTTCAAACAATAACACAAACGCACTTATTGGATGCACAAGATAGGTTAAAAACCCTATTTGGATTAGAATAAGCCTAGGGAGGACGAAAATGACCTAAATGTTAAACTAGTGACACAGACGTACTAATTGGATGCACATGATTGTTTAAAAACTCTAATTGGATTAGAATAAGCCTAGGGAGGAAGAAAATGACCTAAATGTTCAAACAATAACACAAACGCACTTATTGGATGCACAAGATAGGATAAAAACCCTAATTGGATTAGAATAAGCCTAGGGAGGACGAAAATGACCTAAATGTTAAACCAATGACACAAACGTACTAATTGGATGCACATGATTGTTTAAAAACTCTAATTGGATTAGAATAAGCCTAGGGAGGAAGAAAATGACCTAAATGTTCAAACAATAACACAAACGCACTTATTGGATGCACAAGATTGGTTAAAAACCCTAATTGGATTAGAATAAGCCTAGGGAGGACGAAAATGAACTAAATGTTCAACCAATGACACAAACGCACTTATTGAATACACAAAATTGGTTAAAAACCGTAATTGGATTAGAATAAGCCTAGGGAGGACGAAAATGACCTAAATGTTAAACCAATGACACAAACGTACTAATTGGATGCACATGATTGTTTAAAAACTCTAATTGGATTAGAATAAGCCTAGGGAGGAAGAAAATGACCTAAATGTTCAAACAATAACACAAACGCACTTATTGGATGCACAACATTGGTTAAAAACCCTAATTGGATTAGAATAAGCCTAGGGAGGACGAAAATGAACTAAATGTTAAACCAATGACACAAACACACTTATTGGATGCACAAGATTGGCTAGAAACCGTAATAGGATTAGAATAAGCCTAGAGTGGATGAAAATGACCTAAATGTTAAACCAATGACACAAACACACTAATTGGATGCACATGATTGTTTAAAAACTCTAATAGGATTAGAATAAGCTTAGAGTGGACGAAAATGACCTAAATGTTCAACCAATAACACAAACGCACTTATTGGATGCACAAGATTGGTGAAAAACCCTAATTGGTTTAGAATAAGCCTAGGGAGGACGAAAATGACCTAAATGTTCAACCAATGACACAAACGCACTTATTGGATGCACAAAATTGGTTAAAAAACCGTAATTGGATTAGAATAAGCCTAGGGAGAACGAAAATGAACTAAATGTTAAACCAATGACACAAACATACTTATTGGATGCAAGAGATTGGCTAGAAACCCTAATAGGATTAGAATAAGCTTAGAGTGGACGAAAATGACCTAAATGTTAAACCAGTAACACAAATGCACTAATTGGATGCACATGATTGGTTAAAAACCCTAATTGGATTAGACTAAGCCTAGAAAGGACGAAAAGACCTAAATGTTCAAACAATAACACAAACGCACTTATTGGATGCACAAGATAGGTTAAAAACCCTAATTGGATTAGAATAAGCCTAGGGAGGACGAAAATGACCTAAATGTTAAACTAGTGACACAGACGTACTGATTGGATGCACATGATTGTTTAAAAACTCTAATTGGATTAGAATAAGCCTAGGGAGGAAGAAAATGACCTAAATGTTCAAACAATAACACAAACGCACTTATTGGATACACAAGATAGGATAAAAACCCTAATTGGATTAGAATAAGCCTAGGGAGGACGAAAATGACCTAAATGTTAAACCAATGACACAAACGTACTAATTGGATGCACATGATTGTTTAAAAACTCTAATTGGATTAGAATAAGCCTAGGGAGGAAGAAAATGACCTAAATGTTCAAACAATAACACAAACGCACTTATTGGATGCACAAGATTGGTTAAAAACCCTAATTGGATTAGAATAAGCCTAGGGAGGACGAAAATGACCTAAATGTTCAACCAATGACACAAACGCACTTATTGAATACACAAAATTGGTTAAAAACCGTAATTGGATTAGAATAAGCCTAGGGAGGACGAAAATGAACTAAATGTTAAACCAATGACACAAACATACTTATTGGATGCACAAAATTGGCTAGAAACCCTAATAGGATTAGAATAAGCTTAGAGTGGACGAAAATGACCTAAATGTTAAACCAGTGACACAAACGCACTAATTGGATGCACATGATTGGTTAAAAACCCTAATTGGATTAGAATAAGCCTAGGGAGGACGAAATGACCTAAATGTTCAAACAATAACACAAACGCACTTATTGGATGCACAAGATAGGTTAAAAACCCTAATTGGATTAGAATAAGCCTAGGGAGGACGAAAATGACCTAAATGTTAAACCAATGACACAAACGTACTAATTGGATGCACATGATTGTTTAAAAACTCTAATTGGATTAGAATAAGCCTAGGGAGTAAGAAAATGACCTAAATGTTCAAACAATAACACAAACACACTTATTGGATGCACAAGATTGGTTAAAAACCCTAATTGGATTAGAATAAGCCTAGGGAGGACGAAAATGAACTAAATGTTAAACCAATGACACAAACACACTTATTGGATGCACAAGATTGGCTAGAAACCGTAATAGGATTAGAATAAGCCTAGAATGGATGAAAATGACCTAAAGGTTAAACCAATGACACAAACGCACTAATTGAATGCACATGATTGTTTAAAAACCCTAATTGGATTAGAATAAGCCTAGGGAGGACGAAATGACCTAAATGTTTAAACAATAACACAAACGCCATTATTGGATGCACAAGATAGGTTAAAAACCCTAATTGGATTAGAATAAGCCTAGGGAGGACGAAAATGACCTAAATGTTAAACCAATGACACAAACGTACTAATTGGATGCACATGATTGTTTAAAAACTCTAATTGGATTAGAATAAGCCTAGAGAGGAAAAAATGACCTAAATGTTCAAACAATAACACAAACGCACTTATTGGATGCACAAGATTGGTTAAAAACCCTAATTGGATTAGAATAAGCCTAGGGAGGACGAAAATGAACTAAATGTTAAACCAATGACACAAACACACTTATTGGATGCACAAGATTGGCTAGAAACCGTAATAGGATTAGAATAAGCCTAGAGTGGATGAAAATGACCTAAATGTTAAACCAATGACACAAATGTACTAATTGGATGCACATGATTGTTTAAAAACTCTAATTTGATTAGAATAAGCCTAGGGAGGAAGAAAATGACCTAAATGTTCAAACAATAACACAAACGCACTTATTGGATGCACAAGATAGGTTAAAAACCCTAATTGGATTAGAATAAGCCTAGGGAGGACGAAAATGAACTAAATGTTAAACCAATGACACAAACACACTTATTGGATGCACAAGATTGGCTAGAAACCGTAATAGGATTAGAATAAGCCTAGAGTGGATGAAAATGACCTAAATGTTAAACCAATGACACAAACACACTAATTGGATGCACATGATTGTTTAAAAACTCTAATAGGATTAGAATAAGCTTAGAGTGGACGAAAATGACCTAAATGTTCAACCAATAACACAAACGCACTTATTGGATGCACAAGATTGGTGAAAAACCCTAATTGGTTTAGAATAAGCCTAGGGAGGACGAAAATGACCTAAATGTTCAACCAATGACACAAACGCACTTATTGGATGCACAAAATTGGTTAAAAAACCGTAATTGGATTAGAATAAGCCTAGGGAGAACGAAAATGAACTAAATGTTAAACCAATGACACAAACATACTTATTGGATGCAAGAGATTGGCTAGAAACCCTAATAGGATTAGAATAAGCTTAGAGTGGACGAAAATGACCTAAATGTTAAACCAGTAACACAAATGCACTAATTGGATGCACATGATTGGTTAAAAACCCTAATTGGATTAGACTAAGCCTAGGGAGGACGAAAAGACCTAAATGTTCAAACAATAACACAAACGCACTTATTGGATGCACAAGATAGGTTAAAAACCCTAATTGGATTAGAATAAGCCTAGGGAGGACGAAAATGACCTAAATGTTAAACTAGTGACACAGACGTACTGATTGGATGCACATGATTGTTTAAAAACTCTAATTGGATTAGAATAAGCCTAGGGAGGAAGAAAATGACCTAAATGTTCAAACAATAACACAAACGCACTTATTGGATACACAAGATAGGATAAAAACCCTAATTGGATTAGAATAAGCCTAGGGAGGACGAAAATGACCTAAATGTTAAACCAATGACACAAACGTACTAATTGGATGCACATGATTGTTTAAAAACTCTAATTGGATTAGAATAAGCCTAGGGAGGAAGAAAATGACCTAAATGTTCAAACAATAACACAAACGCACTTATTGGATGCACAAGATTGGTTAAAAACCCTAATTGGATTAGAATAAGCCTAGGGAGGACGAAATGACCTAAATGTTCAAACAATAACACAAACGCACTTATTGGATGCACAAGATAGGTTAAAAACCCTAATTGGATTAGAATAAGCCTAGGGAGGACGAAAATGACCTAAATGTTAAACACCTGACACAAACATACTAATTGGATGCACATCATTGTTTAAAAACCCTAATTGGATTAAAATAAGCCTAGGGAGGATGAAAATGACCTAAATGTTCAAACAATAACACAAACGCACTTATTGGATGCACAAGATTGGTTAAAAACCCCAATTGGATTAGAATAAGCCTAGGGAGGACGAAAATGACCTAAATGTTCAACCAATAACACAAACGCACTTATTGGATGCACAAGATTGGCTAGAAACCGTAATAGGATTAAAATAAGCTTAGGGAGGACGAAAATGACCTAAATGTTCAACCAATAACACAAACGCACTTATTGGATGCACAAGATAGGTTAAAAACCTTAATTGGATTAAAATAAGCCTAGGATGACGAAAATGACCTAAATGTTCAAACAATAACACAAACGCACTTATTGGAAGCACAAGATAGGTTAAAAACCCTAACTGGATTAGAATAAGTCTAGGGAGGACGAAAATGACCTTAATGTTCAACCAATGACACCTACGCACTTATTGGATGCACAAGATAGGTTAAAAACCTTAATTGGATTAAAATAAGCCTAGGGAGGACGAAAATGACCTAAATGTTCAACCAATGACACAAACACAATTATTGGATGCACAAGATTGGCTATAAACCGTAATAGGATTAGAATAAGCCTAGAGTGGATGAAAATGACCTAAATGTTAAACCAATGACACAAACACACTAATTGGATGCACATGATTGTTTAAAAACTCTAATAGGATTAGAATAAGCTTAGAGTGGACGAAAATGACCTAAATGTTCAACCAATAACACAAACGCACTTATTGGATGCACAAGATAGGTTAAAAACCCTAATTGGATTAGAATAAGCCTAGGGAGGACGAAAATGAACTAAATGTTAAACCAATGACACAAACACACTTATTGGAAGCCCAAGATAGGTTAAAAACCCTAATTGGATTAGAATAAGCCTAGGGAGGACGAAAATGAACTAAATGTTAAACCAATGACACAAACACACTTATTGGAAGCCCAAGATAGGTTAAAAACCCTAATTGGATTAGAATAAGCCTAGGGAGGACGAAAATGAACTAAATGTTAAACCAATGACACAAACACACTTATTGGATGCACAAGATTGGCTAGAAACCGTAATAGGATTAGAATAAGCCTAGAGTGGATGAAAATGACCTAAATGTTAAACCAATGACACAAACACACTAATTGGATGCACATGATTGTTTAAAAACTCTAATAGGATTAGAATAAGCTTAGAGTGGACGAAAATGACCTAAATGTTCAACCAATAACACAAACGCACTTATTGGATGCACAAGATTGGTGAAAAACCCTAATTGGTTTAGAATAAGCCTAGGGAGGACGAAAATGACCTAAATGTTCAACCAATGACACAAACGCACTTATTGGATGCACAAAATTGGTTAAAAAACCGTAATTGGATTAGAATAAGCCTAGGGAGAACGAAAATGAACTAAATGTTAAACCAATGACACAAACATACTTATTGGATGCAAGAGATTGGCTAGAAACCCTAATAGGATTAGAATAAGCTTAGAGTGGACGAAAATGACCTAAATGTTAAACCAGTAACACAAATGCACTAATTGGATGCACATGATTGGTTAAAAACCCTAATTGGATTAGACTAAGCCTAGGGAGGACGAAAAGACCTAAATGTTCAAACAATAACACAAACGCACTTATTGGATGCACAAGATAGGTTAAAAACCCTAATTGGATTAGAATAAGCCTAGGGAGGACGAAAATGACCTAAATGTTAAACTAGTGACACAGACGTACTGATTGGATGCACATGATTGTTTAAAAACTCTAATTGGATTAGAATAAGCCTAGGGAGGAAGAAAATGACCTAAATGTTCAAACAATAACACAAACGCACTTATTGGATACACAAGATAGGATAAAAACCCTAATTGGATTAGAATAAGCCTAGGGAGGACGAAAATGACCTAAATGTTAAACCAATGACACAAACGTACTAATTGGATGCACATGATTGTTTAAAAACTCTAATTGGATTAGAATAAGCCTAGGGAGGAAGAAAATGACCTAAATGTTCAAACAATAACACAAACGCACTTATTGGATGCACAAGATTGGTTAAAAACCCTAATTGGATTAGAATAAGCCTAGGGAGGACGAAAATGAACTAAATGTTCAACCAATGACACAAACGCACTTATTGAATACACAAAATTGGTTAAAAACCGTAATTGGATTAGAATAAGCCTAGGGAGGACGAAAATGAACTAAATGTTAAACCAATGACACAAACATACTTATTGGATTCACAAGATTGGCTAGAAACCCTAATAGGATTAGAATAAGCTTAGAGTGGACGAAAATGACCTAAATGTTAAACCAGTGACACAAATGAACTAATTGGATGCACATGATTGGTTAAAAACCCTAATTGGATTAGAATAAGCCTAGGGAGGACGAAATGACCTAAATGTTCAAACAATAACACAAACGCACTTATTGGATGCACAAGATAGGTTAAAAACCCTAATTGGAATAGAATAAGCCTAGGGAGGACGAAAATGACCTAAATGTTAAACCAATGACACAAACGTACTAATTGGATGCACATGATTGTTTAAAAACTCTAATTGGATTAGAATAAGCCTAGAGAGGAAGAAATGACCTAAATGTTCAAACAATAACACAAACGCACTTATTGGATGCACAAGATTGGTTAAAAACCCTAATTGGATTAGAATAAGCCTAGGGAGGACGAAAATGAACTAAATGTTAAACCAATGACACAAACACACTTATTGGATGCACAAGATTGGCTAGAAACCGTAATAGGATTAGAATAAGCCTAGAATGGATGAAAATGACCTAAAGGTTAAACCAATGACACAAACGCACTAATTGGATGCACATGATTGTTTAAAAACCCTAATTGGATTAGAATAAGCCTAGGGAGGACGAAATGACCTAAATGTTTAAACAATAACACAAACGCCATTATTGGATGCACAAGATAGGTTAAAAACCCTAATTGGATTAGAATAAGCCTAGGGAGGACGAAAATGACCTAAATGTTAAACCAATGACACAAACGTACTAATTGGATGCACATGATTGTTTAAAATTTCTAATTGGATTAGAATAAGCCTAGAGAGGAAAAAATGACCTAAATGTTCAAACAATAACACAAACGCACTTATTGGATGCACAAGATTGGTTAAAAACCCTAATTGGATTAGAATAAGCCTAGGGAGGACGAAAATGAACTAAATGTTAAACCAATGACACAAACACACTTATTGGATGCACAAGATTGGCTAGAAACCGTAATAGGATTAGAATAAGCCTAGAGTGGATGAAAATGACCTAAATGTTAAACCAATGACACAAACGCACTAATTGGATGCACATGATTGTTTAAAAACCCTAATTGGATTAGAATAAGCCTAGGGAGGACGAAAATGACCTAAATGTTCAAACAATAACACAAACGCACTTATTGGATGCACAAGATAGGTTAAAAACCCTAACTGGATTATAATAAGCCTAGGGAGGACGAAATTGACCTAAATGTTCAACCAATAACACAAACGCACTTATTGGATGCACAAGATAGGTTAAAAACCTTAATTGGATTAAAATAAGCCTAGGGAGGACGAAAATGACCTAAATGTTCAACCAATGACACAAACGCACTAATTGGATGCACATGATTGTTTAAAAACCCTAATTGGATTAGAATAAGCCTAGGGAGGACGAAAATGACCTAAATGTTCTAACAATAACACAAACGCACTTATTGGATGCACAAGATTGGTTAAAAACCCTTATTGGATTAGAATAAGCCTAGTGAGGACGAAAATGAACTAAATGTTAAACCAATGACACAAACACACTTATTGGATGCACAAGATTGGCTAGAATCCCTAATAGGATTAGAATAAGCTTAGAGTGGACGAAAATGACCTAAATGTTAAACCAGTGACACAAACGCACAAATTGGATGCACATGATTGGTTTAAAACCCTAATTGGATTAGAATAAGCCTAGGGAGGACGAAATGACCTAAATGTTCAAACAATAACACAAACGCACTTATTGGATGCACAAGATAGGTTAAAAACCCTAATTGGATTAGAATAAGCCTAGGGAGGACGAAAATGACCTAAATGTTAAACACCTGACACAAACGTACTAATTGGATGCACATCATTGTTTAAAAACCCTAATTGGATTAAAATAAGCCTAGGGAGGATGAAAATGACCTAAATGTTCAAACAATAACACAAACGCACTTATTGGATGCACAAGATTGGTTAAAAACCCCAATTGGATTAGAATAAGCCTAGGGAGGACGAAAATGACCTAAATGTTCAACCAATAACACAAACGCACTTATTGGATGCACAACATTGGCTAGAAACTGTAATAGGATTAAAATAAGCTTAGGGAGGACGAAAATGACCTAAATGTTCAACCAATAACACAAACGCACTTATTGGATGCACAAGATAGGTTAAAAACCTTAATTGGATTAAAATAAGCCTAGGATGACGAAAATGACCTAAATGTTCAAACAATAACACAAACGCACTTATTGGAAGCCCAAGATAGGTTAAAAACCCTAACTGGATTAGAATAAGTCTAGGGAGGACGAAAATGACCTTAATGTTCAACCAATGACACCTACGCACTTATTGGATGCACAAGATAGGTTAAAAACCTTAATTGGATTAAAATAAGCCTAGGGAGGACGAAAATGACCTAAATGTTCAACCAATGACACAAACACAATTATTGGATGCACAAGATTGGCTAGAAACCGTAATAGGATTAGAATAAGCCTAGAGTGGATGAAAATGACCTAAATGTTAAACCAATGACACAAACACACTAATTGGATGCACATGATTGTTTAAAAACTCTAATAGGATTAGAATAAGCTTAGAGTGGACGAAAATGACCTAAATGTTCAACCAATAACACAAACGCACTTATTGGATGCACAAGATAGGTTAAAAACCCTAATTGGATTAGAATAAGCCTAGGGAGGACGAAAATGAACTAAATGTTAAACCAATGACACAAACACACTTATTGGAAGCCCAAGATAGGTTAAAAACCCTAATTGGATTAGAATAAGCCTAGGGAGGACGAAAATGAACTAAATGTTAAACCAATGACACAAACACACTTATTGGAAGCCCAAGATAGGTTAAAAACCCTAATTGGATTAGAATAAGCCTAGGGAGGACGAAAATGAACTAAATGTTAAACCAATGACACAAACACACTTATTGGATGCACAAGATTGGCTAGAAACCGTAATAGGATTAGAATAAGCCTAGAGTGGATGAAAATGACCTAAATGTTAAACCAATGACACAAACACACTAATTGGATGCACATGATTGTTTAAAAACTCTAATAGGATTAGAATAAGCTTAGAGTGGACGAAAATGACCTAAATGTTCAACCAATAACACAAACGCACTTATTGGATGCACAAGATTGGTGAAAAACCCTAATTGGTTTAGAATAAGCCTAGGGAGGACGAAAATGACCTAAATGTTCAACCAATGACACAAACGCACTTATTGGATGCACAAAATTGGTTAAAAAACCGTAATTGGATTAGAATAAGCCTAGGGAGAACGAAAATGAACTAAATGTTAAACCAATGACACAAACATACTTATTGGATGCAAGAGATTGGCTAGAAACCCTAATAGGATTAGAATAAGCTTAGAGTGGACGAAAATGACCTAAATGTTAAACCAGTGACACAAACGCACTAATTGGATGCACATGATTGGTTAAAAACCCTAATTGGATTAGACTAAGCCTAGGGAGGACGAATAGACCTAAATGTTCAAACAATAACACAAACGCACTTATTGGATGCACAAGATAGGTTAAAAACCCTAATTGGATTAGAATAAGCCTAGGGAGGACGAAAATGACCTAAATGTTAAACCAGTGACACAGACGTACTAATTGGATGCACATGATTGTTTAAAAACTCTAATTGGATTAGAATAAGCCTAGGGAGGAAGAAAATGACCTAAATGTTCAAACAATAACACAAACGCACTTATTGGATGCACAAGATAGGATAAAAACCCTAATTGGATTAGAATAAGCCTAGGGAGGACGAAAATGACCTAAATGTTAAACCAATGACACAAACGTACTAATTGGATGCACATGATTGTTTAAAAACTCTAATTGGATTAGAATAAGCCTAGGGAGGAAGAAAATGACCTAAATGTTCAAACAATAACACAAACGCACTTATTGGATGCACAAGATTGGTTAAAAACCCTAATTGGATTAGAATAAGCCTAGGGAGGACGAAAATGAACTAAATGTTCAACCAATGACACAAACGCACTTATTGAATACACAAAATTGGTTAAAAACCGTAATTGGATTAGAATAAGCCTAGGGAGGACGAAAATGAACTAAATGTTAAACCAATGACACAAACATACTTATTGGATTCACAAGATTGGCTAGAAACCCTAATAGGATTAGAATAAGCTTAGAGTGGACGAAAATGACCTAAATGTTAAACCAGTGACACAAACGCACTAATTGGATGCACATGATTGGTTAAAAACCCTAATTGGATTAGAATAAGCCTAGGGAGGACGAAATGACCTAAATGTTCAAACAATAACACAAACGCACTTATTGGATGCACAAGATAGGTTAAAAACCCTAATTGGATTCGAATAAGCCTAGGGAGGACGAAAATGACCTAAATGTTAAACCAATGACACAAACGTACTAATTGGATGCACATGATTGTTTAAAAACTCTAATTGGATTAGAATAAGCCTAGAGAGGAAGAAAATGACCTAAATGTTCAAACAATAACACAAACGCACTTATTGGATGCACAAGATTGGTTAAAAACCCTAATTGGATTAGAATAAGCCTAGGGAGGACGAAAATGAACTAAATGTTAAACCAATGACACAAACACACTTATTGGATGCACAAGATTGGCTAGAAACCGTAATAGGATTAGAATAAGCCTAGAGTGGATGAAAATGACCTAAATGTTAAACCAATGACACAAACGTACTAATTTGATGCACATGATTGTTTAAAAACCCTAATAGGATTAGAATAAGCTTAGAGTGGACGAAAATGACCTAAATGTTCAACCAATAACACAAACGCACTTATTGGATGCACAAGATTGGTTAAAAACCCTAATTGGTTTAGAATAAGCCTAGCGAGGACGAAAATGACCTAAATGTTCAACCAATGACACAAACGCACTTATTGGATGCACAAAATTGGTTAAAAACCGTAATTGGATTAGAATAAGCCTAGGGAGGACGAAAATGAACTAAATGTTAAACCAATGACACAAACATACTTATTGGATGCAAGAGATTGGCTAGAAACCCTAATAGGATTAGAATAAGCTTAGAGTGGACGAAAATGACTTAAATGTTAAGCCAGTGACACAAACGCACTAATTGGATGCACATGATTGGTTAAAAACCCTAATTGGATTAGACTAAGCCTAGGGAGGACGAAA
>JBBPBP010000004.1:28248767-28259243 GCA_037974735.1 Cicer chorassanicum
ACGAAATGACCTAAATGTTCAAACAATAACACAAACGCACTTATTGGATGCACAAGATAGGTTAAAAACCCTAATTGGATTAGAATAAGCCTAGGGAGGACGAAAATGACCTAAATGTTCAACCAATGACACAAACGTACTAATTGGATGCAAGAGATTGGCTAGAAACCCTAATAGGATTAGAATAAGCTTAGAGTGGACGAAAATGACCTAAATGTTAAACCAGTGACACAAACGCACTAATTGGATGCACATGATTGGTTAAAAACCCTAATTGGATTAGACTAAGCCTAGGGAGGACGAAAATGAACTAAATGTTAAACCAATGACACAAACACACTTATTGGATGCACAAGATTGGCTAGAAACCCTAATAGGATTAGAATAAGCTTAGAGTGGACGAAAATGACCTAAATGTTAAACCAGTGACACAAATGCACTAATTGGATGCACATGATTGGTTAAAAACCCTAATTGGATTAGAATAAGCCTAGGATGACGAAAATGACCTAAATGTTCAAACAATAACACAAACGCACTTATTGGAAGCACAAGATTGGTTAAAAACCCTAATTGGTTTAGAATAAGCCTAGGGAGGACGAAAATGACCTAAATGTTCAACCAATGACACAAACGCACTTATTGGATGCACAAAATTGGTTAAAAACCGTAATTGGATTAGAATAAGCCTAGGGAGGACGAAAATGAACTAAATGTTAAACCAATGACACAAACATACTTATTGGATGCAAGAGATTGGCTAGAAACCCTAATAGGATTAGAATAAGCTTAGAGTGGACGAAAATGACTTAAATGTTAAGCCAGTGACACAAACGCACTAATTGGATGCACATGATTGGTTAAAAACCCTAATTGGATTAGACTAAGCCTAGGGAGGACGAAAAGACCTAAATGTTCAAACAATAACACAAACGCACTTATTGGATGCACAAGATAGGTTAAAAACCCTAATTGGATTAGAATAAGCCTAGGGAGGACGAAAATGACCTAAATGTTAAACTAGTGACACAGACGTACTAATTGGATGCACATGATTGTTTAAAAACTCTAATTGGATTAGAATAAGCCTACGAAGGAAGAAAATGACCTAAATGTTCAAACAATAACACAAACGCACTTATTGGATGCAAAAGATAGGTTAAAAACCCTAATTGGATTAGAATAAGCCTAGGGAGGACGAAAATGACCTAAATGTTCAAACAATAACACAAACGCACTTATTGGATGCACAAGATTGGTTAAAAACCCTAATTGGATTAGAATCAGCCTAGGGAGTACGAAAATGAACTAAATGTTAAACCAATGACACAAACACACTTATTGGATGCACAAGATTGGCAAGAAACCGTAATAGGATTAGAATAAGCCTAGAGTGGATGAAAAAGACCTAAATGTTAAACCAATGACACAAATGCACTAATTGGATGCACATGATTGTTTAAAAACCCTAATTGGATTAGAATAAGCCTAGGGAGGACGAAAATGACCTAAATGTTCAAACAATAACACAAACGCACTTATTGGATGCACAAGATTGGTTAAAAACCCTAATTGGATTAGAATAAGCCTAGGGAGGACGAAAATGACCTAAATGTTCAACCAATGACACAAACGCACTTATTGGATGCACAAAATTGGTTAAAAACCGTAATTGGATTAGAATAAGCCTAGGGAGGACGAAAATGAACTAAATGTTAAACCAATGACACAAACATACTTATTGGATGCAAGAGATTGGCTAGAAACCCTAATAGGATTAGAATAAGCTTAGAGTGGACGAAAATGACTTAAATGTTAAGCCAGTGACACAAACGCACTAATTGGATGCACATGATTGGTTAAAAACCCTAATTGGATTAGACTAAGCCTAGGGAGGACGAAATGACCTAAATGTTCAAACAATAACACAAACGCACTTATTGGATGCACAAGATAGGTTAAAAACCCTAATTGGATTAGAATAAGCCTAGGGAGGACGAAAATGACCTAAATGTTAAACCAATGACACAAACGTACTAATTGGATGCACATGATTGTTTAAAAACTCTAATTGGATTAGAATAAGCCTAGGGAGTAAGAAAATGACCTAAATGTTCAAACAATAACACAAACACACTTATTGGATGCACAAGATTGGTTAAAAACCCTAATTGGATTAGAATAAGCCTAGGGAGGACGAAAATGAACTAAATGTTAAACCAATGACACAAACACACTTATTGGATGCACAAGATTGGCTAGAAACCGTAATAGGATTAGAATAAGCCTAGAATGGATGAAAATGACCTAAAGGTTAAACCAATGACACAAACGCACTAATTGGATGCACATGATTGTTTAAAAACCCTAATTGGATTAGAATAAGCCTAGGGAGGACGAAATGACCTAAATGTTTAAACAATAACACAAACGCCATTATTGGATGCACAAGATAGGTTAAAAACCCTAATTGGATTAGAATAAGCCTAGGGAGGACGAAAATGACCTAAATGTTAAACCAATGACACAAACGTACTAATTGGATGCACATGATTGTTTAAAATTTCTAATTGGATTAGAATAAGCCTAGAGAGGAAAAAATGACCTAAATGTTCAAACAATAACACAAACGCACTTATTGGATGCACAAGATTGGTTAAAAACCCTAATTGGATTAGAATAAGCCTAGGGAGGACGAAAATGAACTAAATGTTAAACCAATGACACAAACACACTTATTGGATGCACAAGATTGGCTAGAAACCGTAATAGGATTAGAATAAGCCTAGAGTGGATGAAAATGACCTAAATGTTAAACCAATGACACAAATGCACTAATTGGATGCACATGATTGTTTAAAAACCCTAATTGGATTAGAATAAGCCTAGGGAGGACGAAAATGACCTAAATGTTCAAACAATAACACAAACGCACTTATTGGATGCACAAGATTGGTTAAAAACCCTAATTGGATTAGAATAAGCCTAGGGAGGACGAAAATGACCTAAATGTTCAACCAATGACACAAACGCACTTATTGAATACACAAAATTGGTTAAAAACCGTAATTGGATTAGAATAAGCCTAGGGAGGACGAAAATGAACTAAATGTTAAACCAATGACACAAACATACTTATTGGATGCACAAAATTGGCTAGAAACCCTAATAGGATTAGAATAAGCTTAGAGTGGACGAAAATGACCTAAATGTTAAACCAGTGACACAAACGCACTAATTGGATGCACATGATTGGTTAAAAACCCTAATTGGATTAGACTAAGCCTAGGGAGGACGAAAATGACCTAAATGTTCAAACAATAACACAAACGCACTTATTGGATACACAAGATTGGTTAAAAACCCTAATTGGATTAGAATAAGCCTAGGGAGGACGAAAATGACCTAAATGTTCAACCAATGACACAAACGGACTTATTTAATACACAAAATTGGTTAAAAACCGTAATTGGATTAGAATAAGCCTAGGGAGGACGAAAATGAACTAAATGTTAAACCAATGACACAAACATACTTATTGGATGCACAAGATTGGCTAGAAACCCTAATAGGATTAGAATAAGCTTAGAGTGGACGAAAATGACCTAAATGTTAAACCAGTGACACAAACGAACTAATTGGATGCACATGATTGGTTAAAAACCCTAATTGGATTAGAATAAGCCTAGGGAGGACGAAATGACCTAAATGTTCAAACAATAATACAAACGCACTTATTGGATGCACAAGATAGGTTAAAAACGCTAATTGGATTAGAATAAGCCTAGGTAGGACGAAAATGACCTAAATGTTAAACCAATGACACAAACGTACTAATTGGATGCACATGATTGTTTAAAAACTCTAATTGGATTAGAATAAGCCTAGGGAGTAAGAAAATGACCTAAATGTTCAAACAATAACACAAACACACTTATTGGATGCACAAGATTGGTTAAAAACCCTAATTGGATTAGAATAAGCCTAGGAAGGACGAAAATGAACTAAATGTTAAACCAATGACACAAACACACTTATTGGATGCACAAGATTGGCTAGAAACCGTAATAGGATTAGAATATGCCTAGAATGGATGAAAATGACCTAAAGGTTAAACCAATGACACAAACGCACTAATTGGATGCACATGATTGTTTAAAAACCCTAATTGGATTAGAATAAGCCTAGGGAGGACGAAATGACCTAAATGTTTAAACAATAACACAAACGCCATTATTGGATGCACAAGATAGGTTAAAAACCCTAATTGGATTAGAATAAGCCTAGGGAGGACGAAAATGACCTAAATGTTAAACCAATGACACAAACGTACTAATTGGATGCACATGATTGTTTAAAAACTCTAATTGGATTAGAATAAGCCTAGAGAGGAAAAAATGACCTAAATGTTCAAACAATAACACAAACGCACTTATTGGATGCACAAGATTGGTTAAAAACCCTAATTGGATTAGAATAAGCCTAGGGAGGACGAAAATGAACTAAATGTTAAACCAATGACACAAACACACTTATTGGATGCACAAGATTGGCTAGAAACCGTAATAGGATTAGAATAAGCCTAGAGTGGATGAAAATGACCTAAATGTTAAACCAATGACACAAACGTACTAATTTGATGCACATGATTGTTTAAAAACCATAATAGGATTAGAATAAGCTTAGAGTGGACGAAAATGACCTAAATGTTCAACCAATAACACAAACGCACTTATTGGATGCACAAGATTGGTTAAAAACCCTAATTGGTTTAGAATAAGCCTAGGGAGGACGAAAATGACCTAAATGTTCAACCAATGACACAAACGCACTTATTGGATGCACAAAATTGGTTAAAAACCGTAATTGGATTAGAATAAGCCTAGGGAGGACGAAAATGAACTAAATGTTAAACCAATGACACAAACATACTTATTGGATGCAAGAGATTGGCTAGAAACCCTAATAGGATTAGAATAAGCTTAGAGTGGACGAAAATGACCTAAATGTTAAACCAGTGACACAAACGCACTAATTGGATGCACATGATTGGTTAAAAACCCTAATTGGATTAGACTAAGCCTAGGGAGGACGAAATGACCTAAATGTTCAAACAATAACACAAACGCACTTATTGGATGCACAAGATAGGTTTAAAACCCTAATTGGATTAGAATAAGCCTAGGGAGGACGAAAATGACCTAAATGTTCAACCAATGACACAAACGGACTTATTGGATGCACATGATTGTTTAAAAACTCTAATTGGATTAGAATAAGCCTACGGAGGAAGAAAATGACCTAAATGTTCAAACAATAACACAAACGCACTTATTGGATGCAAAAGATAGGTTAAAGACCCTAATTGGATTAGAATAAGCCTAGGGAGGACAAAAATGACCTAAATGTTAAACACCTGACACAAACGTACTAATTGGATGCACATGATTGTTTAAAAACCCTAATTGGATTAGAATAAGCCTAGGGAAACCGAAAATGACCTAAATGTTTAAACAATAACACAAACGCACTTATTGGATGCACAAGATTGGTTAAAAACCCTAATTGGTTTAGAATAAGCCTAGGGAGGACGAAAATGACCTAAATGTTCAACCAATGACACAAACGCACTTATTGGATGCACAAAATTGGTTAAAAACCGTAATTGGATTAGAATAAGCCTAGGGAGGACGAAAACGAACTAAATGTTAAACCAATGACACAAACATACTTATTGGATGCAAGAGATTGGCTAGAAATCCTAATAGGATTAGAATAAGCTTAGAGTGGACGAAAATGACCTAAATGTTAAACCAGTGACACAAACGCACTAATTGGATGCACATGATTGGTTAAAAACCCTAATTGGATTAGACTAAGCCTAGGGAGGACGAAAATGACCTAAATGTTCAAACAATAACACAAACGCACTTATTGGATACACAAGATTGGTTAAAAACCCTAATTGGATTAGAATAAGCCTAGGGAGGACGAAAATGACCTAAATGTTCAACCAATGACACAAACGGACTTATTTAATACACAAAATTGGTTAAAAACCGTAATTGGATTAGAATAAGCCTAGGGAGGACGAAAATGAACTAAATGTTAAACAATTGATACAAACATACTTATTGGATGCACAAGATTGGCTAGAAACCCTAATAGGATTAGAATAAGCTTAGAGTGGACGAAAATGACCTAAATGTTAAACCAGTGACACAAACGAACTAATTGGATGCACATGATTGGTTAAAAACCCTAATTGGATTAGAATAAGCCTAGGGAGGACGAAATGACCTAAATGTTCAAACAATAATACAAACGCACTTATTGGATGCACAAGATAGGTTAAAAACCCTAATTGGATTAGAATAAGCCTAGGTAGGACGAAAATGACCTAAATGTTAAACCAATGACACAAACGTACTAATTGGATGCACATGATTGTTTAAAAACTCTAATTGGATTAGAATAAGCCTAGGGAGTAAGAAAATGACCTAAATGTTCAAACAATAACACAAACACACTTATTGGATGCACAAGATTGGTTAAAAACCCTAATTGGATTAGAATAAGCCTAGGAAGGACGAAAATGAACTAAATGTTAAACCAATGACACAAACACACTTATTGGATGCACAAGATTGGCTAGAAACCGTAATAGGATTAGAATATGCCTAGAATGGATGAAAATGACCTAAAGGTTAAACCAATGACACAAACGCACTAATTGGATGCACATGATTGTTTAAAAACCCTAATTGGATTAGAATAAGCCTAGGGAGGACGAAATGACCTAAATGTTTAAACAATAACACAAACGCCATTATTGGATGCACAAGATAGGTTAAAAACCCTAATTGGATTAGAATAAGCCTAGGGAGGACGAAAATGACCTAAATGTTAAACCAATGACACAAACGTACTAATTGGATGCACATGATTGTTTAAAAACTCTAATTGGATTAGAATAAGCCTAGAGAGGAAAAAATGACCTAAATGTTCAAACAATAACACAAACGCACTTATTGGATGCACAAGATTGGTTAAAAACCCTAATTGGATTAGAATAAGCCTAGGGAGGACGAAAATGAACTAAATGTTAAACCAATGACACAAACACACTTATTGGATGCACAAGATTGGCTAGAAACCGTAATAGGATTAGAATAAGCCTAGAATGGATGAAAATGACCTAAAGGTTAAACCAATGACACAAACGCACTAATTGGATGCACATGATTGTTTAAAAACCCTAATTGGATTAGAATAAGCCTAGGGAGGACGAAATGACCTAAATGTTTAAACAATAACACAAACGCCATTATTGGATGCACAAGATAGGTTAAAAACCCTAATTGGATTAGAATAAGCCTAGGGAGGACGAAAATGACCTAAATGTTAAACCAATGACACAAACGTACTAATTGGATGCACATGATTGTTTAAAATTTCTAATTGGATTAGAATAAGCCTAGAGAGGAAAAAATGACCTAAATGTTCAAACAATAACACAAACGCACTTATTGGATGCACAAGATTGGTTAAAAACCCTAATTGGATTAGAATAAGCCTAGGGAGGACGAAAATGAACTAAATGTTAAACCAATGACACAAACACACTTATTGGATGCACAAGATTGGCTAGAAACCGTAATAGGATTAGAATAAGCCTAGAGTGGATGAAAATGACCTAAATGTTAAACCAATGACACAAACGTACTAATTTGATGCACATGATTGTTTAAAAACCATAATAGGATTAGAATAAGCTTAGAGTGGACGAAAATGACCTAAATGTTCAACCAATAACACAAACGCACTTATTGGATGCACAAGATTGGTTAAAAACCCTAATTGGTTTAGAATAAGCCTAGGGAGGACGAAAATGACCTAAATGTTCAACCAATGACACAAACGCACTTATTGGATGCACAAAATTGGTTAAAAACCGTAATTGGATTAGAATAAGCCTAGGGAGGACGAAAATGAACTAAATGTTAAACCAATGACACAAACATACTTATTGGATGCAAGAGATTGGCTAGAAACCCTAATAGGATTAGAATAAGCTTAGAGTGGACGAAAATGACTTAAATGTTAAGCCAGTGACACAAACGCACTAATTGGATGCACATGATTGGTTAAAAACCCTAATTGGATTAGACTAAGCCTAGGGAGGACGAAAAGACCTAAATGTTCAAACAATAACACAAACGCACTTATTGGATGCACAAGATAGGTTAAAAACCCTAATTGGATTAGAATAAGCCTAGGGAGGACGAAAATGACCTAAATGTTAAACTAGTGACACAGACGTACTAATTGGATGCACATGATTGTTTAAAAACTCTAATTGGATTAGAATAAGCCTACGAAGGAAGAAAATGACCTAAATGTTCAAACAATAACACAAACGCACTTATTGGATGCAAAAGATAGGTTAAAAACCCTAATTGGATTAGAATAAGCCTAGGGAGGACGAAAATGACCTAAATGTTCAAACAATAACACAAACGCACTTATTGGATGCACAAGATTGGTTAAAAACCCTAATTGGATTAGAATCAGCCTAGGGAGTACGAAAATGAACTAAATGTTAAACCAATGACACAAACACACTTATTGGATGCACAAGATTGGCAAGAAACCGTAATAGGATTAGAATAAGCCTAGAGTGGATGAAAAAGACCTAAATGTTAAACCAATGACACAAATGCACTAATTGGATGCACATGATTGTTTAAAAACCCTAATTGGATTAGAATAAGCCTAGGGAGGACGAAAATGACCTAAATGTTCAAACAATAACACAAACGCACTTATTGGATGCACAAGATTGGTTAAAAACCCTTATTGGATTAGAATAAGCCTAGGGAGGACGAAAATGAACTAAATGTTAAACCAATGACACAAACACACTTATTGGATGCACAAGATTGGCTAGAAACCCTAATAGGATTAGAATAAGCTTAGAGTGGACAAAAATGACCTAAATGTTAAACCAGTGACACAAACGAACTAATTGGATGCACATGATTGGTTAAAAACCCTAATTGGATTAGAATAAGCCTAGGGAGGACGAAATGACCTAAATGTTCACACAATAACACAAACACACTTATTGGATGCACAAGATAGGTTAAAAACCCTAATTGGATTAGAATAAGCCTAGGTAGGACGAAAATGACCTAAATGTTAAACCAATGACACAAACGTACTAATTGGATGCACATGATTGTTTAAAAACTCTAATTGGATTAGAATAAGCCTAGGGAGGAAGAAAATGACCTAAATGTTCAAACAATAACACAAACACACTTATTGGATGCACAAGATAGGTTAAAAACCCTAATTGGATTCGAATAAGCCTAGGGAGGACGAAAATGACCTAAATGTTAAACCAGTGACACAAACGTACTAATTGGATGCACATGATTGTTTAAAAACTCTAATTGGATTAGAATAAGCCTAGGGAGGAAGAAAATGACCTAAATGTTCAAACAATAACACAAACGCACTTATTGGATGCACAAGATAGGTTAAAAACCCTAATTGGATTAGAATAAGCCTAGCGAGGATGAAAATGACCTAAATGTTAAACCAATGACACAAATGCACTAATTGGATGCACATGATTGTTTAAAAACCCTAATTGGATTAGAATAAGTCTAGGGAGGACGAAAATGACCTAAATGTTCAAACAATAACACAAACGCACTTATTGGATGCACAAGATTGGTTAAAAACCCTAATTGGATTAGAATAAGCCTAGGGAGGACGAAAATGACCTAAATGTTCAACCAATGACACAAACGGACTTATTGAATACACAAAATTGGTTAAAAACCGTAATTGGATTAGAATAAGCCTAGGGAGGACGAAAATGAACTAAATGTTAAACCAATGACACAAACATACTTATTGGATGCACAAGATTGGCTAGAAACCCTAATAGGATTAGAATAAGCTTAGAGTGGACGAAAATGACCTAAATGTTAAACCAGTGACACAAACGAACTAATTGGATGCACATGATTGGTTAAAAACCCTAATTGGATTAGAATAAGCCTAGGGAGGACGAAATGACCTAAATGTTCAAACAATAACACAAACACACTTATTGGATGCACAAGATAGGTTAAAAACCCTAATTGGATTAGATTAAGCCTAGGTAGGACGAAAATGACCTAAATGTTAAACCAATGACACAAACGTACTCATTGGATGCACATGATTGTTTAAAAACTCTAATTGGATTAGAATAAGCCTAGGGAGGAAGAAAATGACCTAAATGTTCAAACAATAACACAAACACACTTATTGGATGCACAAGATAGGTTAAAAACCCTAATTGGATTCGAATAAGCCTAGGGAGGACGAAAATGACCTAAATGTTAAACCAGTGACACAAACGTACTAATTGGATGCACATGATTGTTTAAAAACTCTAATTGGATTAGAATAAGCCTA